>VDFB02193867.1:574871680-574892800 GCA_007258455.2 Sequoia sempervirens | reverse complement strand
AGGGTATAAGGGTTAAGGGTAGAGGGTAGAGGGGAGAGAGATAGAATTAGGGTTTAAGGGTTGAGGGTATAGGGGTTAAGGGTAGAGGGTAGAGGGAGAGATATAGGAGTGAGTGAGTGAGAGAGAGGGAGTTGAGAGAGGGAAAGGGTATAGGGGTTGAGAGATAGAAGGAGTGAGTGAGGGTATAAGGGTTAAGGGTAGATGGTAGAGGGCCAAGATATAGAATTAGGGTATAAGGGTAGAGGGAAGAGAGATAGAATTAGGGTATATAGGATATAGACAAAGAGAGACAAAACAAATCTATTAAAAAACCAACTTTCTCATAACGCAAGTGTGTTTTGAAAAAGTAGAGATATGACCGTTTTTAGCAAGATATAATGCGAGGAAATTTTGTCTTGCTCTAAAAATAGTAAAAAACTCAATATACTCATGATCTCAAGGCCCACATTCTTCTTATTCTCCTAGTTCTTGGCATTCTCCAAGAAAAAGTACCTTTTTTGATGATGTTGTGAAGTGTGCATGCATTTTTTTCACATTCCACCACCTTTTTCATGATCTTTCCACCACCTTTGCATGAAATAGCATAGTTTTCATGTTGAGAGGCATATAATATCAATTCAAGTTTGAATTCTAGCAAAAAATTATATACAATTGAAGTTTGGATGGGAACAAGCTTTTGAAAAAGTCAAATTGTTGAGGAGTTTGTAGAAAGAAGAAGCTAAGGATACATGATTGGGTTGAACTCCTCCATTTGAAACTTGGGTTTTTTAGGTATGTGAAGTCTTTACAAATTTTATTTCATTCTATTATGGCTTGCTTTCATTTTTGTTATTTTGCATATTCCATGTTGATCATTGTTTTTTTTTCATTATAGCCTTAGGTTGTCAATGCACATTTTAAATTACAAAATTCTATACACTTTCCAATTACATTTTCAAACCACATCTCTTTGAGGTATTTTTTTATTTAACAATTGATCTACCTTGTCTATGCTTCCACATTTTGTATACACATATATATGACATACATTTTAAGGAAGTAAAATAAAGCATCATTTCTCAATCCTTGATTATGGATGTGCATACCACTCAATGAAGCTTTCATTGAGGTATTTTGTCAAAGAGTTATACCAAGTAGTTGATTGCCTTGTCTATTCTACCAAATTTTCCATACATGTCTCTAAAAAATTGGAATATACTCCTCCCACATTGATAGATCTTAGAAACTATTTTGGTTTTCATCTCTATTTCTAAATTTACCTCATCACTAAACCTACCTCATCACTTTTATTTGTGATGTATTTTAAATGTCTCCTTGATTAGTCTACCTACAAGGGATTCTAACCCTTCTCTCCAGTCTTACAAGACTCTTTATTCAAGGCTAAGTTACCAACATGGGGAAAGGTGCAACCTATCTTGTAATCATGGCTCAAAATGGAAGCATGGACAAATAATTTGAATTGTGATGCAACCAAGGGAAGTCCTACAACACAACTCAACACAAAATCAACCAACAACAATAATTCACAAGTCACAATTCTCAAAACTCTTCACTTTTCACCAAATCAACACTCTTGTAGCATTGCCAACTCATTCAATTGGGTATTTCCTCTCCATAAGATTCTTTCAGACCAAGACTTGAACCATTTCAAGGACCCTTCAAGGTACACAATCACATGCCAACAAACCACTATTGGTTACTTTGTAACAACTTTCTCAAATTAGGCCACTTTAACAAAGAAAATTATCATGAAACTTGACCAAAACCTCAAAACACATGTGGGAAGAACTTTATATGTTTTAAAACCAAAGAATTCACAATTATTTCTCATAAATTCATCCACCAAGATTCCAAAACCAAAAAGCCTCTTTTTAAGCCAAATAACCTAGGGCTTATTGGAAAACACACTTCCCAATCTTATCAAAACATGCCACCACCTCCAATAGGTCTAAAATTCCCTACAAAAACTCAATTAAACAAGAAACAACACTTTCCTAACACAATACTCACTTTAGCATGTTAAAACCTTTCAAATTCACATGGAAAACACCAAATTTCACTCTAGGGCTTCATGTCCAACACAACTTTTCACCTCCCCTATAATTAATCAACATTCCCACACATTTTTAGTGATGTTGAAAAACCCATTCCTTGAGTTATGTTGGTCTTTTAAAACTACCCTTTTACAATTTTTTAAATTTTGCATTTTGCACAAATTGCAACTTTTCAACATTTTTCACATTTTGAAGTCTACATCATCCAAACACCTAATTATCACCAAATATGGTTAATTACATTAATAAATGGTCTTCAAGACCTTATTTTATGCAAAATCCTAATAGCCTAAAGTCTAGACCTTGAAACCCTGAATTGAAAAAAATCTTTAAATGGTACCCCTGCACCAAATTGTTTGACAATAATGTTTTCATATAAATGTATGCAAACTGTGGTAGCATTGACAAGCTAGTGAGCTTGGAAAGATAGTGAGCTTACTCACTAGCCTGCCAATGCGGTAGGGTTGAGATCGTAGGGGCAGCGTATGCCTCATAGAAATGGGTTCTATGAGGCATACACTGCCCCTTGTTGGCAATATGTGCCTCAATCTCAGAGGCTAAAACCTCCAGAAGAGCCAAGTCGGTGTGACATCCGTTGTGTCTAGCTGACTAGTAGTTGAAATATTGTTGAACAGTTTTGGTCACTGTGACCTTGCTTCAGTCTTTCTAAATGCACCTGTTGCTGTGACTTGTGGTGTTCATTGTAATCTTCTACTGAGTGGAGATCTCTGGCCGATAGGCCACTCTTATCAGATATCAGGGAGACTCAGGGTGACAAGCGGTGTCGAGGAGAGTCTTGGACATTTGGTATGTCTCATACTAACAAGAGAAGTCTTGCTAATAGTTATACACTTGTGGTCATCAGAGTAACTCATGTGTTTTAGGATGAAGTCTTTTGGATATGGAAAGTCTCGCCGATAGTGTTACACTCGAGGTCATCGAGGAGAGACTTGAACACTCAGTGAGAACTCTTGGCGATGAGTGTTTGTCTCGTCGATGTTATAGTTTGTTATCGGTAAGCCTCTTAGCAACTGGTGGTCTTGGGGTAACTTGGGGGACTTCTACAAGAACTCTCAGTGATGAACAAAGTCTCACCGATAGTGGAACATTGCAGTGTGACTTGAAGACTTCAGAGTAACGTCTCAACGATATTGGTCTGTCTTGCCGACTGATGAATGTTTTGGTATAACACTAATGACTTGCTATGTTCTCTCAGTGAAGGACGATAGTCTTGTCGATGGGAACTCTATTGTCTATGTGACTTTGAAGCTTCAATATGATGTTTCACTGATAGTGATAAGTCTTGGCAATAGCGATACAAGCGATGATCATCGGTATGAGGTCTTGGCGACATGGCAAAGTCTGAGTGATAGCTTTCTGGACTCGGTATAACATCTTGCCAATATTGTGGACTCTTGGCGATATGAAATGCTGGTCATGTGGAATCAGGGAGACACGGTTAGTGTCTCACTGACATGCCAACATAGGTTGAATGCCTTTGACTAAGTGAAGACTATCCTACGTGGCTTGTATTCAACAAATCAAAGAAGCTCAATGGGAACCATTGGAAGACAGTCCATTGTGGCAGTTCTATGAGGAAGTTCGATAGATAGGAATGACATGAATATAGTCTGGATTTGTAGATGATGTTCGGTTCGATTGGTTCGATCAAGAGTTGGATGAACAATTCAGTGTATGGTCAGTGTGAATTCGATTCAGTAAGAATTGTAATGTGAATATTCTGTAGCAAGGTTGATCATAGTGAATGCTACTGTAAACTAACATCAGAAAGATAAGTTTGTACTCTATATGTAATCTTTGTTACTATAATACAAAGTGACTTCTCTTGGTATGGTTGGTTTTTTCTCCCGTAAGGGTTTTCCCACATAAATCTTGTGTTCATATGTGCTTATTTAATTCTCTATTTCTATTATCTATTTCAAGGGCATCTTAATTGGATTGTAATTGTAAAATTTAAAAGTATCTTTGCATTCTTCCCTAAGGTTTTGAAGTTAGGAGAGTTTTTTCTGCACCTTAGCTTTCCTTACATCCCTACCATCTCAACCCTACAGCATTGGCAGGCTAGTGAGTGAGCTCACTATCTTGCCAATGCTCAACTAGTTTTCCAATGCAGTAGGGTTGAGAAGGTAGAGGTAGCATATGCTTCATAGAAATGGGGTCTCACAGTGATATTCGGTAGGGTTGAGAAGGTAGGGGAAACGTATGCCTCATAAAAATGGGGTCTCACAGTGATATACATCACCATAAGACCCCATTTCTATGAGGCATATGCTGCCCCTACCTTCTCAACCCTACCACATTGGCAAGCTAGTGAGTGAGCTAGCTTGCCAACGCACTAGCTTGCTAATGCGGTAGGGTTGAAAAGGTAGGGGAAGCATATGCCTCATAGAAATGGGGTCTCACGATGATGCTTCCAATGTGATAGGGTTGAGAATGTAGGGGCAGTGTATGCCTCATAGAAATGGGGTCTCATGGTGATGTCACTGTGAGACCCCATTTCTATGAGGCATACCCTACCTTCTCAACCCTACCACATTGGCAAGCTAGTGAGTGAGCTAACTTGCCAACGCTCCACTAGCTTGCCAATAGGGTAGGGTTGAGAAGGTAGGGATAGTGTGATAGCAACCTAGGTGGTGAAGACACCAACCAACTCAAAATGATCAAACTGAAACAAGAAACCAACCCCTTAAACACTATACACTCAACTTATCCCAAACACACACCTAAAAGCTTGTAGCCCTCCAAAACTACTTTTTCTCAATATCTTTTAGAGAAGGCCATATAGAGACCTAAAAAACATCATTTGAGACACACTTCAACTCCTAACACAACATACCAAAAGGTTTCAATAGGTTTCTTTGCAACAATATTGAAAACCAATATGCTTCCTTGCCTTTTAGGCCACCAAATAGCCCTCTTTTACAAAGGAGGTACCTCCAAAACACTTTGTTTTCACCAAATATCAACTAACAGTCACTAATTGTGTTACAAAACAAAAAGTTCCACCATTATTTCTTAGAGCCTTGACCTCTAAAATGTTGTACCACCAAACCCTCAACTTTCATGCAAATAACCTAGGGTTTATTGAAAGTCTTGACATTCGAGCTTACTAGACCTCACCAATACCAAAAATACTTCAAAAATAGCCTGCAAAAACTAAAACAACCATTACATGGAAGGTTCCTTTAACATTTCATCAAAACCCTTCTTTAACACCCCATTTACACAAGGAAAATAATGTAATTCTGCCCTAAGGAATCACCCAATTTCAAACAAATTACTTCCTCTTCCTTTAGGACCATCTGGAGACCTAACCACAACATATGCCTCATATAAATAGAGTCTCATGGTTATGTACACCCATTTCTATGAAGCATATGTTGCCCCTACCTTCTCAACCCTATCGCATTGGCAGGCTAGTGAGTGAGCTAGCTTGCCAATGCTCCACTAGCTTGCCAAGGAATTTCAATGCACATGCCTTTTCCATGCTTCCATTTTGAGCCTATCTTGTAATCATGGCATGCCCTTGCACCACCTTTGTCTATGCTAGAAATATTCTTGTACAAGATGATTGTAAGTTTTTTATGAATCCTTGAATGACATACATTTCATCTATTTGAATGGATAAATATTTTAGGAACTAATATTCGTCTCAATACCATGCTACAGGTAAAATTATTTGCCATGCCAAAGAAATGAAGAAGGAATAAAATAATAGACGAAGAGTATGAAACCTTCAAAGCAAAGGAGAGAGAATGGGTGGCGACATATCATGAAAAGAAGAAATTGTGTACTATTGATGAAAACAAGCCAACTAAAGAGGTACCTCAACTGTAAAAAAGAGAACAAGATTTGGTAGCATAAAGGGCACAAATGTGAAATCATCATGGTAAGAAAAATTCAGATACCATAGTTGAAGACACCCCCTCTATGACAAGTGAATAAGAAGGGACACCATTAAGCATAAGTGAATATGGAGGCACACTAGCTACCACAAGTGAATATGGTGGGACACAATCTATCACAAGTGAATATGGTTGAACATCATCCAACACATCTCAAGTTGAGAGTAAATAATCACTTAGATTTGATGAAGAATGTATGCCATCATCCCCACATGAACCTCAAGGTATGTCTTCTACTCCACCCTTGATCAAAGGTACACAATCTAGCCCACCTCAATTAAATATTGATGAAATTCCTAATGTTGAGATATATGTACCTAGGAGAACACCACCTAGAATTTTACTTAGAAAGCCAAATTATTTGATTAATATTGATGAGGATATTTTGCAACACATGGAAGGTAAGATTACAACACAAACTTGTAGAAGATATGCTGATAAGATTTGGAAATCGTTCTTTAAAAGGCTAAATGAGACCGAAAGATGTCAACTATTCGTTGAAATGATGCAGGGTATAAAGTATAGAAATATCATGAAGACTCTTGGGTTGAGAACATCGAATGCATCAAGTAAAAACACTATTGTGAAGAATCTAATGGATACATATGAGAGTGTGGGTAAGACCTCTCGCTCAAAGGATAGTAATGTCACCCGACGTGTCATTACATCAAATTTGGTAGGCAGTCAAACAAAGAGAGCACATCTCATTAGAAAGGTGAGTGAAAAAATGAGAATTAGTAGAAAAACTTTATCAAAATCCATTCAAAGGTGGCAAAGAATTGAGGGTACCAATTCAAATGAATTATGGGCATTCTTGGGGAGACTACCACAAAAAGATAAAAAAGTTGTTGAAGCATTGAGAACACTAATTGAAGAGTATTGGAAGAATAACACAAGGCCATCTCTGAATCAAAGGGATGTGGTAAGAAGGAGAATGAGTAGTTGGAATTGTAAGCCACATCCAAAGCATTTTTTGGATACGACTCAAACCCAATTTTTTCATAAATTTCAAAAGGATTATCCTCAAATTAGTATTTGTCAAATATTTTTTGAAATTATTAAACCTTTTTATGTCAACATAAATCACACACACACACTACTTTTTTTTGTAGACTACATATTGAATTCTCTAACCATTATGATGTTTATTGTTCTTTATGTTTAGATTTTCATACTAACAATGTTTTGCAAGATTGTGGCATAGAAGCCCCACCAAAATCTTCAAGAGACTTCTTATCAAAAAATTTATGTGAAATAGAGGATGGCCAAATAGTCTATAGGATAGCATGCTTTAATGGTTCATGCGAGCATTGTAGTGGCTTGCAGCATATGTTAGTATGTCAGCATATGGAAAGAATAGATGAGGTGGGAAAGAAACTAGTAGAGTTTTCGAAGTATAAAATAGTGGCATATGCTACAAAAGATGGGTCTCAAGAAAAAAGGTGTGATTTGGTTATTCAGAAGATTTAAGTGTATCGGTTTATGTCCATGTTTCATGAAAATATAGTGTATGAGTATGCAAGGCATACCCATAGAGCCCAATGGTTGGACACACAATTCAAGCTATCAAGGACACCTTTCTAGTTGGCAGCATAGTATCAATGGTTGACTTTGCAGAGAACTACACTCTACAACCACATTGTGAGGTATAGTCAAAGTATTACAACTCCACACAGGTTTTGATATTTGTGCACATAGCATTCATTCATGTAGTTGATAGTAGAGAGGACCAAAGGAAGGTATTGAGGGAGTATCACTTTTATATTAGTGATGATCGCACAAATTCTCTAGAGTTTGTGGAAGGTTGCTTCCAAATTTTCTATAGTGATTTGGCTCAGAGGGGCATAGCATACGGTCGGCATATAATATGGTCAAATAACTATGCAACATAGTTCAAAAACTTGTGCATGTTCTACTGGTTGAGCAGGATGCATTTCATTATAGGTGTACAACATATGTGGAACTTTTGTGAGGTCGGGCATGGAAAGGGGGAGCATGATAGTGCTGGAGCATTCATGAAAAGAGCATTAGCATGAGAAGAGTTAAAGTATAAAGATAGTGCAAAGTTGATAGATGCAAGATCAATTGATGAGTGGTGTAATGCTTCAATAGGTCCAAGTAATGAAGGAATGTCTTCAGTTCATAGATTTTTTTGGTTGATGGATGATACTAACATTGCACCATATGAGGATTTTTGTACACTAATGGGATCGAGTGAGCTAGACTCTTTCCTTAGCTCAAATGTAGGTTCATGGAGTATCGATACGTGGAAGATGGTATGCTTTTTTTTCTCCATGTACAATGCAATCCTAGAATGATTGTGAGTCAGGAGAGTGGGTTGATAAATGGTTGACAAGCTATCTTAGCCCACTTCGCATGTACCACCCTCGAACAGCATTGGAACTAACACAAATGGAATCATCGATCAATTTTGACCACACATCAGATCTAGTTCAACCAGGTAATATATTTTCTTTCTTAGTTTTTGAAATTCCATATTTTTATCTTACTTTGTAATGTATTCATAATATTGACTAATTTCAAGAGATTTTCTACACATATCAATGCAAGGAATGTTTATGTAGTTATTACAGATGAATACAATGAAGAGGGAACAAAATATTACTTGTTTCATTGTGTTGAGGCCAAAAATAAATGTTGGATGTTGTGGTTGTGTTGTTGATATGTGGTTTTCATTGATGTCAACACTATTAGCATTGATGTACTGTAGGTTGTATATGTTGAGGATATTAAGAAAATTGTTAAAGAAAGAGTTGTAGGTTGATAGTGGAATAGTGAAGGTCATGAAGGTGTCTTACTTAGTAAATTGATGATCGATCATTGTGGACTAAAGGGTTTATTGCTGAGTGTATCTAGTCTATCCATCGAAAGTTCCAGAGGTCCATGTGAAGATTTAATTGTGTTATGAACAGTTGTATTCTGACAGTTTTTTTGTGGCTTCAGTTAATGTTCTTGATTGAATTTGATGTGATTCTAGTAATTTTAGTTGCTACAGATGCTTATCTAATGATTCTTGGTGCTTGTGGATGTTTCTAGATCATTCCCTATCTTTGTTGCGTGTCCACATTGATCGGTGTGCTCATGGTCCATGATTTTTCTTTTGTGTGTTTGGGTTTTTATGTTCTTGGCCGACATGGTGGTTGTAGCGTGTTGTGGATCTTCAAGGAGAAATAAAATGAGGTGTTTTTGTGTTCGAGATGTTGTTTTGGGCCACAACATAATATTGGCCAACGGTGTTTGATTCACATTGAAAATTTACTTGTAAATTTGGGACAACATTGTGTATATGTTTTATACTTTGGCCAACGATGTTATTGATGTAAATCCATGTTGTGGATATATAAGAACAATTGTTTATGCAAAATTAAACTGTGTGTGAGCAAAGAAGTCCCAGAGAAAGAGCAAGTGTGTGAATAGTGATCCAATCATTCGATTGGAGAGCAGAGTGTGAAGAAGTTTGAGTGAAGTGTGAAGGAGTGTTTATGTGCTTAATTGGAACTATAATTAGGATTTTTTAGAAGCTATTTTCTTAGTTCATACCTTGCAGATCTAATCCAAACTTTTGTACGACAGTGTGTCTTCTTTGGGAAGTGAGCCCTCTTGTATTTGAGTAATGAGTTTTAGGCAGTGTGCCTAAATGCATGTGCATTCCCATTATTCTTCATTATACTTTTAACAGGGTATAATATTATGGACTGACATCCACCGTAGTTTTTCCCCTAACAAGGTTTCTATGTAAAAGATCTTCATGTTCTCTATGTTTTTGATGTGCTGATTGTTTATGGTTTATTGTTCATTCAACAGATCTAAGATTAAGTTAAATTAAGTTTGAAAAGTTTAAATATTCTATGACAACTGATTCACCCCCCTCCTCTCAGTTGTCTATCCTTTTTTTTCCAAAAATTGGTATCAGAGCAAGTTCCTCTGAAGAATTTTGAAAGCTTGAGGTGATCTGAGATGGCATCATACCATAAGGAAATCCCTAGATTTGATGGAACAAACTAATCTCTATGGAAAGCTAGAATGGAGTGTCACTTGAGGTGTATTGGTGAACCCTTCTGGAAGATTACAAAGAATAGATATATTATTCCTCAAAATGGTCCTTCCACTCTTGATGAGATTAAAGAGGCTGAGATTAACATCAGGGCTATTGAAGCTTTGTTGAGTGCTTTGATGGATTCAGAAATGACAAATGTGATGGATCTGAAGACAACTCATGAGATTTGGAAGAAGCTAGAGACTTTGTATGAAGGAGATGCACTTGTGAAGATCACTAAGCTACAAAGTTTGAAATGCCAGTATGAAACTTTGAAGATGGGTGAAGATGAAAATATTTATTCTTTTATGCAAAGAGTAAATGAACTTGTGATGGGTATTAGATGTGTCGGTGGTACCTTGGATGACCAATAAATTGTAACTAAAGTGCTTAGATCATTTTCTCCCTCTTACAAATCAAAGGCTCATGCTATTGAAGAGCTCAGAATAGTAACAAATGTGACAAGAGTTATGTGTATTGGTAAACTTGTTGCCTTTGAGTTGAGTGAATTTGCTGATTTTTCCCCCAAGACTGAATCTGCATTTAAGGCCTCTATATCCAGAAGAAACAAGCAAAGATATGATCTAGGAGAGAGCTCTAGAAAGACATTCAAGTATGAGGAAGAGATGAAACAACTTGAAGATGAAGAAAGAGAGGTAGAAGAGCTAGAAGCACTAGTTGTAAAGAAAGAAGGCAGAGGACAAGGTAAGTATAAAGGAAAGTTGCCTATTAAATGTTTCTCTTGTAGTAAAATAGGTCATTTTGTTTCAAGGTGTCTTGAAAGAGTTCCTAGGTATAAGCCTAACAAACCTAGATTTCAAAAGAAATGTTATTATGCTGAAGAAGGTGTGATTGATGAAGAAACTGATAAAGAAATTGGAAATGAAGATGAATGGGTTTTCATTGCTATCAAGGAAAATGGTCTAGTGGCTACTGAATCTGCTAAAGTTGAGAAAGCTCTCACAGCCCGAATTAAAGAAAATAATTCATGAGTGGGTTATTGACATCGGATGCTCACATCATATGATTGGTGACAAAAGAAAATTTGAAAGTCTAGAGAAATATGATGGTGGGGTTGTAAGATTTAGAGACAACATTGTTGGTGTGATTTGTGGCAGAGAATCTATTTGTCTTGGTGGTAAATGTAACACTAATGATGTCCTTTATGTTGAAGGATTGAAGCATAACCTGTTGAGTGTTGGAAAAATGGTGGGAAATGGTTACGATCTTTAGTTCAAAGATGGAAGATGTAGGATACTTGGAAGAATCTAGAAATGTAATTGCTTTAGGTAAAAAGACAAAAGGTAATATTTTTCACTTGAATGTTGCTAATGTAAGTTGCTTATTTTCTCAATTAGATGAAAGTTGGTTATGAAATAGGAGACTGTGTCATGTGAATTTTGATAACATTATCAAGGTAAGCTCCACTCAAGCAGTAAGAGATCTACCTAAGCTAGTGAAACCTACTAACACAATATGCAAGGAATGTCAGATGGGAAAATAGACTAGATTTTCTTTTTGGAGCAAACAACATCATTCAAATGAAATACTGGAGCTAGTGCATATTGATCTATGCAGTCCCTCTAGAATCAAAAGTCTACAAGGAGAAAGGTACTTTATGTTGCTTATTGATGGTTACTCTAGGATGATATGGGTTGCTTTCTTAAGAGAAAAATTTGAAGCATTAGAGAAGTTCAAAATTTTCAAAGCTATGGCAGAGAATGAGAAAGGTCTAAAAATAAAATTCCTAAGCTCAGATAGAGGTGGTGAGTTCACCTCCTGAGAGTTTAATTCTTTATGTGAAGAGCATGGAATGATAAGACAATTATCTATTTCTTGAACCTCTCAATAGAATGGAGTTGTAGAGAGAAAGAATAGAACAATTTTGGATGCTGCTAAAACAATGATGATAGAAGGAAATGTGCCTCACATCTATTGGAGAGAATTTGTAAATACTGTTGTGTACACTCTAAATTGGGTAAATGTCAATGGTATTTCTAATAAGACTCCTTTTGAATTGTGGTTTGGTTATAAGCCTACTGTTAAATATTTCAAGATCTTTGGAAGAAAGTGTTATATTAAGAGAGATGAGGACAACAAAGTTTGATGCAAGGAGCGATGAAGGAATCTTTCTAGGTTACTCTACTAAAAGAAAGGCTTACAGGTGCTATAATAGAAGATTGAGAAAAATGGTTGAAAGTGAAAATGTCAGAGTTGATGAGGACTCTGCTAGATCATCCAGATACTATGGATATGATTCAAATGACTAGCAAGATAGTACAAAGGGAAGAATGCTCAAACACAAAATCAAGTTCATATTGTTCTCATAAATCAGGAAGGCCAAGAAGGAGAGACAAGTGGAAGTTCAGAAGAAAGAATAGAAGAACCAGAAGTGCGAGAGAATCTTAAGATTCTGAGGCATGTAAAGCTAAATCATTCTGAAGGTAAAATTATAGGAGATAAGAATAAAGGTGTGTAGACTAGAAGAAGGATTACAAAAGAATATTGTCTAATTTCCAAGACTCGGCCTGACAATGTCAATGAAGCTTGTAATGATGAACATTGGATGGAAGCTATGAAGGAAGAACTAATGTAGATTGAAAAGAATGATACATGGATTCTTGTTCCCAGACCTAAAGATAAAAATGTGATTGGTACTAAATGGGTCTTTAGGAATAAGCTAAATGAACAAGGTGAAGTGGTTAAGAATAAAGTAAGACTGGTATGTAAAGGGTATTCACAAATGGAAGGTATTGATTTTGAAGAAACATTTTCCCCTGTTGCCATAATTGAAGCTATAAGATTATTTCTTGCTTATGTCGCATATAAGAACTAAAAAGTCTATCAAATGGATGTGAAGTCAACATTTTTGAATGATGAGTTAGAAGAATAGGTATATGTTGAACAATCAGATGGATTTCAACCGACTGATAAGGAAGACATGGTTTTTTTATTGAAGAAAGCTATATATGGACTCAAGCAAGACCCCAGAGCCTGGTATGCTAGACTAGATAAATACTTATTAAAGCTTGGATTTAATAAAGGTACAATTGATAGAAACTTGTATTTTAAGTTGGATTATGATAAAGGGTTGATTATTGAAGTCTTTGTTGATGACATTATTTTTTGAGGTGATGATGATCTATGTATGAAGTTTGTTGATGAAATGAAAAGTGAATTTGAAATGAGTATGATTGGAGAGATGAAGTTCTTTCTAGGATTGCAAGTCACTCAATTAGACAATAGGATTTTGATATCTCAGTCCAAATATGTGAGAGTTGTTGAAGTTTGGCATGGAAGACTCAAATCCTATTGGTACACCCATGGTAACCAGATGCAAGTTAACATAGAATGATGATTCTCCTAAGGAAAATCAAACAAGATATAGGTCAATGATTGGAAGATTTATCTACTTAACTTAGACTGGACCAGATATCATGAATGCTATGTGTATGGTTGTTAGATATCAAGCTGATATGAAAGAATCTCATGTGACTGTTGTAAAGAGAATTTTTAGATACCTAAAAGGAACAATTGATTTTGGGCTTTGGTATCCTAAAGATGATTATATTACCTTGAATGCCTATACTAATGTAGATTGGGAAGGAGATGTAGATGATAGAAAAAGCACTAGTGTCTTGGTTGAGTAAAAAGTATAATTCCATATCCCTATCTACTACTTAGGTAGAGTATATTTATGCTACAAATAATTGTACTCAAGTTTTCTGGATGAAACATATGTTGAAAGATATCAAACTAGTATATGATGAGCCTATTGCCATATACTATGAAAAATCAAGTGCAATAAACATATCGAAGAATTTGGTACTAAACTCTAAGACCAAGCATATATCAATAAAGTTTCACTTCTTGAGGGAGAAAGTGAGTGAGAAAGAAGTCAGACTAGAGTATGTGCCTACCAAAGAACAAATTGTAGACATTTTCACCAAGCCATTGCCAAAGGATACTTTTGAGTATCTTAGAGGGATGCTAGGGGTGATAACCCCTCCTGATATGAACTAGAGATGCATTTACTTGCATCAATCCATGTGTTTCATAGTTGTATTCTGATCCATATTTATGTTTCCATGGTTGCTATTCAGGGGGAGTAGTTAGATATGTATATATGTGGTTTATATTTTGTATGTGGAAAGATAATGCTTATCTTTTCCATTGATGTCAAAGGGGGAGAAGAGTCATGTGAAAAACTGTGAATTATCTGGGGAGAATAGCCTAGTGGGGAGAAGATCATGTAGAAGAAGTTGAGGAGAAGAGTCAGAATCTAAGGGGGAGTAAGTGCTAATTGAGAGTTGTGTTTATGGTGTTTTTCACATCATGTGTTGCCATCAATGCCAAAGGGAGAGATCTTTGGATGATGTTGTTGTGTTACTGATATCTGGTTGTCATTGATGTCAACACTATTAGCATTGATGTATTGTAGGCTATATATGTCGAGGATATTGAGAAAATTGTTAAAGAAAGAGTTGTAGGTTGATAGTGGAACAATGAAGGTCATGAAGGTGTCTTGCTCAATACATTGATGATCAATCATTGTGTTCTAAATGGTTTATTGTTGAGTGTATCTATTCTATCCACTAAAAGTTTTAGAGGTTCATGTGAAGATTTAATTATGTCATGAACAGTTGTATTTTGACAATTTTTCTATGGCTTCAGTTAGTGTTCTTCATTGAAGTTGATGTAATTCTAGTAATTTCAGTTGTTTTAGATGCTTCTCTAATGATTCTTGGTGCTTGTGGATTTTTCTAGATCATTCTCTATCTTTTTTGCATGTCCACATTGATTGGTGTGCTCGTGGTCCATGATTTTTCTCTTGTGTGTTTGGGTTTTTATGTTCTTGGCCTACATGGTGGTTGTAGCATGTTGTGGATCTTCAAGGAGAAATCAAATGGGGTGTTTTCATGTTGGAGATGTTATTTTGGGCCACAACATAATAGTGGTCAATGGTGTTTGATTCACATTGAAAATTTACTTGTGAATTTGGGCTGACATTGTGTATATGTTTTATACTTTGGCCAACGAAGTTGTTGATATAAATCCATGTTGCGAATATATAAGAATGGTTGTTTGTGCAAAGTTAAAGTGTGTGTGTGAGTGAAGAATTCCCAGAGAAAGATCAAGTGTGTGAATAGTGATCCAATCATTTGATTGTAGAGTAGAGTGTGAAGAAGTTTGAGTGAAGTGTGAAGGAGTGTTTTTGCACTTAACCGAAATTGTAATCAGGCTTTTGTAGAAGCTATTTTCTCAGTTCATACCCTACAGATCTAATCCAAATTTCTGTAAGATAGTGTGTCTTCTTTGGGCAGTGATCCCTCTTGTATTTGAGCAGTGAGCTCTAGGTAGTGTGCTTGCATGCATGTGCATTCCAATTATTCTTCATTATACTTTTAACAGGGTATAATATTGTGGACTAACATCCACCATGGTTTTTCCCGTAATAGGGTTTCCACGTAAAAAATCTTCGTGTTCTCAGTGTTTTTGATGTGTTGATTGTTTATGATTTATTGTTCATTCAACAAATCTAAGATCAAGTTAAATTAAGTTTGAAAAGTTTAAATATTCTGTGACAACTGATTCACCCCCTTCTCAGTTGTCTATCCTTGTTTTTCCAACAAAAAATTGGAGGACCCAGTTATAGATGGAGAAACCATTGAATATACTACAGGCTCAGTTGTTACCGGAACATGGCTCGGAAGGTACTCACATAAGAGTGTTAAACATTGGCTATTTCAAGACTTTGACATGCATCTTAAGGGTATGTGCATAATCATCATGGAAAAAATAGACCCTTAAGTGGCAATGAAAATTTAGAAAAATCAGAGTTAGGCAACTTGACATAAAAATTTGAATAAGTTATCTATATTATGTCAAAAATATGTAAGAATATTATCTGTGAAAAATTGAATTTAGTTTCTAAACTACTACGTTTATTTTATTTTTTAAAAAGTCTATTTGGTGAAAAATTGAAATTTCAATGGAGTAGTACTTAAATTTAAGGGAAATAATAAGAAGTAGGTGTTTTCCTTACCATCCTAACCACAATAAAATGATAATATTTTTTTATAATATTTTAGATATAAGTAGGGGACTCATGTCCGGATGTGACACATATTTTTTTGTAATTTTTTTCCAAGTAAATAATTAATTATGAATTTTTTTATTACAAATTTTAGAAAATATAAAAACTTGTATGTCTGACCACCTTAACTTGGTCAAAACTTCATGAAATTCAATTTTTTTTTTTAGTCCTATATTATGTGAAGCATAGAATGTGATGCATATTTTGGATTCAAAAAATATGATACCGTTTGAAAGTTATAGATTTATTTCAATCAACCTATCAATAAGAACTTTAGTCGTAGATCTAATAGAAAATGAATAATAATTATTTATTAAATTCAAAGTAAATAATATTTTATATTGGTGGAAACCTGAGAGTCTCCTATACAAACCCTTTTCATTTCATCAATTTTGGCTAAAAGTAAAGTCGTCAGCTACATGGACAAAGTCTAGAAAAACAAGGTGAGTTGTCAAACACGTTTTTTGCATTGACTTCTTAGGATTGGCATGTCCAAGCTAAATACCAAAGCAAGCCTGAGGCTAATCCCTAGGTAATAAATTCTTTGTCAGAAATATCGGATATCTATTTCAAATTGGATATCCATTTCAAATCGAATATCCGATTTGAATTAGATATCTGATTTGGTTTATATATGATTTTAAAAAATGTTTTACACTTTATAATATATGATTTAGAAAATGCAATAAATATTTTTTATAGTTTATTTTAATATATCTAGTTTAGAATATATGATATAGTTTATAATTTAATATATAATATATTATATTATTATGTATAATATTTAAATATTATTTCTATATTTTAGTTAATGTATATATATATATTATTAATATATAAAATATTATATAACTAATTAATATTACTAACATATAAAATATTTAAATATTATCTCTTTCCCTCTCTCTCTCTCTCATTATTCCCCTCCTAATTCTCTCTCCCTCTCTCTCTACCCTTCTTCCCTCTTCCTCTCCTTCCCCTCCTAACTCTCTCTCTCTCTCTCTCTCTCTCTCTCTCTCTCTCCTATGTCTCTCCACTCTACCCTTAGCCCTCTACCCTCAAACCTTAAATCCTTAAACCCTTAAACCCTCTACCCTCTATCTCTCTCCAACTCCCTCCCTCTCTCTCTCAAGACTCTCTCTCATCCCCCCTCTCCCTCTCTTAGGTCTCTCTCTCACTCACTCCCTCTATCTCCCTCTCCTCTACCCTTAACCCTAAACCATAACCCCTTAACCCTTGAACCCTCTACCCTCTACGCTTAACCCTTTACCCTATATCTCTCTCCTACTCCCTCCCTCTCTCTCTCAAGTCTCACCCTCCTACCCCCTCTCCCTCTCTCAAGTCTCTCTCTCTCTCACTCCTATCTCTCTACCCTCTACCATTTATTTCTCTCCCACTCCCTCCCTCTCTCATTGAATCCCTCTCTCTCTCTCCCCTCTACCCATAACCCATAACCGTAAATCCTAAACCCTTAAACCCTTTGTTAGTGTAATTAATATTTAATTACACATTAGCATAAGTTTACTTAGGAATATTTAATTCCTAAGTTATAGGTTCTTATCTTTATCTTATTGATCTATCTTGTTGCTCAAGATAAGATTAGGTTTATGCATCTTTTCTTTTATAAAGAAAATTATCTCTTGTAATATTTTGTACTTTGAATATATCAATTTGCAAATCTTTTTCAAATCTTTCCTTTTTTCGTTTTTCTCTTCTGTGGAAGGTGATTTTTCTCGTTTGCAATCAGATCTTGGTTTTTAACATGGTGTTTTTCCCACTGGGTTTTCTCTCTCTTTGCATTTGTACCTGAGTACCTGATCAGGCCTTGTTGTTGGGACTCATATTTGCATAATAATTTGCTTCTCCCTAAGTTGCACTTATGGGGGGTGTTAGTGTAATTAATATTTAATTACACATTAGCATAAGTTTACTTAGGCATATTTAATTCTTAAGTTATAGGTTCTTATCTTTATCTTATTGAGCTATCTTGTTGCTCAAGATAAGATTAGGTTTATGCATCTTTACTTTTATAAAGAAAATTATCTCTTGTAATATTTTGTACTTTGAATATATCAATTTGCACATCTTTTGCAAATCTCTACTTTTTTCATTTTTCTCTTTTGTGGAAGGTGATTTTTCTGGTTTGCAATCAGATCTTGGTTTCTAACATGGTATCAGAGCCTCGATTTGCAGCCCCTTCTCATATTTTTTGGAGGAATACATTGTAGAGCTTGTTCGGGGTCACTCGAGGGTTTCATTCCCTGGGCATCTTTATGCAGCATCTTGGATCAGATCAGGGTTTTTTGTTGGATTCAGAGCACTAGAAAAAGTTAGAAATGGATTTTATTTCATTCATTTTCATCACCATTTGCTAGATTTTTGAGGGTCTCAAGCTCAGTGATTTTTCTGATAGATCTGTGGGTCGCCTAATTTTCAGAGCACTTTGGGCCCAAATGGACCTCGCTGTTGGATTCGCAGCACCCAAAAACCCCTATTTTGATATAACATTTGTCTGATTCATGCAAATTCATCCAGAGAGGCAAAATTTTTTTACCCAAGGGCCGTATGGCCCCCAGGCACAGTTTTTGAGGCTCCAAAATCGAGAAAAAAATATAAAAATATAAAAAAATCAAAAATTTTGGTGCAGAGTTTATGTGGCTAGTATGAAACCAATCGCGCCACCACAAGACCACCTGCAAGCCATTGCCATAGGTGGCTCCCTCTTTATCTGCCACCGCTCCACTTTACTAGCCCCCATGGGCTTATTCAAATCACCGAAGGTTCTATCGATGTCCAGGCATCGGAGTGCTAGCCCTCACTGGCCTTTCAGTGCTCTGCATGGTCACATTGGTGACCAGGGGCTGTGCCTAGCGCCTAGCCGACTTTCTCCAGCCCCAGCCCCGGTCATGTGGGTGACCAGGGGTTCCACCCCAGGAGCCAAACTCCTAGCCCCCTGGTCTACCCAGGCAACCAGGGGCTCTATTTGTTTAGCTCCTAAGGGCTTTTGGCAGCCAAATCAAACATTTTTTGGAGCACTTTCACAGAAACAGGCATAATTTGGGCATACAATGTCCTTTTTTTACAAATGAGATATCGTCAGAAAGCTATTTTGACGCTCTATGCAATGGTGTAGGTGTGATTTTATGGTTTTTCATTTTTTATTCCTTTTTCAGCCTCAAAAGTTAGATGTTTCCATTTTCACTCTGGGAAGCATATCTTTTGACTCGCTTATCCATTTTTCATGATTTTCACGACGTTGGAAAGCTAGTTTCAGCCTCTATGAAGATCTAAGGTCATTTAAAAAATATGTGTACCTTATTTTATGCATGCATTCATTTTTGTTTCGTGCACTAGGTTTTCATTTTCGTTTATGTTTCTGTAGTTTTGCATTCTCTCCTTCTGCAAACATTGGGTATTGTAATAACAAACTGATATAAAGTTCCATTAAGGGGGGTTCTTGCATCCATATTTCATATTGGTGACAACTCACATGAGTTTTTCTGGTTTCCTATTGTCTCCTTTTAGCTTCTTTCTTGCTTAGCTGGACAAATCTTTGGTTTGCATCGGTTCACACTTCACATTGGGATTTTATGGTTCTTGATCCACATTGGTTTAGATATTTCTCATTTGAGGGCCATGTTTTTATGGTAATGTTCTAGAATCTTGATGGTACTCATCTTATGGACAGTTTTAGTTTTAGTTTGGCATTGGAGAGACACAACTTCCAAATTTTTCATCATTATGGGCTTCATTCATCCTTTCATCTACTATTGCTTACAGATTCCAAGGTTGATCTAGTATGTGAGTTTCTAGTGTTCCTTAGCATCGGGTCTGTTGTTGCATTTGTGATTCCGATATGGTATTTTGCAAACAGAAGTATCTTTCCTTGCTTGTCGGATTTGGGGTTCTAGTGTTGCTTCTTCAAAGTTCTTCCAATGATTCTTCGCAATAGGTCATCTCACTGAGGGGGGTTTCTCCCACTAGCTTTTCTCTCTCTTTGTATTTTTACATGACTATCTGATCAAGCCTTGTTGTTGAGACTCATATTTGCATAATAATTTTCTTCTCCCTAAGTTGCACTTATGGGGGGGTGTTAGTGTAATTAATATTTAATTACACATTAGCATAAGTTTACTTAGGCATATTTAATTCCTAGTTATAGGTTCTTATCTTTATCTTATTGAGCTATCTTGTTGCTCAAGATAAGATTAGGTTTATGCATCTTTTCTTTTATAAATCAAATTATCTCTTGTAATATTTTATACTTCAAATATATCAATTTGCACATCTTTTGCAAATCTCTTCTTTTTCATTTTTCTCTTCTATGGAAGGTGATTTTTCTAGTTTGCAATCGGATCTTGGTTTCTAACACCCTCTACCCTCTCTCTCTCAAGACTCACTCTTCTACCTCCTCTCCCTCTCTCAGATCTTTATCTCTCAGTCACTCTCTATCTCTCTCCCCTCTACCCTTAACCCTAAACCTTAAACCCTTAACCCTTAAACTCTAAACCCTTAAACCCTCTATCTCTCTCCCACTCCCTCCCTCCCTCCCTCTCTCTCAAGTCTCACCCTCCTACCACCTCTCCTTCTCTTTCGGGTCTCTCTCTCTCCACTTCCCTCCATATCTATGTCCCCTCTACCCTTTATCTCTCTCCCACTCCCCCCACACACACTATCTCCTGCTTGTCCTCCTCTCTCTCCCTCTGCCCATAACCTAAATCCCAAACCCTATAATCTCTATCCTCTGAGTCCTCTCTTTCTCTCTCTCAAGTTTGTCCCTCCCTACCCCCTCTCCCTCTCTTAGGTCTCTCTCTATGTGTCTCCCCTCTACCCTTAACTATTAACCCTTAACCCTTAAACCCTAAATACTCTCTACCCTTAACCCTTTCTCCCTCTATCTATCAACCACTCCCCCCCCTCTCTCTCTCTCAAGTCTCTCTATCCTATCACCACTCCCTCTCTTAGGTATCTCTCTCAAGTCTCCCC
>VDFB02193867.1:574715486-574871580 GCA_007258455.2 Sequoia sempervirens | reverse complement strand
CTCTCTACCACCCTCTCCCACTCTCTCCCACCATCTCCCTCCCTCTCTATCCCACTCTCTCACACACTCACTCCATCTATCTCTCTCCCCTATACCCTTACCATGAAACCCTAAACCCTTAACCCTTAAACCCTCTACCATATACCATAAACCCTAAAACTTTAACCCTTAAACCCTCTACAATCTACCATTAACCCTTAGGTCTATGTGTACACAAATCGGATATTTGATTTGTAGAACTAAAATCATACCGTTACAAAACATCGTAAATTTTGAAAATGAATCAAATATCAGATTATAACGGATATTGGATTTGTGGGCCATAGAAAAGCCCCATGTGGGCCATTTTGTGCATTCCAATGGACCCTACATTTTGTTTGTAGATGACACACATGCAGTTTCAGATAGGAAGGGAGAAAGATCAACTTTTTCAAGCATATTCTATTGAAATTTTTCATAAGCAATGATTTTTTAGCATCTTTTATGAGGTATAATGCGGAGCAGTAGTCGTCGGAAGCAAAAACATAAGAGAAAGCTTACAAAAGAAGAAATTGAAACATATAGACAAAAAGATAGATAAAGTCATAGGAAGAGAAGACAAGGTATGTTAAATATTGGTGAACCTAACCCTTATGACCTCTTTCAAGTGAAGAGGAAATTGAAGATGTTCAAGGTGAAAATATTCAAGGTGAAATTGTTGGAATTGAATATGTTGAACATGATATTCAAATTAGGAATGAAATTATTGAAATTGATAATGAAAATGTTCAAGGTGAAAATGTTGGATTTGAAGATGTTGAACATGATATTCAAATTGGGAATGAAAATATTGAAATTGATAATGAAAATGTTCAAGGAAAAAATGTTGGATTTGAAGATGTTGAACATGATATTGAAATTGGGAATGAAATTATTCAAATTGATATTGAAAATTTTCAACATGAAAATGTTGGAAATGAAGATTTTGAACATAATATTGAAGTAAGTGTAAATTATGTTTCACCAAATTACACGAGAAATGAAGAATCTTGTACAAAAGAAAGACATATTCCAATTTCAAGACCCTAAAGAACCCCTAAATGGTTACTTGAATTTGATGAGAACATTATAAACAATTTTGAAAGAAATAGGTCAACATGAACTAATTGGTTGTGGGATAGAAGACTTTTCAGCCAATATTTTAGTGATAAGACATTGACCGAGCAATGCCAAATTTTTGTACAATTGCTAAAGATGCAAAAGATGAGACCTTTTCTAGCCAAATTGAAGATTTGTATGAACAAGAAGATTGAAAAAAATTCTATTATTGTCAAAAATATTTTTAATGCTCTCAAGTCTATTGGAAAAAGTAACAAGGAAAAGGATAAGAGAGCTGCTCGGAGAGTCATTACAACTGCCCTATTAAGCCATCAATTGAAAAAGGTTCACTTTATGAGACAAACTTGTATTGATTTTGACATAAATCGTAAAAATTTGGATAGAGCACTTGCAAGAAGAGAAAGAATAGATGGTCCTCTTCAAAATGATACGTGGGCTTTTGCTAGGAGGCTTTCATGTTTTGATAAGAAGCTAATCGATAATGTAAAGCAGGTAATTCAACAATTTTGGCATGATAACTCTAGAGTATCACCCAATGAAAAGGATGTTTTAAAGTTAAAAATTTCCAATCAAGACCGTACACCACATCCTAAACATTTCTTGGAATTAAGCCAAACAATGTTGTTCAAAAAATTTATTGAAACACATAAAAATATGGAAATATCACAAAGGAATTTTGAGGGTTTGAAGCCATTTTATTGTGTGCCTCTTAAGATTCGTAATACTTGTTGCAAATACCATGTCGAGTTTTCAATGTACCATGATCTATTATGCTATATCCATTCTACTTTGCATACTAATCAAATGTTGCAGGAGTGTGGTGCAATGCATCTTCTGAAATCATCAAGGGAATTTCTAGATCTATTTTTATGTTCTTGAGATGATGGTTGATTTTTCTATAGAAATGATTGTTTAAATGCAAAGTGCTCACAATGTGGTGGCTTGTTAAATTTTGTTCAATGTTTTCATAAGAGTTCCGAACATGAATTTGGAAAGAAGCTTGTTGAGAAAAAGAGATATGAGATAGTCAAATATAATTTGCAAAGTGGAGGTGAAGGTTCTAGATGTGAGTTGGTTACAAAAGAAATTTTTAACTTCAACCCTTAATTATCCCTTAATTATGTTAGGTTGATTGTGTTTGATTGATTGGATTTTATTAATTATCCTAGGTTAACTTCATAAACAAACTTTTTTTTCTTTATATTTTGTTGAGCCCAACCAATCGTGCACTTGATCCAACCAATCGTGAACTTTCTTATACATCCTTGTACCTCATTGATACATTTTTCTATTAGGTTTTGCATTTTTTATGTTAAGATATAGTAAATTATATTCACTTGCAATTTGATGTGTAAATCTCTTGTATTGTTAGAATGATTACTTGAATGATCACGAGGTGTTGAGGGAAATATTTTTTTCATTAGTATTCTTTGGAATGCTTGGGATATTTTTGTAATGGCATTGAATAAATAAGGTCATCAATGGGAGTCACACAATCGTTGCCATCAATGAAACTGACCATCTCTCACATGTAATGCTTGGGAGTTACATTGGGAGAAGTGGATCATCTTTCCATAATGTTATGGGTTCCTACTTATTGCATATGTTCATGGTGGAGGGCTATCTTGAGTGCTATCATAATTACATGTTGGGGTGGTTCGTGGTTTTAAACTATCAAGAATGGTTTTGGTGGCAATTAGTTTGAGGAATCAACTTACATGGTTTTATCTTCCCATTGCTTTGTATAAAAACTTTATGTAGAAATGTTATAACATGTCTTGATGTTACTTCAAGAGTGGAAGGCATGGAGAACTGGGTTTTGAAATAAAATGAAGAGTTAAAGGTCTAAAAATGGTGTTTTTTTTCACTTGAAAATAGAGATTTTACCTTAGGTTTTGCAAAAATATTTGAGATACCAAAAGATTCTTTGTTTTCTAATCATATTGGGGTCTAAATAAAGTTCTCTAAGGTGGTGGCTGAGTCTAAAAGGTTTTGGAAGTGCTACATCCAATCAACCCTCAAGAATTACACTAAAAACAAGGGTTTTTTGATTTGATGGTTACAAGTCTGTACAAATGGAATCCAATTGCAAAATCTTTGTTTTCTTGGAAATTTATTTGCTGCCCCAAGGTTTCAAGTGTCTGTGTGGTGTTTGAAGGTATGTTGCTTTGCATTTTTGGGCTAATTGAGTAACTTGTTCAAGGGTGAATGTATAGAAAGTCAATGCTAGTTCAAAGGAGTCTATGTTGTTTCTCATATATGTTGTGTAACTTGCATATGGGTGTTTGAATTAGTCATGTGTTCATCTAGTGTTTTGGAAAATTGTGGAGTAATTGGACAAAAAATAGTTTCTCACTATTACAAGGGTTTAAGGGGGTTAAAGAGGGAAATGTGTATTTAGTTGCTTGTCAAGTTTTAAGGGAGTTTTGGACTATCCAAATAGGTTAGAATAATCTTGTTAGATGCCTCAAATAGGTAGGTTGCAAAGAGTTTGTGATTGTGCCCTTGTGTCTGCATCAAATTTTCACCTAATTTGAATTGGTCCAATGTAGCTCAGAGTGATTTAGTGTATTTTGTTGAAAAAAAGGACCATCCCTAGTGTAAATGTACCCATCCAGATGTGTTGGAATAATCTATTTAGCCGTACAAGTTGCGGAATGAAAGTTGCACCACTTTGCAACTTTACACTGCTTGCATTTGGCAACTTTTCCCTCCACTAAAAAGTCATCACCACAGGAAAACGCCTTCGAGATAGCAAAAACTGAGAGAGGTTTTTGTAGATTGTCCCAATATAATCCTATAGCCTTAGACAAAGAGTCTGTAAGCATCATGGTATTTGAGAAATAGACCTTCAAAGATTGCTGCCTTTTAGCACTTTGGACTCTTAAGGGAAATCATTAGTCCAATTTAGCTCAGAGTGATTCGGCATATTTGGGTGCAAGATAGGACCATACCTAGTGTAAACATACCCATCCAGATGTGTTGGAACATTTTGTTTGGTTGTACAATTTGTGGAATGAAAGTTGCACCACTTTGTAACTTTACACTGCTTGCATCAGACAACTTTTCCCTCCACCGAAAAGTCATCACCATAGGAAAACGCCTCTGAGATAGCAAAAAATGAGAGGTTTTTGTAGATGGTCCCAAAATGATCCCATAGCCTCAAATGAAGAGTCTATAAGCATCATGGTCTCTGAGAAATAGACCCTCAAATATTTCTACTTTTTAGCACTTTGGACTCTTAAGGGAAATTGTCGGTCCAATGTAGCTTGGAGTGATTCAACATATTTGGGTGCAAGAGAGGACCATCCCTAGCGTAAATTTACCCATCCATACATGTTGGAATATTCTGTTTGGTCGTATGAGTTGTGGAATGAAAGTTGCACCACTTTGCAACTTTACACTGCTTGCATTTGGCAACTTTTCCCTCCACTGAAAAGTCATCACCACAAGAAAATTCCTTTGAGATAGCAAAAACCAAGAGAGGTTTTGTAGATGGTCCCAATATGATCCTATAGCCTTGGATGAAGATTTTTTAAGCATCATGGTCTCTGAGAAATAAACCTTCAAAGATTGCTTCCTTTTAGCACTTTGGACTCTTAAGGGAAATCGCCAGTCCAATGTAGCTCAGAGTGATTTGACGTATTTGGGTGCAAAAGAGGACCATCCCTAGTGTAAAAATACCCATCCACATGTGTTGGAACAATCTGTCTATTCATACGAGTTGTGGAATGAAAGTTGCACCACTTTGCAACTTTACACTGCTTGCATCTGGCAACTTTTCCCTCCACTGAAAAGTCATCACCACAGGAAAATGCCTTCAAGATAGAAAAAACCGAGAGAGGTTTTTGTATATGGTCCCAACACAATCCCATAGCCTTGGATATAGAGTCTATAAGCATCATAGTCTCTGAGAAATAGACCTTCAAAGATCGCTTCCTTTTAGCACTTTGTACTCTTAAGGGAAATCATCGGTCCAATGTAGCTCGGAGTGATTCGGCATATTTGGGTGCAAGAGAGGACCATCCCTTACGTAAACATACCCATCTAGATGTTTTGGAATAGTTCATTTGGTCGTACAAGTTACCGAATGAAAGTTGCACCACTTTGCAACTTTACACTGCTTGCATCTGACAACTTTTCCCTCCACTGAAAAGTCATCACCATAGGAAAACACCTCTGAGATAGCAAAAAATGAGAGAGGTTTTTGTATATAGTCCCAACATGATCCCATATCCTTGGACAAAGAGTCTGTAAGCATCATGGTCTCTAAGAAATATCCCTTCAAAGATTGCTGCCTTTTAGCACTTTGGACTCTTAAGGGAAACTAGTGGGCAACATAGTTAACTTCTTCACAAACTTGGTTTGAAGTAATTTCATTCTTTTTTGTACATTTAAAATGGAGCTTTAAGCCTTCCACCCTAAAAGTGACCTCTAAATAACTTCAAACACCTAAACTAACTCATTCTTATTCATTTGTTTTGCAAACAAGCATTTTCATTCCAAGAGGTCGAGCTTTCATTTTTGCTTGTTGGATTGAATGTGGACCGTGACACAACTTTATTTTTACAAAAATTGTTCAACATCATTGAACTAAGAATTTAGCACACATTTGTAGAGAAACAAAGGAGTGCCGCAAACTAAAACACATTACACTTCGGTTCCCATTGACTTGATCTACTCTTCAACATCTCTCTTCTCTAAAAGCAACCTCTAAATCACTTCAAACAACTTAACTACCCTAAAATAGACCCTAAAAGTGACCTCTAAATCACTTAAAACACCTTAACTACCTCATTCTTATTCATTTTTTTTGCAAACAAGAATTTTCATTCCAAGAGGCTGAGCTTTCATTTTTGCTTTCAATGAAAAATCTTCCTATGCCACTATTACACTACATAGGTAAACTAGGCTTTGTATTGTGGACCTATATTAAGCTACCACTCTAAAGACCAATGTAACAATGGTAAAAAATAACTTTTGATACTGTAAGAAGACATCTGATAACTCTTGAGTGTACTAATAGAATTCGTATGATTTTTGAAGAATGCTGATAACTCTACTTAGTTGTCTTATTTTTTCAATATCATACAAATTGAACCTTGGCATCAATAGACTTTGTATATCAAGCTACCACAATTCAAGTTTCAATGATGAATATTTATCATGCATGTTTTAAATAACTTCAAACACCTTAACTACCTCATTCTTATTCATTTGTTTTGCAAACAAGAATTTTCATTCCAAGAGGCTAAGCTTTCATTTTTGCTTTCAAAGAAAAATCTTCCTATGCCACTATTACACTGCACAAGTAAACCAAGCTTTGTATTGTGGACCTATATTAAGCTACCGCTCTCAAGAACAATATAACAATGATACAAAATAACTTTTGAGACTGCAAGAAGACATCTGATAACTCTTGAGTGTACTAAAAGAATTCTTATGATTTTTGAAAAATGCTGATAACTCTACTCAGTTGTCTTATTTTTCAATATCATACAAATTGAACCGTAGCATCAATAGACTTTGTATATCAAGCTACCACAATTCAAGTTTCAATGATGAATATTTATCATGCATGTTTTAAATAACTTCAAACACCTTAACTACCTCATTCTTATTCATTTGTTTTGCAAACAAGAATTTTCATTCCAAGAGGCTGAGCTTTCATTTTTGCTTTCAAAAAAAAATCTTCCTATGCCACTGTTACACTGCACAAGTAAACCAGGCTTTGTATTGTGGACCTATATTAAGCTACCACTCTCAAGACAAAAATAACAATCATACAAAATAACTTTTGAGACTACAAGAAGACATCTGATAACTCTTGAGTGTACTAAAAGAATTCTTATGATTTTGGAAGAATGCTGATAACTCTACTCAGTTGTCTTATTTTTTCAATATCATACAAATTGAACCCTGGCATCAATAGACTTTGTATATCAAGCTACCACAATTCAAGTTTCCATGATGAATATTTATCATGCATGTTTTAAATAACTTCAAACACCTTAACTACCTCATTCTTATTCATTTTTTTTACAAACAAGAATTTTCATTCCAAGAGGTTGAGCTTTCATTTTTGCTTGTTGGATTGAAAGTGGACCGTGACACAACTTTCTTTTTTCTAAAATTGTTCAGCATCATTGAACTAAGACCAATGTAACAATTTTACAAAATAACATTTGAGACTGTAAGAAGATGTCAAAATGGCTAGTGTACTAAAATAATTCTTATGATTTTTGAAGAATGCTGATAACTCTACTCAGTTGGATTATTTTCTCAATATCATACAAATTGAAACCTGGCATCAATCGACTATGTATATCAAGCTACCAAAATTCAAGTTTCAATGATGAATATTTATCATGCATGTTTTAAATGACATTCAAGTTTATAGTGGTTTTTTTGTTTATATGATGTTATGTGATATTCTAATCATAATTCATGCTTCAAGGCTGTATAGATATATTATTTTTACATTTTTCTCCATTGCTCGACCCCTACACTGTAAGTAAATGGCTACATAGTGTGTGGAATGAGGGGACAGCAAGCCTAAGACCCCTTTAAAGTTTGTTTGAGTGCTTTCTTTTCATTTTTTGTGAGTTTTGTGCAGAGTTTCCTCAAAGAAATGTGGTCTCATAGAATTCCATGACAAGCTAATGCAATTGATAGCTGCTCCTAGTTATTAGTTATGTAATGTGAAGTAATTGCATAACTGCTTAGGTTGACTTTGTAAAAACTATATTGTTATTGAAATTTTTCCATCTATCAGCATCTAGTTGTTACTTATGCAATGTGAAGTAATGCTTTGAGTTTGAAATATGTGCAATGAATGTAATCAGCAATATGAATATAAACTACATAATATTTAACCATTCTTTTATGCTATTGTACATTGATATTTAACCATTGCTCACTTGATTAAATTTTCAAAGAGTTTAATCATGCACATGAGGAGGAAATTAAATTTCGATTGTCAACTTCTATATATATCAAATTATCCAATAATCAAGTGTATGTCCATATACTAAAATGGCATCAACGCCAACTCAAAAAAAGTTTTACAATATGTGGTATCTGCCATCTTGGTATCTATACAGTTTACATGGCAAAATGTCTATCTCATCCTAAACTACTGGTGGATCATCAAAATAGAGCCTCTTTGAAGCACTCATTGGCTTTGAAGGTAGCTACACAAGAAAAAGTCAAACCACAATTGAGATTAGTTATACTATATAATTTAAAATTGAATAATTAACATAAAAATAAATACACATTGAATTATAATTGAACTCTAAAATTGAAATCTTGATTACCTAAAATATATGTCTCTTTGAAGGGTCAGGAGTCCTAGAATATACCCCTCTCAAAGAACTAACCAAACCAACTTTTGTAACGTCAATCTATATATGTGAACAAAAACATGAAATTGATCCAAGTTAGCATAGAATTGTCTGTAATAAGAGCATATTTACCAACAAAAAAATAAAATAAACACATACCTCTTTAGGTTGATCTTTTTCTGTATCTATTTTAAGTGTCTCAACACCTCCTCCTTGAGGTGTTTGAATACCTACTCCTTTGGGTGTTGTGGCACTTCTCAACAATGATGTATAGCTGACAACCACCTATACATAAAAATGACAAGTACATATGAAACTAAAAATCTATGTCAATGTATGCATTATCAATAAAAGATCTTATAAATCTTAATTCAATCAAATTTGAGTTCAATTACCTTTCCCTTATCTAACACTGTGCCTCCATAGTCTAGAGTGTGTTGCACCTCACTCACACTAGGTGTTTCCTACAAGCAGGGAATAAGATAAACATATAATTTAATACATAATTTCATTATTGACAATTCATATGACAAGAAAATATACGGTAAAAAATGTAAATGAGTGAGTACAAAAATACATACTATGTGTGTGTCAAGGAAAAATGAAATGGCCCTAAAGGTGCTATTAGTCACCTATGTGAGCTCCTCCTCAGACATTAATTGTTAAATAGACCATGTAAATAAATATTAGTACTTGATACTATCTCTTATTAATATTCAATTTTTAAAAAATGCAAGTTATGAATTTACACATTAAATGTTACCTATGTAACTACTCCAATGTCCACCTCTCTAGTAGCAGAGGACTCTGTAGGGTGTACTCCACTCCCCTGCATGTGATCTTCTATAATCTCCACATCCTAGATGTCATAGTCATAAGTGTCTAATGGATGCTCAAGGGGCTGTACAATAGGACCCAAGCATATTTGCTAGCATGTATTGCAAATATGTGGCACACAAATATGTGGACCCAAGGAGGATGATGCAACAATACTGGATCCATCGCCAAGATCACCAAACTATGGCTGAGCTACTGAAGAAGCATGGGAAACCAAAAGACCACTCAAAGAGTGAATGGACTAGATAGTTTGTGTGGTTGCATCCTCCATAATATCTGGATGTTGTACTAGAGGTGGTTGAGGAAGGGTAGGATGGGGAACATGTGGGTACCTAACTACTCTAGCTGCCCCTGGCCTATTCTAGGGCATACCTCTACCAACACCCTGGAAGGGTTTAATGTCAAAGTAATTGACATGATTCCCTAACAAAAACTCAACATATAATTTTTTAATAAAGTCAAAAGGTACATCAAGATTATTGTTGGGTGGTTTATCAAAAACCATACACCAATGATCCCAAAAGTTATCCACTCTACCCCTATGCGTGCACCATTTTATAGAAAGTTTTAGTTTGTTAACATTAACTACCAAACCAGTGTTGGGGTTAATAAATAAAGAGGCTATTTGGGCTTTTTTTATTTGGAGATCTTTCACATCATCATAAGATTATCCACATGCATAATATTCCTTCATGGTTTCTTGCAACGAATGAAAGGCATTATGTTGGGTGGAGAAGGTTTCTACATTTGTAATTATCTTGTCAATGTGGTTGACATATGGGATAATCGAGGGATTTTCTTATAAACATCACAAATGACCCTCAATTGCTTCAATTTTTCATGAATTAAGTCTTCAATTCATGGCTGCAAAGGTGGTGGAGCATTTGACATTTTTGCATTTTGATTCTCACCTAGTGGATTTTCATTCTCAACTGGTGGAATTTGGGAATTCTCATTCTCAGCAGCCAAAATGCCTGATTAAAGTTAAAAAAATAATTAATCTAATTAAAATTAGACAATATAAATGAAAATATTATAAAAATGCCCTAGTTTTTAAAACAAATTTAAAAAAACCTACTTTTTAACAAAAATCTATAAAATTATCTAATTTTTAATACAAATACATAAGAAACACTATTTTAAATCAAAATCCATAAAAAAAGTTCATTTTTTTTTATCAAAATCCATTCTAAACTCAATTGTTTCATAAAAATTCAATCAAAAACCCTATTTTGAAAAAAAATCCACAAAAATTCATTTTTTTAATCAAAATCCATTCTAAATTCAAAATTTTCATAAAATCCAATCAAAAACCCTATTTTGAAAAATATCCACAAAAAACATTCATTTTTTTATCAAAATCCATTCTAAACTCAAAATTTTCATAAAAATTCAATCAAAACCCTATTTTAAAAAATCCACAAAAACTATTTGAAATTATTCAAATTTAATTGAAAATTGAATCAAATCAAATGAAAATAAAAAATCTTACCTTTCAAATCAGATTTTGGCCAAATCGGATATCCATTACGCGAAGAATCAATCCACTGTGCACTCATAGGTTGGTAACTGTGAAATAACTTTAAAACAACGAAAGAGTTTCTATATATATGATTTTTACAAATCAGATATCTTATTTGAATGAGATATCTAATTTGAATTAGATATCCAATTTGTAAAAGTAGGTTTGGTCTTTGCTATGGTGGTGTGTACTAACACCTGAGCCTAAAAAAAGTCAACATGATATTTTTCGTGTTTTTTGGTCAATGAAAGATGTGTTTTTTTCCTCATTGCCACTTTTTGGCCCACCATTATCCTGCAAATACCCTTAAGATTCTTCATTACTCAAACCTTGTCATGGCATCCAATGTGTGTGTGGCCAAATATGGGGGTAGACATTTGAAGAAGACCTTGTGGAAGGTCTGTGAGTCTGACCATGAGGTAATACTTGACACAATAAAGAATAGAGTAGACCTGGATGGTTTGTTGGATTAATTTGTAAGTATGCACATCGGTTCTTATTAATTTATACTTGTATGTACATTAATTTTTTTGATGCCAATGCTATCATCTTCTTTTGCTTTTCCTATTTGTAAGTAACCTACTAAAAATTGATTAGCGTTTCCTTGCATAAAATACAGATTTATGAGTCATCCAAGAGAATTTCAGCGAGAAAAGCAATGCAACATCCTTATTTTGATGATCTTGAAAAATATCAATTATGATTTTAAGCCATTACAAAAGTGTGTACAAAGCTTGGTGAGGGAATTTTAAGTTATTCATTTGAATTTAACCTTATCATGAGCACCTATGATGTAGACATTATAAGAGCGTCAATTTCAAGTTATTCTATTCATGAGAGGTGTTGTGTGCAATAGGTATCTCGGAACTCCTAGTGAAGATATATGACCAGAAGTGACTAAGTTGAGAGACTGGCATGTCTATCCGTAAGTTCCTTCCATTTATTTTCACTTCATTTCCATTTTGGATGCTCTTTCCTTTTCTTCTTTTACTTTGCATATTTGTAAGTAAACTACTAAAAATTGATTGGTCTCTCATTGTAGAAAATGCTGATTTATGAGCCATCGAAGAGAATCTCAGCCAAAAAAGCAATGCAACATCCTTATTTTGATGATCTTGACAAATCTCAATTCTGATTTGAAGCCATTATAAAAGAGTGTGTGAAGCTTAGAGAGGGAATCTCAACTCACTCATTTGAAGTTAACCTAATAATGAGCACATATGATGTAGAAATTATAAGAGAATCTCGAATGTATGAGTGATATTGTAAAATATTTGTGAGAATGGAGTACCTAAGGAATTGTAATGAGATTTACTCAAATATTGAAATTTTGGAGTTCATGCTTGGTGCAGGAGCACCTTGTTCTGTAAATTCCTTCAATAGGAAAATTTGCAAAATTTGAATTTTCAAATGTAAAAAGTGTGAAAAAGGTCATGTGAAGGTTATATGTAATGTATTCAAAGTCTCAAACAGGTCATTAGGTGATTAGAGAAGTGATATTGCAGAAAATTTGTCATTTGGTGTAAAAATGCAAAACTTGCATTAGTTGCACAATTGCAAAATTATAGAAGATGAAGAGTCCTCTTGCTAGAAAGGGTAGTTAGTCGATGGAAGATGTAGGGGAAGTATTCAAAATTGATTGGAATAGATATATAAAGCATTGTAAAGGTGTGGAAAAGAGCAGAACTTGTATTCTTGAAGAAATTAGTAAATAAAGGATCTTGTTTTCTATATTTGCAACACTTTTCCTTTTTTTTGTTTCAAGCTTGTGCAAATTGTACAACAACTTATAGTTTTATTGTTGATTAGTTTTCTTTAGAGGAAGGATTTAGGTTACTTTTGAAAGTATTTTTAGGAAATAAGAACAATTTTATCATGTAACTGGTTTGTAACCCTCAATAAGGGTTTTGAGAGTCCATTAAGTGATAAGATTTTCATTCCACCGATGTAGGGTTAAGTAGGTCAGTGAAATGGATTTCAATTAGGTGTTTTTCAATTTGAATATGTGTGTAGATTTAGGGGAAGACAGGAATGTGAAGGTTTGCTACTACTCCAAATAAATTTCTAAGTTTTCACACAAGAAATGGTGCCTATAGACTAGGGTTTGGAGAAATGACAATTGTAGAGGCTTGATGGTGGTTTCATTACTATATTAGACATATTCCAACATATATAAGGAATTTGCAAGTTTTTATGAGGTTTGGTAAGTGGGTTTTTAATAAACCTCATTTTTCTTGAGCCTACAAGGGCATTTGATGAGGGTTTTGTTGTTTAATGTTATAGTGAAATTGTTAAACTATAAAAGTAGAATATTTGAAGGTTTTGAGACTTGATACACTGCTGCCCAAGGTTATTTTATGGCTTGGAGTTGATTTCTTGATAGTTGCTTCACAAAATTGACCTAATTTGAGGCACTTTCTAGCATACAATTTATTTTTCTTAAAAAAATTCCAAAATAACCTCTTCAAACCTTTTGTTATGTGTTAGTAGATCAAAATAGGTTTCTAAATATGTATTGGGTTTGTGGAAACACAAAGAGATTGAAAAACAATCACAAAAAAAGCAAACTACACTATCCATAAGGCCAATTAGGCCAAATTAACAAAGCAACCCCCCTTTATTATTCCTATCACATGCAAACCACCATTACACAACATTAACTAGCCTTCCAAACCACCAATTCCTCCACTTTTAGGGTGTGCTAAGCCCTCTAACATTACAAACCCAAAAATCATCTTCTTTCACAAGTTACGCAAAGGTTTATTGAAAACCCATACTCCAAACCTTCCCACAACCAACCAAAGCTTGAAAAACCTTTGAAAAGGTTTGAACAAGCTTAAAAGTTCAAGAGATATTACTACCCCCAAATATTTCTTCAAACCCTAGCACTAAACAACCACTTTCCACTTAAAAATGCACCATTTGACATCTAGGGCATCACCTAAAAACCCTCTATTAGCCTCCCTTGCACAAAAAACTTTGCACACATGTTTTATAACCCTAACTAAGCCTTTCCATCTAGTTATAAAAGCATATAGTGGGTGGAAGGCTTAATATGACATTTTAATGCACTCAAAACCCTTAAAAAAGGGTATATAGACTGACCCTTTGTAATTGGCTTCTAAAATGCACAAAATAACTTGAATTCCAACCAAAACAAAACTAAAATGGAGTTAAATATGCTTCCCACAAAATTCCATACAAAAGAGAGCACAATCACCCTATATGAAACCATACATTTCAAGGAAACATCAAATTTTTGGTAAAAAAACAAAAAATTACAAGGAAACAATGAATTTTGTAACGCCATAGAAAGTGCACAAAGAAAACAATAGATTAGAAGAACAAATGCAATACTAAATCTAAAATGAAAATCTAAATGTTAAGCAACAAAGAATGAAGGAAAGTAAAACGTAAACAAATTGAAACAATCTCACCAATTTCAAACATATTTCCATAATTCATCTCGATTTCCCTTCTCCATTTTGCTTGTGTAGTATAATTGCCCTCAGATTTCTCATAAGTTCGTGCAAGTATAGCCTAAGATAGTGATTAGAAAAATATCGAAGATTCAAGATTGAGTGCTCTCAAAAGTCATAAGATTTCGTGAGAGATTGAAATGAAGAATGACAGATCAATTTATAGAAAATTAATTATTTGAACGACATGCCAAGATTGAAAGATTAACGGATGGTTGAGATTGGCTGATTAGACATGCATTTGGTTAACTAACAGTAGTGACATGAGTGATACAAATTAGAAATAGGATTAAAGATTAAATAAATGATTTAATATTCAGTTCGGTATTCGAAAACAGAAGAAATATCTTTGCATGACAAAGATAAAGATTGATTATAACGACTCCCTATTCGAATGCACACACAAGGTTTAATTAATTAAATAAGAATATTTAATTAATCCGCATGTACACGCAATTGACGCAATTGAGTTAGAACTGGATGATTGAATGATCTGATGAAGAGATTACTCGAGAACGCCACTCAAACATTAAATCAAGAGTTAACTGAGCGATTAAAATAGATGTCGAGTCAAGTAAAAGTGAATACTTAGATAACTCACACAATTAACTAAAATATAGAAGAATGCATTAAAATAGAATTAATGAATTAAATAATTCATTTAATTCAAGACTCGATATTTGGAGAATAATTAAATAAATAATATTTATTTAATTAAGTGATGAAGGGATTTTAAATGAATAATTAAATAAATAAATAATTTATTTAATTATAGTTGAAATATGATAAAATGTAAATTAAATAAGAATTTATTTAATTTAACAAGAAAATTAAGGTTAATTATAACATAATTAAATAAAAGCATTTATTTAATTAATCGATAGAATAAAGAAAATGTGAATTAATTAAATAATTAAGATTATTTAATTAATAGAAGAAATGAAGACTATAGAGAATAATTAAATAATTGACATTATTTAATCATGACCATGAAGAATATGGAAGTCACAGGCCTAAAACCAGATTTCAGTGTCTACATTTTCCCCTCTTTGATACAATGTCATTTCAGCATTGTGTCAAAGAAAATCGATAAGAAATATGCCCTAGTAATGCTCCCGTGTAAAACAAGTGAAGGTATGCCCCCTCGGGAAAATTGACAAATTTTCAAAAAGTTCAGAAAATTTGGAAATGATCCCGATTAGTCCATAGGATAGGCAGAAATGCAGTGGAGTTTGCGGAATTGGGTTTGGAAACGTGATGGACGGGTACGGGTTGATTGAAAATGAAAGTTAACATGGCCAGTAGGACAAAAATGCCACCTAAGCCCTAGGTATATATAGGAGTAGGGGTAAAAACCTATTCATTTATAGAATAGATGATTGAGGCTGACATGAGGCATGTACAATGCCATTGCAGGTTGTATTAGACACGATTTATACACGAGAGTCGAGACCTACTATGTTTTGATTCAGAGATAGTTTGCGGCTAGTAGAGCGACGGATTCTATGGCACCTTGGTTTGTTGCATGTGACAGACATGCCCCAGATTTGGGTGAATCAGGGATTACTGACAGCTTTGTGTGAGCGGTGGCACTCAGAGACATCGTCGTTCCACCTACTGACTGGAGAGGCCACGGTTACCCTAGAGGATGTGTATAGAATCCTGAGACTTCCTATTAGAGGGACACAAGTGACATATAATACCCAGAGGGGTGCTACCGAGATGTGTAGGTACTACCCTCATGTGGACATTAGGCAGTTAGGACTCGATGATTATGAGATTAGGTGGAGGGTGTTGGCGCAGAGGTATAGACAACTCGACTATCTATTATGTACATTGATAGGCGGGATAGTACTTCCTAACCGCCGAGGTCATGGCTTTCCCATGGGGTGGGGAGAGATGCTAGTGGGCATGCTCGAGCGTTGAATTGTATATGCTTGGGGTTCCTGTGTGTTGGGGATGTTATACTTTCACTTGCATGATATTGCCTATCGAGAGGCACAGTCGATGAGTTGTGGCACCACACTCCTGATGGTATGGGCGTGGGAGCACATTGCCATTTTTTGGCCACCTACGACAGTTGACCTTCCACATGGAGCTCCCTATGCCTTCTGTTATGCGGGGGCGACCACGTAGCATCACATTGGAGATACAGGTTACTTCAAACATGCCATAGACACCATGCAGAAATTTACATGGAGGCCATACCTAGGCTATGAGGAGTGGTTAGACGATGATGAGCACTTACCATTTTGCAGACAGGCACAATACTTAGTTAGGCAGACAGTATCATATGTTCATATCATAGAGCGGCAGTTGCCAGATTGTGTCCTGTGGTAGTTTGGAGAGGTGCAGGATGTGCCTTGAGGACAAGAAGAGTTTGTGAGATCCTCACGAGAGGTCCTGCTATGGGGGCCAGAGATTCCAGTGGCCATGGTAGAGGTAGATATTGATGCGCTACAGGCATTTCCATGGGGTTGGAGGGATGGTCCAGTAGACCCAGGGACCATAGCAGAGTATGATCAATGGTGGGTAGTTCACAAGCCAATCCCCTTGACAGATCTAGAGCAGCCAACGCTGGTAGAGTGGCGAGGGACAGGTCCACGAGGCAGGCACGACAGTGGGAGAGGTCAGGGAGGCAGAGGAGGCCACAGAGATGATGGCTGAGGTGGACGACGTGGAGGCAGGAGAGGGAGATGTTGTCGGAGGGGACGAGGGCCAGCATTATCACCAATCTGGGAGGAGGGGCGAGGAGAGGAGGATGTGGCCATGATAGACATTGGGTGAGGAGGGGAGGTAGAGGATATTTCTAGAGGTGGAGAGGAGTACATTGTGAGAGTGGGAGAGGAGATGCATCCGGTAGAGGTAGTTATCCTAGACATCCCAGCTGAGGAGGAGGTAGGTGCCGAGGAGACAGGCAGAGAGGAGGCAAAGATTGATCCTCTGGGTTTGTTGGGCGCCTATCAGGAGGATGATGATGAGGATGATGATCACGAGAGAGAGATTCAGGATCAGATCCTAGAAGAGTTAGATGAGGAGGAGGATGGGAGAGTCAGGGACAGACAGGATGATACAGGGGCCGAGGATCCAAACATAGATACACTGCGTGCTCAGGTTGCATCCTTAGAGGAGCAAATGAGAGTACTGATGGCCGAGAGGGATGCATATCGGATGGAGAGGGACATAGTAGTGATGGATAGGGATTAGGCCATAGCTCAGAGATAGGAGACTAAGCAGAGATTTACAGAGCTTAGGGCATTGTGCATGGGACCATCAACCGCTTTTGCCGGAGAGCTAGTCAGAGCTGGGGAGAGGGAGAGATGCTATTGGGATCTATATGAGGTAGAGATTCCACCAGAGAGATGGGCTCCCAGTTTTTCAGTGGCACACAATAGCAGGTCCTAGACTAGGACACACAGTAGAACAATTAGCACAGAGGGGGTGGAGCAGCCACGTAGAGCAGGTCCATATGACAGACCTCCCTCAGCTTAGAGGTCATCGGGTTCCCATCATCATTCTCCCACACACTCCCGACATGATAGCAATGGCAGTTTAGGATAGGGGTACCGTTTGTTGAGACATTGTATTTTGATCTTATAGCTTGTGGGCTTCCATGTATTATTGATACATTATGACATTGTGATGTGACATAGTTGAGCGATATATATATATATGATTTTGGCAATGATTCTCATGATATGCATTTCTATGTATTGATTATGCAGTCTTTATTTATACATGTGATGTTTATATGATATGCCTATATGATGGATGAGTATATGTATTTTATGATTATGTATAATTTCGGCTACATGTGATACTATACAAATGTAATGTGATGTATGTATTTACAGTTGCTTTATGTATGGAATGCTTATGATATGTTATTTTTTTTTATGATGAATATCTATTATGCCATGATGATCTAGATATGAATTATGCCTATATGTATATATTTTTCTAACATGTATGTTGATGTAGGATGATGTATAATATGTTTTGTGTCACAGGACTCCGTCATATTGCAAGAAAGAAGAATTGTTAGCACGGAAAGAAAGATCAAGACAGAACAAAAGACAGGAGATAGATGTTAGTATTAGTAATCTTCGATATTTCGCTGTATCACAAAAGGTATTGCACTTTATCATCATTGGGTGGGACTAATACAAATGGAGATAAACACCATGATATGACATAAATCAAGGTGTGCAAGGTCATCTATTTGCCAATAACAGACAGTCGCAGACAAGGATTGTCATTAACTCATACTAAGGGCACAAGTTGCCCTAGTCTTTTTGTTAGGAAAAACCACATACATCAAACAAAGTAAAAGATGGGTCATGAGACTTCATTGCTCCTCTAAATCCTTCATGGGATATCCTTGAGGAAACTAGTAACATGACTCAAAATAAAATTTGAAAGACAGTCGACAAACAACAGTCAAAGAAAATAGAATTCTGATACATCGTTGCTTCTCTAAATCCTTCATGGGACATCATTGAGAAAGCTAGTAACATTATTCCTAGTCATCAATTCAAGAGAAATGATAAGATAAATAAGCCATAAATTCAAAAAGCCAGTAAAGTATTTTCCAAAACTTGATTTGTTTGTTTGATTTGTTTTGATTGATAAAAGGATTGATTGACAGAGCCTAATTTCAGGAGATACACATACCGGATAAGACTGAGTCTGGTTTCGATGTTATGACTATCTGTATAAGGCATGACAAAGCCTAGTTTCAGAAAGACATGTATCGTATAAGACGTTGAGTCAAATACCATTGATGTGATGACCTGTGTAAGGATATGTTTGATTGTTTGATCTTGTCGATTATGCAGGAAGGATGCATCCTGTATAAGATAGAGATTGTTTTTGCTGATATCCGTATTTAGGAAGGACTCATCCTGAACAAGATACAGGTTGATTTCAATGATGATGATGTCTGTTTCTAGGAAAGACACATCCTGTAGCAGACATTTATTGATCTATTTTGATTGTTTTGTTTGGCAAGTTGTTTGATTTGACTTAGAGACATTGCTGACTTGTTCACCAGATTGATGCATGACTTAAGACGATGCATTGACAATTGACTGTGTATGATGACAAACCCTAAAGGGCTGACCTAGTGCGGCCTCAGGGGCTCATCGATTGATGGCCTTGCCTATGTTGTACACATAGAGACCTCATAGTTTGACTTGACTACGACTGACAAGACTGACTACAAATAGAAGACGTGTGTGAAAGTGAATGTGATGAACCCTAATGGACTGACCTAGTGTGGCCTTGGGGGCTCATTGATTGATGGCCTTGCCTATGTTATACATGCAAAGACCTCGTAGTTTGACACGATCAATGACCTTGTCATATAGACATATGTATTAAAGCATGAATTTATACAAACCTAAGCGGGCTGACCTAATGCCTCGGGGGCACATCGGCGGATGGCCTTGCCTACGTCCAGTCGCAGAGGCAATGTAGTTTGACAAATGACAAAGACTAACAAGTGCGACTAAATTTGACTCTATTTTTGGATTTTCAAAATGTTTTGATTTGTTTGTCTTTTTGGAGTTTTTTGATGTTTTTGTGTTTTCTCAAGTGATTTTTCGATGTTCATGGATTTTCCATGGTTTTACATCTTCAACACAACCAATGTAAGAACCAATATGACACATGTCAAGTGTTTGCCCCCAGTCGAGTACAAGACTAATTGACTATGAATAGGATAAAATGGGGGATATGAAATGCACTCGATGTCAATTGTTCCAAGTTATGGGAAAGACTACCACTTATTATGATTGGTATATACAAGCGATGGACACAAAAGATAAGGGATATGTATAGGGATAGGTAGTATGTATAGGGATAAGGACTATGTACAAGGTAGTGGACTATATACAATGATAAGGACTATGTACAGTGGTAAGGACTATGATTAGAATAATAGTAGAAAAAGGAGCAGAGTTAACTACACATGGCGCCTGTTTGCCAGGTTTTCACCATGGTACCTATCCAAAGTGCCACCGAAGTGGTTTTCACTATTGGACGAATGATTTGTCTTTACTATTTTCTAGATTATCTAATTTTTTTGGTGTTACCAAGATGCCTGTTTGCCAGGTTTTCACCTTGATAACGATTTTTTGTGATTTTCTATTTTTTTTGTATTTTTGCTAGTTAAGACAAAGGCTCCCAAAAGCTATGCGTAGAACTTCTTTAGATGCAGACTATTGATTGGTGAGGACAATGGTTCCCCTTTAGGAGTAGAGAGTTGATATGCTCCTGATCCAAAAGTTTCCATAACAACATAAGGTCCTAACCAATTTTTTTCAAAATTTCTTGGTTTTTCTCTTTCTGCTTGATTCTTTGGGTTCTCCATTAAAACCAGGTCACCAATGTCAAAGTTTCTATTTAATACTTTCCTATTATAGCTATGACGAAGGAAATTCTAATATGCTTGAAGATGGTCTAGTGCCTTCTATCTGTGCTCATCCAAGAATTCTAGCTCATGGAGTCTCGATACTCAGTACTCTTCATCATTAATGTGGCCTTTCAGGGATACCCTTAGGGAAGGAATCTCGACCTCAATAGGAATAATGGATTCAAAACCAAATACAAGTGAATATGGAGTAGCACCAGTGAGAGTACAGATACTAGTGCGATAAGCCCATAAGGAAGGGTTAAGCTATAAATGCTAGTCACGACTAGCATCATTGACAATCTTCTTGAGGATTCTAATGATGGTCTTGTTAGATTCCTCTGCTTGGCCGTTACCTTGTGGGTAGTATGGAGTGGAAAAGTGATGTTGGATATGAAATTCATCACACAGATGGCGGACTTCTTGGTTCTTAAATGGTCGGCCATTATCGGTGATTATGGACTGAGGAACACCATACTGACAGATGATATAGTTCAGGATAAACCTAGAAATCTATGTGCCGGTAATGTATGTCATAGGAGGGTGCTGTCATAATAGTGGTTTACAATTCCTAAGAGGAATGAATTTTAGCTGAAATCACATATTTTTAGAAAATATAATGATTTAATCCTTAAAAAGTTCCATTTTAAGGATTCCAATTGAAGAGGGTTTGATCAAATCACCTTAGATCAAACCCCTTGGATAGAACCTTGCTAGTTTTAAACCATACCTATAAATGTGTCTCCTTTACACCTATCAAAATCTGATAAAAAATCACTTTTGATTTAGCTTTTGGGAAATCAAATGAATTCATTTAAAATTTATTTCAAATGATTATGGTATTCCTCAGAACAAGTTATCCAATGAATATAATTTTAATATGTTTCGGTTTTGTTATGTATTTGTTTTTTAAGTTTTATTAAACATAGGTTTTTCATCGAAAATGAATTTCTTTGTTCTTCACATGTGGAAAAATAGAAGATTATCCAAAAAAAAATTGAAAAATATGAGTGCACCATATATTGAAGTCCTTGATCCAACAAAAAAAATAAAATAAAATTTTGACATATACAAAAAAAGTTACGTGTTATACGGTCGCGTTGTGTCTAAATTGTAATTCGTTTGACTTTGAAACTTGATTAAGAAAAAATATTCAATAAAAAAATATCTAACAAAGTGGAAGCACTAGATATCAAAGTTACAAATCTAAATTTGAAAGAATTATAATTTTATCCTTCATGGGAAAAAAAGTTATCGTTATACGGTGTCGTCACTTTTTAAAAAATGTTGTTTTGAAAAAATCAATTTTTGTGGGAGATGGAAAAAGAAGTGCAATTTGATTCCAAAAATTTTGAAAAAAATATTTTTAGAATCTACAGACAAAATTTGATGAGACTCTAGTTTGCACCATCTCCAAATTCCTCATAGTTTAGCTGCTATAGGTGCCCGAATGTAAAGATTTAGTTAAAAATAATAATTTCAGTGTCTAGTTTGGCCAAAAATTGTAAACCACTATTATGGGATCACCCAGGAATGGCTTCAATCCACTTCATAAAATACTTAGTGGTAGTGATAATGAATTTGTGTCCATTAGATGATGTGGGGTGGATCTTACCTATGAGGTCGAGTCCCCATTGGGCAAAAGACCATGGTGACATTATAGGACAGAGCTCTGTGCTGGTGCGTGTATTAAGTCTCCATGAACTTGGCATTGGCGACATTTTGTTACAAAGACATATGAGTCTTTTTCCATAGTAGGCCAGTAATAACCCAGTCTCATAATATTTTTAGCTAAGGTAGGACTGCTAGAATGGGAACCACATATACCCTCATGCACCCCATGCAAGGTTGCTTGTGCTTCCATAGAATCAAGACATCTCAGTAAGGTATTATCTAAGGCGCGTCTATATAGGGTGTCTTCGACAATGGTGTATTTGGCTAACTTGCGGAGGAATGTCCTACGTTGGTTATTTGATAGGCCAGTGGGTATGACTTTGGCATGAAGGTAATCATAGATTTCTTTGTACCATGGGGAATCAGGACCAACAATGTCACACACCATTTTAGAATCTAGGATATCGTAGGCTGGGACCAAAAGTTGTTCTACCAAGAACTCAAACTTAGGCACGTTGTTAGGAATGTCAAGAAGTGATGCAATTGTAGCCATAGCATCTGCTACCCTATTTAAAACATGAGGTATCTGATGAAATTCGACTTTGTCAAAGTACTCCTTAAAGCTACCAACCATGTGCTTGTATGGAGCAAGCTTCTCGTCCTTAGTCTCATAATCATCATTTACCTATCTGATTACTAGTTGAAAATCCCCATATACTTGTAAAATCTCAATTTTCCACTTAACTGCCATGTGTAACCCTATCACTAGAGCTTCATACTCTGCTATGTTGTTAGTGCATGGGAATGCAACCCTGAATGACTTAGGGATGGAATCACCCTGTGGTGTGATAAATAGTATACCAGCCCCCGAACCATGATTTGTATGTGAGCTATCAAAGTATAGCTTCCATGTTATGTTTGTGTCAATTGTGAATATGAACTCATCAGGAAAGTCCGCAACTAAGGGGTGACCTGCCTATATGGGTGCATCATCTAACTGATCAGCAATGACCTGTCCTTTAATAGCCTTTCTTTCGACATACTGGATATCATACTCACTAAGTATCATAACCCATTTGGCCATTCGTCCTGTTAAGGCTACCTTGCTAAGAAGATATTTCAAAGGGTCTATTTTAGCAATCAACATTGTTTGATGGTTTAGCATATAGTGCCTCAATTTCTGAGTAGCAAATACTACTACAAGATAGGTACATTCAATGGTACTATTGTCGAGCTCATAACCTACCAAAGTCTGACTGATATAATAGACTTCCCTTTCATGACCTTCATCGTCATTCTATGCAAGCAATGCTCCAAGTGACGAATGGGTTGCTGTAATATAAAGAATCAATGGTCTTCCTTCAACAGGTGGCATTAAGACAGGGGGTGTGAGTAAATATTCTTTAATCAGTTGAAAAGTCTCTTCACACCTAGCTGTCCATGCAAAGGGTACCCCTTTCTTAAGTAGATGTTGAAAAGGATGTGTCTTATCTGCTAACTGCACTATAAATCTTCTAATAGATTGCAACCTTCCCTGTAATGTCCTTAGTTGACTGAGATTAGTAGGTGGAGGCATGTCCATGATTGTTTTCACCTTAGCAAGATCCACTTCAATGCCTCGTCTAGAAATAATATAACCTAACAACTTTCCTGACTTGACTCCAAACACACATTTCTTTGGATTGAGTCTGACATTATACTTCTCTAGCCTCTAAAATATCTTGTCTAAAACCTGTAAATGTTCTGCCCTTGTCTTGGATTTTGCAATGAGATCATCGACATAATCCTCCATAAGAGTATGTACTAGATCATGAAAGATAGTAGTCATGGCACGTTGATAGGTTGCTCCAAAATTCTTGAGTCTGAAGGGCATAACATTCCAGCAATACATTCCCCAAGGACAAGTGAAAGCCATCTTAGGTTGGTCTTCAGTTGCAATTCTAATCTGGTTATATCCTGAGAATCCATCCATAAGGGATAACATCTCATATCTTGCTGTCATGTCAACTATCATATCTATGTTAGGCAAAGGAAAGTCATCCTTAGGACAGGCTTTGTTGATGTCTCTAAAGTCAGTGCCAATGCGGATGCCCCCAGCTGGTTTAGTGACTGGTACAAGATTGGAAATCCAATCTGCATGGTTGATAGATCTGATGAAACCAATGTCTAAGAGTTTCTTGAGTTATGCCTTGACTAATAAAGCAATCTGTGGGTGCATTTTTCTCAATTTTTGTTCCATTGGTTTGGCACCTGGTTGTAAGGGAAAATGATGCAAAACAAGGTCAGGATCCAAACCCGACATATCTGCATATGACCAAGCAAAATTTATCTGTCTCTATGCAAAGAAGTTATGGAACTCAGGCTGCTCTTCTGTTGTCAATGACGCTACAAAATAAACCAGTCGAGGGTTCTCTTTGGTACCTATGTTGACTTCTACTAATTCTTCCACGAGCATGGGAAAATTTTCTTGTGCAATGGGGAAAATGTTCAAACCTCCATCCTTAGGTGGCTTAGAGATGTTTTCACCTTCAGATGCGTCCTTTCTTTTTACTTTTTCATTGTCTAAAGGTGCCTTTCGGTTTTCACCTAGAGACTCATCCTTTTTATCTTGTTTATTCTTTTTCTCATTTTTGTGATTGGAGGGTTGAACAAATTCCCCAAAATATGCTTTGTTGTCCAAGTCAATAGTAAAACTAGCCTTATGATCACCGTTTGGTATGCCTTCTCGTAATCCCAGGAACTCAGCAATTGCTTTGTCGTTCTCAAACATATCTAAGACGGGTATGTCTTGTTGGTCCCAATGAATGAGTTGGGGATAGACTAAGGGCATGTCATCCTCGGAGTTATCAAAGTTTAATGGAGTCAAGGTAAAGATTGAATTATTCATGTGGTTACAAAATTCTTATACCAGATCCTTTTTGCTCTTGGGTTTGGATTTAGGTGGATGGATAGGTGGGCCTAATGCCAAGGTTTGACTATCGGAAATAGGTGGCTCAGGTTGCCACAAGGTAGGGTCAAGTGATTCCCAATAGTAGTGTTTAAACCGTTCTTCTTTTGTCATTTTATTTGGTGGAGAGAAATTCAAGGGATTGGGTGAGGAACTTAGCATCAAGTCAAGTTCTCCAAATAACTTGTCAAGGTACATGGAAGAAGTAGAGGATAGGGAATCCCACTCATAATCGTTAGAGTCATGGGAATCATGATGGTATTGGTCCATTGGTTCGTGAGATGTATTAATATCTTCTGAAGCACTTACTTCCTCAAGTAAGGGTAATGGAGTACTAGGAACACCAATCTGAATCAGTTGAACCCTAGCCCTACTCCTTTTGGCCACTCAGAAACAAATATTGGTTCAATCTTGCCATCTTGGTTTAAGCCTAAACCACTTTGTCCATCATATCCTTTGCTTTTCATGATTTTGAAACCCTTTCCATATAGATTTGTAGGAATATGAGCAAGTAAGAGGGGTTCCTCGTCATCTTCCCTATACAACGAGGAAGTGAAATCTTCTATATCTATGGCCTCTTTGCTTAATTCACCCCATTTAGTAAAAATTGTTGTGGGAGGAATGTGTATGGTGACCATAGATTGTCTCCTATCCGATGTAGGTAAACCGTATGACTTAGGAGGAATCAAATTGCTAACATAATAAGAAGTTTTCATGTAATACTCTCCACAACCCTTGTCTTCAATCTCAACCCTAGGAGTGGTAGGAACTGAAGGTGAAATAGGTGTTCGAGTGAGTGTGGCTAGATCAACGTAGGAGGATGAATTGGATGAGGAGGCCTTTTGGTTTACTGGCACTTGGTGTTGGGTATCTCCTTTAGATTGGTGCAATACTTGAAAGGATCTGTATCACCATCTATAGTTATTTATGTGCCATTGTAAGGGAATTTAAGACACTAATGGTACATGGAAGGGACTGTCTTTATGGCATGAATCCATGGTTTACCTAGTAGAAGGTTATAAGGGAGGGTGAGATCCAAGACCTGGAACTTTGTCTCCATTACCGCAGGACCAATTCTGATAGGAAGTGTTACAACTCCCTTTGATTTTCTTTCCTCATCATCATAAGCTTTAATGACAATACTCTTGGTTGTGTCCATGCATGCTTCTGAGATACCTAAAGCCTTAATTAGTTTTAAAGTGCATATATTTAACCCTACTCCTCTATCTACCAAAACTCGTCTAACTTTGGTGTCATCAACAAGGACTTCTAGATGTAAAGGGTCGTTGTGGTTCATCTTTTTAGTTGCATAGTCTTGTTTAGAAAATGTGGCATGGTGATTATTAGTCAAGTAGCTCACCATTTCCTAGAAACGATTGACATCCAGATCATTAGGGACCGTGGTGTTTTGTAAAGCCTTATCGAGGATAGATCGATGCTTAGAGGAAATACACAACAATTCCAAGATTGAGATTTGGGCTAGGGTCTTCCCCAACTGGTAAAGAAGGTTATATTGTAACTTGGAAGGTTGAGGTGTTTGCTACGATGAAGGGCCTTGGATAGTGAACTTAGTATGACGAGTATTGACTGCACACTCAGGGTTAGTATTGATAATAATGGTATTGATATTCTCATCGGCGGCGCGAAGGCAGTTAATGATTTTTCCACTATTATAATTGTGCTTGACACTAGCATAGTTGGCTGACATATTGGTCTTAGTACTCGAACTGGGGACAGTTCCTTTCCCATGGTCATGTAGTGGATCAGAAATTACTTGATGATTAGTGTTTGATGACTTTTGTTTTTGTCCACTAACTTCAATAATTCTCTTTTTGACAAGATCATGTATGATATTCTTTAGTTGTCAACAGTTTTGTAGGTTATGCCCCTTAGTTCTATGATAATCACAAAAGGCATTGTCATCCCACCAAGCTGGTTTAAATTGTCCTGGATTGTATTGTCTTGGTTCCTGCAGCTGTATGAGATTATGTTGTAACAGTTGTTTGAACACCGACTCAATGGGTTCCCCTAAGGGAGTGAATTCATATTTTTGAAATCTTCTTGGTTGTGGACGTTGAGTATTTTGGACCATGTTAGGAGGTTTATTGATAGCATAAAGCATGTTGGAAAAAGTATGAGGTCCTTGTAATGTGAGGAGGGGTCTTGCTTGTAGTGTTTTAGCATCAACCAACCCATCATTGGTGACATTTTTGTTATGAGACCAAAATTTGTTTCTGTCAGTGGGGGTGTTTTGTATGATCAGGTTTTGATTAGATGTTGATGTCTTGAGTTCACCCTTTTCAATGAGATCCTTCTCTATTATCACCCCTTTTTCCACTAGTTCTAAGAAAGATGTACAACAATGTACCCTTAAGTTACTCCTGAGTTTTGCATGAAGGTTTTCTTGAAACATTGTAACTTTTTGTTTTTCGGGTATCTCGACAAGACACCTACTAGCTATAGTTCTCCATCTCTGGAAGAGAGCAATGAATGTTTCCCCTTTGTCTTGCGTTGTGTGACACAAAGTTGCTATATTTATCTCATGTTCTATGTTGAAGTTGAATTGTTCCACAAAATTCTCAACCAGTTCACCCCAAGATCTAATGCCAGAATCTAGACCCCAAAACTGCTCTAGTGCAATTCCTACAAGACTCCTTGGAAATAGTCTCATAAGATACGCGGGGTCATAAGCGGTATCTATGCATATGGTAGAAAATTCCCTTATATGTTCTATTGGATTTCGTTTGCCATTGTACTTAGGGAGATTCAGTATGACATATCCATGAGGGAAAGGGGTCATGTACAATGATCTGTCAAAAGGGAATGGGCATATGTCCTTTGGTGAAAATTATTTCTTAGTTGACACCAACATGTTATCCGTTTGCGTTTGTAATGCCTGCATTTGTGTTTGTAAGATGTCAACTTGGGTCAAAGATGTGCTAGGGGGATTATGCGGATCTGTGTATGTGTTATGAAGTCCAAATTCTTGTGATGGGTTTCAATTAAACATTGTCATCTGAGGTGGATTTGGATTCAGAATGTTGGTAAATGTGTTCTGGTCTAGAATCTGCATAAATTGGTATTGACCTAGGATTGGATTTTGACTACCAATGTGGGAGAAAGGATTCTAATTCAACATTCACGTAAATGGATTCTGATTGCCTGCCTAGGCAAAGGGATTCTGATTTAGAATTGATTTAAATTGATTTTGACTTGGAATCTATGTGGTTGGATTCTGAGTACCACTTTGGGAAAAAGGATTCTGATTCGGAATCGAGGTGAATGGATTCTAACTGCCAGTCTGAGAGAATGGATTTTGATTGCCATATTGGAAGGAGGGAATGCCCCTTGTTTATGTAATCCATGATATAGTACTAGTGATTGAAGCACTAGGTATGGCCATCGACTGTGGTATGGTACTCATGATACTAGCAGTAGGTATAGTTGTTGATTGTGGACTTGTGACACTGACATAGGGTGTAGAGGCTAAGGTTTTAGGTAGGCCTTTTTCTCCCAACAAGAGGACTGAAGGGAGTTGATGATGAAGCCCCTATAGTGAAATTAAATCCTGATGTCATGCTAGATGTACCAAATGGAGATGTATGGATTGTCCTACTCTGTGTAGGTGTACTAGATGGCATAGTTGTGCTTATCTGAGGTATAGTAGTACTAGCAGTCGTTGTGTTTGTCCCTTGTGTAGGTTGAGTTTGTAAGGTGCTAATATCAAATCCCACAGGTAAGGTAGCACCTTCAGCTATCAATTTGGCTAAAAATCATTGACAATCGTTTGCTAGGTACTCATCTACAAAAGAGGCAAACTCAGGGTCCTGTGCAGCAGTCTCTATGTCTTCTACTGCAATATGTCCTTGAGTGTTTCTAGCGGTGAATTTGTCTAATAGAGTCTTATGAGGTCTTGAAGAAAACAAATTGATAAATTTGTTTGGGTTCGACATGTTTTCTTTCTCTCTTCTCTTAGACCTAGTTTCAACCATGTAAGACAAGCTCAATATGCGGGAAATGCAAAACTATATCTATGAACAGTATGACTCTAGTCTATGTTTTTGGGATTTTCGTATACAAAATAAGGAATGTTCTAGGATGACACTAGCCTAAGATCTAAAGATGCAAGGTCTAAGAAAGGTTCTAAAATAGTCAATTCTATAAACCTTAAGACAAAGGGACCAAATACCTAAAGTCTAACCAAGTCATCAATTTAGTTTAAGTCAAGGAACCAATGTAGGATGAGGATCCAATGTCGGATGAGGATTAAAGACAAGTTGAGTTTCCTAACTAGACTGATGAGCTAGGAGGACTCTATGTAGGACAAAGGATATACTGATAAAACTAGGTTCAATGATAGATTTCATTAATGCTATGACTTTCCTAGAGTGTAGATGGTGAACTAGTCCTAAAGTTTGTGAAACTGACCTTTCTAGAAGTTTAATGCAAGGTAATATGTATCCTAAGATGAAACTAAACTCTGAATGAAGACAACTATGGTAATGACTAAATGAACCTAAAGGATGCAAAATTGAGCAAATCATTTTAGGTTTCTGTTCATGGACTGTTTGTGTAAAGACAACTGAGACTAGTATAATCATGTTGACTGGACAGTGACTATGAATTATGGTTTTCTAATAATCAGACAGATGCGTCTCAGGATTTAACAAATGTGGTTCAAAATTAATAGTTGTGATTTTCCAGTGATCAATTGCGTTTCTCTGGTAAAGTTCAGTTTGACTCTGACAGATGCGGTTAACCTCTAACAAATGCAACTCGTACTTATAGTTGCGACTCAGAATATAACGCATGCAATTTTTTGCAAAGCAATTACGAGTTAAACTAGTAGATGTGACTCTATTCTTGACAGATGCGACTGATACTAACAGATGCGACTCACAGCTAAACAGATGAGACTCGTGATAGAAGATGCGACTCAAAATTCAACAGATGCGACTCCTGATAACAAATGAGAATCAAATTTTAAAAAATGCGACTCTAAAAATCAATTGCGAGTTTCTGGTGAACAGTTGCAACTCTCTATGTATTTTCAATGATGAGATTTAAATTGACTCCATTTTTCGTGATCAAATTCTGACAATCAAAGACAATCATAAGACAAAGTGTTTTCAGTTTTGATTTTGGACTCAAAGAATGTTTAAGTTGATAACAAACAAGCACATCCTAATAGGCCAAAGGCCTAGGGTTTGTATACTTGGTATAGCCCACCTGTTATACCCCGGATTGGTGATAAACACCTTTCCTTCTCGAGAGCGGATAGCTTAGAAATTTGGTGGCACTGGCTCCCCTCCATGGCTCATTAATGTCTTTCGAGCACACCAATTTTGAATTCTTTGGGTAATGACCTCCCAAGAACTGCTATCTCTACTCAAGGGGATCAGTAGTGAGTATCTTCGGGCATGATACTAAACCCTACACTATACCAAGCAATGACCACAAATAGGTTGGTCTCTGAAACAGAAGGTATTTAATTTGGGCATTTCATTCGTAGGGAATGATCCATGTGGTGAGAGTCCCCTTTCGAATCCATCTCATCGGAACCATACGTGTGATTCTTAAACTTTCCCCAAGAATCCTCTTTTATATACCGGCTGGAAGTCCCTCGGGTTCAAGGTGCTACCGGTCTGAGTCGTCCTAGGGTAAGTACTTTTTCCCACCAGAACAGGCCCAAGTTCTAGAGTTGGTAACCATTTCTCTTATACCCAGGATCACACAGATGTGTAAAGGGAGAGGATACTTCAATGTACCAAGTCGTAAGGGTGACCAAACTTGTGCTTTCGCAACAAACACAATAGACACTTGTTAATTTTAACCAAATGAAAGATTTGCTACGCTACCAAACAATCTGTTTCAAAACTAACTAGGGTCTTCGACGAACATCCTACAGAAAAACTAGTTAGTAATTTTCAATATTGTCTTCGTCAATCATCCTGCAAAAGTTTGTTAACTCCAAAAGGCCACATGCTGAGAATCAGATATTAGTAACACACAAATCAATTAAAAATTCCAGATTTCTGAAAATAGAAATAAAATTTTACCAATCAATTGCGTCATTGTGTTACCAGTCAGATTCGTCGTTTCTTCTTTAATTGCGGCTCAGTATTGTCAATTACAGTTCAAGAATTTTCAAATGCGTCATATTTTTTCAGATGCATCGTTTCTTCTGTCAGATGTGGTTCAAGAAGTCAATTGCGTCACTCCGTCAAACTAATGCATCGTTCCATATGAAATACCTGTAAAAACCAAAAAATAAAAGATCTACGGATTCACAAAGATGGTGTCTTCACGTCCGGTTCACCAAATGTAAGGCCATAGAAAGTGCACAAAGAAAACAATAGATTAGAAGCACACACACAATACTAAATCTAAAATGCAAATCTAAATGTTAAGCAACAAAGAACAAAGGAAAGTAAAATGTAAACAAACTAAAACAATCTCACCAATTTCAAATGTATTTCCATGATTCATCTCAATTTCCCTTCTCCATTTTGCTTGTGTAGTATAATTGCCCTCAGATTTCTTGTAAGTTCGTGCAATTATAGCCTAAGATAGTGATTAGCAAAATATCGAAGATTCAAGATTGAGTGCTCTCAAAAGTCATAAGATTTCACGAGAGATTGAAATGAAGAATGATAGATCAATTTATAGAAAATTGATTATTCGAACGACAGGCCAAGATTGACAGATTAACGGACGGTTGATATTAACTGATTAGACATGCATTCTGTTAATTGACAGTAGTGACATGAGTGATACAAATTAGAAATAGGATTAAAGATTAAATAAATGATTTAATCTTCGGTTCGGTATTCGAAAACAGAAGAAATATCTTTGCATGACAAAGATAAAGATTGATTATAACGACTCCCTGTTCAAATGCACACACAAGGTTTAATTAATTAAATAAGAATATTTAATTAATCTGCATGTACACACAATTGACGCAATTGAGTTAGAACTGGACAATTGAATGACTTGACAAAGAGATTACTCGAGAACGCCACTCAAACATTAAATCAAGAGTTAATTGAGTGATTAAAATAGATGTCGATTCGAGTAAAATTGAATACTTAGATAACTCACACAATTATCTAAAATATAGAAGAATCTGTTAAAATAGAATTAATGAATTAAATAATTCATTTAATTCAAGACTCGATATTTGAAGAATATTTAAATAAATAATATTTATTTAATTAAGTGATGAAGGGATTTTAAATGAATAATTAAATAAATAAATAATTTATTTAATTATAGTTGAAATATGATAAAGGTAAATTAAATAAGAATTTATTTAATTTAACAAGAAAAATAAGGTTAATTAGTAACATAATTAAATAAAAAGCGTTTATTTAATTAATCAAATAGAATAAAGAAAAATGTGAATTAATTAAATAATTAAGATTATTTAATTAATAGAAGAAATGAAGACTATAGAGAATAATTAAATAATTGACATTATTTAATCATGACCATGAAGAATACGAAATATGAAGAATATGGAAGTCGCAGGCCTAAAACCAGATTTCAGTGTCTACAAATTTTGTTGATCTTCTAAGTACATGTTACATTTAGACTAGACATGGTACATTTATGCTAGGAATGGTCCTCTTTTGCACCCAAACATGCGAAATCACTCTAAGCTATGTTCAACTAGCTTGATCCCGTAAGAGTCCAAAGTGCAAAAGGACAACAATCTTTGATGGGGTATTACTTAGAAACTGTGGTACTTACAAAATATCCATATAAGCCTACAAGATCACGTTGGTCCCCTCTACAATAACCTCTTTCAGTTTTTGTTATTTCAAAGTGGTTTTCATGTGGTGTCCACTTTTCACTTGATGGAAAAAGTGTCAAATGCAAGTAGTACAAAGTTACAAAGTGGTGCAACTTTCATTCTGCAACTCGTGTGACCAACCAAACTATTCCAACATATTTGAATAGGTATTTTTACGCTAGGCATGGTTATTTTTTACACCCAAACATGTGGAATCACTTCGAGCTACGTTCAACTAGATCAATTCCTTAAGAGTCCAAAGTGCAACATGGTTGAAAACTTCAACATGTTGTTACTTGAATACTGTGATGCTTAGAAAAATCTTGTCTAATCCTATGGGATCAAATTAGGCCCCTCTAGAATAACCTCTCTCATTTTTCACTATCTTGGAGTGGTTTTCCTATGGTGGTGAGTTTTCACTTGATAAAAAAGTGTCAAATGCAAGCAGTGCAAAGTTGCAAAGTGGTGCAACTTTCATTTTGCAATTCGTGTGACCAAACGGACTATTCCAATGCATCCAAATAGGTATTCTCACACTAGACATGGTCCTCTTTTTCACCCAAACATGTGGAATCACTCTGAGCTACATTCAACCGGATCGATTCCTTAAGAGTCTAAAATGCAAAATGGCTGCACACTTTAGCATGTTGTTCCTCAGATACCTTGAAGCTTAGAAAATTCTATTCTAATCCTATGGAATCACATTGAGCCCCTTTACAATAACCTCTCTTAGTTTTCTCTGTCTCAAAGGCATTTTCTCATGGTGGCGAATTTTCACTGCGAAAAAAAGTTGTCAAATTTAAGTAGTTGAAAGTTGCAAAGTGGTGCAACTTTCATTCTGCAACTTGTCTGACCAAATAGACTATTCCAATGTGTTTGAATATGTACGTTTATGCTATAAATAGTCTTTTTTCACACCCAAACACGTGAAATTGCTCCAAGCTACGTTCAACTGGATCAATTCCTTAAGAGTCCAAAGTGTAAAATGACTGCAAACTTCAACACATTGTTTCTCAAATACTGTGATGCTTAGAAACATCTCATCTGATCCTATGGGATCAGATTAGGCTCCTCTACAATAAAATCTCTTGATTTTCACTATCTCAGAGGAATTTTCCCATGGTGGCGAATTTTCACTTTCAGAAAAAAATTGTCAAATGCAAGTAGTTGAAAGTTGCAAAGTGGTGCAACTTTCATTCTGCAACTCATGTGACCATATGGACTATGATGCAGATGGTTAGGGATCTCAAAAATTTCACAAAGAATTAAAAATTAACAAAGCTTTGCTCTTCAATTTCTCAACTAGTCCCCAACTAGGAAATAGGGTCTTCACCTTGCAATTAAGGATGTTCTGCCTCCCCTTGTGACTTTCAATCACTGAAATGAATTCACCAAACCTTAGATAAACATGACTCAAATGGGTTTCAAACCCTAACCAATATTTTGAACAAAACTCCTTTCTGCTGCTCAACCAGTCCTACTAGCCCTATTAGGCCTTTGGTAATGGAATACTGTCCTTTCTCTCAAACTTTGCACTTTAACCTCCAACTTAAAGATTGTATCAAGTGTGTTTTGTGATGCCTAGCAACATATCAACTTACTTGCACCACTTGTTTTAGACCTTCTTGCTTCTAACCCTGCTGTTTCCTTGAAATGAGGCCTAATTATCCCTATTTAACAAAGCAACCCACCTCTAGATTTGTCCCCTGGCCTTGAAACTCTCAACAGTCTCCTAAAATACTCCCAAATCAAATATTTTCACACTTTTAGTCTACAAGAATACTCACAACATGCCCAACTACAAAACCCTCACTAATTTGGCTTAAAACTAGGGCTTTTGGTTTTTAGGGTTTCCTATCACTTCCAGGTCTTGGTTTTTGACTTCTCACCATCCTTTCATCATTTCACAACTACTAGAACTCAGAAATATGCCTCTTATTAAGGCAGTTTACTCACTGCTATACCCTAGGGTCAACTTTCTTCCCTCTTCCTTTGCCAATTCACTGTGCACAGTCAGTTCTTCACCTTTTCCTGCATATTTTTTGGTTAGTTTCAGTTTGTACAAGTTATATTAGATCCATTTCATAGGGTTCCAGTAATACATTCCTTGAAATGGATCATTATTTCATTGAAAGACCCTCAAAACAGTCTATTTCAGCCTTTTCCTGTAGACAGTCAGCAAGAACACGTGCTAGGATTGATTTTTATGAACTTTCAGAGCATTCAACAATTTAAAAACATGAAATTTATAATGCTTAGGCCTTCACATTTAATGAAACTTCAAAGAGAATTCAATAGACTGCAAAAACACAAGAGAAAAATGCAAAAAGCAGTGATTTTCTGCCCTTTCTTGGAAACAGTCCGTACAATGTCCTTCAATCCTCTATCCAATCCCATAAAATTGAATTCCCTGGGGTTATAGATCAACTACAAAACTGTCCCAACTAACAAAAATCGGTTTACACCTCATTAAAGCCAATTAAGCCCCTAAACTTACTTTCTCGCCCAAACAAATTTTGAAATTTTAAAATAACAATCTTGAGATTTATTAATAATTATCACCTAAAGACCATTGGATATCTAATATCCAAGCTTATTTAACCTATTCAAAGCCTAAGAGCATTTAAACAAATCCCTTAAAACATACTTTGCCCCTTACATTGCATTTTGACTGGATTCCTTATCAGGAATCTTGACCCCTGTAACATCTTCAACACACTTATTAAATTCAAATGCCATTATAGGTTTCAACACATTATAATTAATGCTTTGACATGCTTGAAATGTCCTCCTGACCCCTGCTCTCTCCTGATTCTTGAAGTGTTCCCTGAATGTCCTGGGTGCTCCTGCACCAGACTATTCCAACACATCTGAATAGGTATGATTATACTAGGAATGGTCTTTTTTTCACCCAAGCACACAGAATCGCTCTGAGCTACGTTCAACCGAATCAATCCCTTAAGAGTCTAAAGTGCAAAATGGCTGCAAACTTCAACATGGTGTTACTCAGATACTATGATGTTTAAAAACTTCTCATCTAATCCTATGGGATCATGTTGGGCCCCTCTACAATAACCTCTCCCATTTTTCACTATCTTAGAGGCATTTTCACATGCTCGAGAATTTTCACTTGGGGAAAAAGTTGTCAAATGCAAGTAGTTGAAAGTTACAAAGTGGTATAAATTTTGTTTTGCAGCTCGTGTGACCAAATGGACTATTCCAATACATATGAATAGGTATTTTTAAACTAGGAATAGTCCTCTTTTACATCCAAACATGCGGAATCACTCTGAGCTAAAATTTTTATTTGATCCTATGGGATTGTGTTGGGCCCCTCTAAAATAACCTCTCTTATTTTTTGTTATCTTAGAGTGGTTTTCCCATGGTGGTGAATTTTCACTTGATGGAAAAAATCTCAAATGCAAGCAGTGCAAAGTTACAAAGTGGTGCAACTTTTGTTCTACAACTCATGTGACCAAATGGACTATTCCAACATAGTCGAATAGGTATTTTTATGCTAGGAATGGTCCTCTTTCACACCCAAAAACATAGAATCGCTCTAAGCTACATTCAACCAGATCGATCCCTTAAGAGTACAATGTGCAAAATGGCTGCAAACTTCAACATGTTGTTACTCAAATATCGTGATGCTTAGAAAATTATCGTATAATCCTATAGGATCATGTTGAGCCCCTATACAATAACCTCTCTTGGTTTTTGCTATCTCAGAGGCATTTTTCAATGGTGGAAAATTTTTACTTGGAAAAAAAGTTGTCAAATGCAAGTAGTTGAAAGTTGCAAAGTGGGGCAACTTTTGTTCTGCAACTCATGTGACCAAATAGATTGTTCAAACACATCCAGATGGGTACGTTTACACTAGGAATGGTCTTCTTTCACATCCAAACACACAAAATCGCCCTGAGCTACGTTCATCCAGCTCGATCCCTTAAGGGTCCAAAGTGAAAAAGGGAAAAAAACTTTGACAGACTATTACTCAAAAACCGTCACACTTACGAACTCTTCAACTGAGCCTATGGGATCATGTTGGTCCCCTCTACAATAAAATCTCTTAATTTTTATTATCTTAGATTCATTTTCCTGTGGTGTCTATTTTTCACTTGATGGAAAAAGTGTCAAATACAAGCAGTGTAAAGTTGCAAAGTGGTGCAACATTCGTTTTGCAATTTGACCAAACAAACTGATCCAATGCATCCCGATAGGTAGGTTTATACTAGGCATGGTCCTCTTTCACACCCAAACACATGGAATTGCTCTGAGCTACGTTCAACCGGCTTGATCTGTTATGAGGGCATGGAAAACAATCAAAAAGAGAAACATACACACGACGGTTGAGAAGTTTAATTTTTCCACACAAAAAGTGTATGGTCATTGGTGTAGACCACCTTGTTCCTCCATTTGATGAAGTATGTCTAGTTCAGTGGTTTTAGTCATGATAATGTCAAATAAGCCCATGATAGGCCATTTTGTAATGTTGCTTTTAGTTTTGATTTAGTGTGGGGTCATTTGAGTCAACTATGTAAGTAGGATAATGAGCAAGAATAAGAAAATAGCATTGGTAAAGGAATTGGAAGAGATTACTAATGCTGCCCCTATTAAAAATTCAAAATCTAGACCTTAAAAGTAAGACTAGACAAGGTGAAAAGAAGAAATTGCTTGAGAATAAGTTAGAATAGATTGGAAATTAGGTGAGGTTATGGAGTTTGATGTGTTCAAAAAGTTTGCAAGGGAAATGGAGGTCAAAAGTATGTTATGGCATGATTCCCTAGTAGGTAAAAGAGGGATTTTGAATTAAAAAAAGAGGTTTGAGGGAGTAAAAGTGGGTAAAGTCAAGGGGTAACATAACTTGGTGGTCAATTAAGTTTGTGCAGGAAAAATGAAGAGTGTTGGAAGAGGTTTTGAAGTTGTATGAGGTCTAGATATGGGGTTTTCAATAAACCCTAGTGAAATTTGAGAAAAGTGAGGGTTTAGAGAATAGTGGGGTTAGAGGGCCAATCACGCACTAAAAATTATGGATTTTATGGATTTGTAGACTATTAAATGCTTCCCAATGGTGTTTTACAATTGGAAGAGTGACTGAGAAGGTGTTTCTTTGTTAAATAGACCTGTTTGGGTGTTTAGGACAATGTTGAAACACTAGGTTGAGGGTTTTGTTTCAAAAGAGTCTTATGGTAATTTGAGCCATGTGAAAGTATGTGTTAAAGGGTGTCTAAAAAGAATAAGGGGTGGAGAGATTGTTTAGAAAATTTGAAAGTGTAGACATAGAAAATATACAGATTGATATTGCACATTCGATTCGATCTACTAATATTGTTTCATTTTGAATTATCCCTCTGTTTAACCATTTAATCGAATAAACTTATGTGATTAAAGTCATCATAATTCCCCTTTTAATTAAATAAATCCCTCATTTTAATTAAATCATCATCTCTGTGTAATTAGCTAGCTCATTTCATCTTCCTATCTTTAATTAATTAAATAATCCATATTATTTGATTAAATTTCTAAATTTCATTTAATTAAATTAAATAAATAAAACATTTATCTAATTTAATCTAACATCACACCTTTTGGTTAAATAAATCAAAATATTTATTTAATTTTCATCTCTTTTTGATTTATTTCAATCCTAAAATCTAAATGAAATGGTCAAATAAGCTAAATATCCCCTTAAATTAATCAAATCTTGATTAATTTAATCCTAATCACTCAAATCACCTAGATTTTGCAACTTGCACATGAAAATCAATTTAATTGTTTTATACATCACCTATTTTCATTCAAAAAAGGCATCAAAGTGGGAATATTCCTCAAATTTGAAATAAACCCCCAAAATGACTTGTCCATCCAACAAAGAATTTAAAGCTCTTACATTGTCTCTTACATGTCTCCCACTTGGCATTTAACTCATCTTTCATCACCCCTAAACATGTAATTTCATCAAATTCAAATTTCAAATTTGCACATTGATCAAAATGTGCTCAAGCTTCCTCCATTCACAACTTGACAAGTGGCACTTTGGCATTGGATAATTCTTAGTCCCACATTGCTCTATTTTGATCATCTCCTCAACTTACCATTCTATAAATAAGAGGGTAATTTCCTCATTTGATCATCCAAAATTTGAGTAAACTTAATATGCTCAAATCTTTAGCAAATTCCATACATCATCATTGAATCTTAGCTAGGTTATACAGATTTTTCCATTGGAGCACTCATCAAGCATCAACAAGGTGGATCATTCATCAACATTCATCAATCTTGCATCATAGGAATTGGGAAAGGGCCAATTTTCACATCAAATTGGCACTAATTCCCCCATGGGATCAAAAGTTTGCATTGTCTTCAATAGGATTTAACTTGCATCATTGCATCATTGCACTTTCATTTCATTCTTGTCTCATTTCCTATTTTAAAAATTTCTAATGGATTTCATGGGGAATCCTTATTATTACTTGCATTTGATCTCATAATGTATTTCATTTGTTGTGTTTTGCAGGTATTTGGATTAGGGTTCTACAGAAAGTTATGTCAAGAAAGGTAGGTCTACTAACCTACTAGAGAGACTAGGTGAAAAACTAAAAAACAAGCCAAGATAGTGATTTGGGGGAAGAAAAGTGGTTGGAAGTTCTTTGTATGGTGAAAGTGGATTGAAGGATTCCCTATCATTGCATCAATCATCCTCAAGTCTAACAAGCACAAGAAATTTTTCAATTATCCTCCTTGCCCTTACAACAATATACAACCAATTGTAAATATGTACAATGGTGGAACTTTGAAACATTTTATTTTTCCTCAATTAAAAAATTTTGTGAAGCATTTTGTCATTTTTATTTGAAATGATTTTATATGCTTGAAAATTGGAGTCTAAGAGAAACAAGTGATGCTCTCACGTACATTTATTATTTGGTGTGATAAATAAAATTTTCACCGTTGAGTCCATTTCTTATTCATATTATAAATTATAACTTGCTTTCTCCTAAGTCCATTTCCTATACAAGAAATAATATTGCAAAAAATTGACATATAAATCTTTTAGCGTGTTTATGTGGTGATGGATCAATAACATAACAATTCATTCTGCACTATGAGGACTATGTTGTGACAATGTTTAAAGACTATTCAAGATAAATTCATTTATGATAATGTGTCACGAAGTTAACTACTTCATCTACTATGAATATTATGTTTTGCAAGTGTTGTGAAGATTATGTAACATTTGCTTAATTGAATTGTTCCAATCAAAGAATTAAATATATTAGAATCTTTTTATGAATCATTTCATGTAATAACAATTGAAAATGTGTTTTTTTCTTTTAGATAAAGTTGTTTAGCATCAATCAATTAAACCATGAAGGACAACAATGATCAATGCTAGGGCTAACCAATTAATAAGTATACACATGAATAAGTCAAACATGTACATGTGAATAATGGAAGCACAAGTACTTGAAAACATGTAAGCCTTGAAGTATACACACAAATACATAGTATATTCATGAATACAAGTTATACGCATGAAAACATGTAATTTGAAAAGTATATATTGGATTACACGTAAGTCACAAAGTATACATGTAAGTTGTAAAGCATACACTTGAATACATGTAACTCATATCTATTGAATCATGGATTTATAATACAAAAATGAACACCATCGATTAAAAATATTTGTATTAACCAAATATCCATGTAGGCATACATCAATATATGTCGATATAAGTATAAAATATTCGTAAAAAATAGCCATATAGGCTTATGAGAATGCCATATAGGCATACAATTTCAAATATATCCAATACAAAATATGTACAAAAATGCCATATAGGCATACAACAAAGGGCTTTGGAATCAAAATCCATCACTCTCCATGCTCTCAAAATAAACTCTTTCCCTTTTCTTGTCGATTGGATGATGATACGTCTGTCACTCATTTATGTTGTAGTCAAGGAGTGCTCCTCATGCTCCTCCTAGGGTTTAGTTCTTGGTCAAGTCTTATCTGTTACAATAAGAAGTAAAGACATTAATATATAGAAATTACATTAAAAATGTTATATTTAACACAATAATCACTTACCACCATCTGATGATCACTCTCCATGAGGGAAATATTTGAATGCTCATGTTAAGGCGTGTTGAAGCCCTACATAAACCATCCAAATAGAAATTAAACTATGAATCAATAATGGTTTTATTTTTCACTAACTAACATCTATAAAAATGAATGTAAATTGAAATATAGTAATTTTCCTCATACCTCCCTTGTCAGAGCCATCGAGGATTCTATAGCAGATGAAACACCGATGTCCATTTCCATCTGAACATTCGAAGGTGTCTCTACTTGCAACATCTGAAAATAAAACAATAATTTATTCAATCACACAAACTAAAATAGTGATCCATGTCATGACTTATAATGTATGTGTAGACATCCAAATTTAGACACTTGCATTAATCCAAATTTACCCCTTTTCATCTAAATATCCCCTTATCCACATTAATTAAGTAATATCACTATTATTTAATTAATACCTCTAAAGTTCTTCTAATCCCTAAGGTATCTAGTTAAATAATTAAATACCTTACCTCTTTAATCCTCCTTTCATCAAATGAATTAAATAAATATGTTATTTATTTAATTCCTCACATGTCACATCCTTTTCCTTAACCCTAATCAACCTCCTAATCTCTTCATTACGGATGTGCACATGCCTAATCCTTGATTAGGATGTGTCACATCCTCCAAATTTTGCAAGTTGGATCTTAATCCTCATTAGCCACTAATCATCTCCTAATCACTGATCAGTTAAGCCTAATCACTACCTTGGTCAACACTCTCCATCCCCCAAAGAATTTTTAATTCCTTTTTATTCATCCAAGACTCCTCTCTTCCCCATGTGAATTTTTAATTCACATTTATCCTTCTAAGACTCTCCTTATTCCTATGCAAGTTCTAGAACCTTTGACTTGTCACATCACTCCCATGTGTCAAAGTCTTCTAGAACCTTTGACTTGTCACATCAATCACATGTGTTAAAGTCCTCAAGAATCTTTGACTTGTCACATCAGTCACATGTGGACCTTGTCTTATCCAAGGTACTTCTCACCTCTATTTTTTGGAACCTTGTCTTATCCTTAAGATCTCTCAATCATTATGAATTTAAAGTTCACTTTTATTCTCCCAAATATTTCCTATTTCTCATGTGATCATTGAGAGGTCACATCAAGTCACATGTCATCTTCCACCTCATGTGTCCTTGTGACACTTCATCTACCACATGGCAAGATGTGAGGGCTTGTGAGTCCTCAACTCACCATAGCCCTTCATCTTGGCCATGGTGGCTCAATCTTGACTGTTGAATTCTCTAGAGAATTCAATTTCTTCTATAAATACACCCCTTTTTTCATTCATTCATACACCTTAAGCATTCTAGCACACTTATGCTATCAAAATTTTGAGCCATTCTCAAGCCATCACTAAGCACATTTTGCATACTTAACCCCATTCTCTTGCATCCATCTTACTTACTTTGTCATTTATCCACCTTTATCATTACCATCTTCATTGCATATTACTCATCTTGTATCCATTCTCATCATATTTCCATCAATAGGAACATACATATCAAGCTACACCAAGGGCCAACCAAGGAGATCAACATGCAAAAGATATAATCATTTCATCTTTATCTTTCTTTTGTGCTTTTCCTTAGGATAATCGTTGAAGTCATCTTGTGTTTTCATTTTGCATTTCTAGTTTATTTTTGCATACTTAGATTAAGAAAAACACTTGCACACATTTCTAGCATGCCTGGTGGGACCTGTAAGTAGGTCCCTATCTTTCATGTTTGTTGTTGTTTAAGTTTTGTAGGTTCAAGTTGTAGACAGGTGACTCCACCCACTATTTTTTGCAGAGGGGTGTACCTTCCCAGGAGGGGTGTACCTACTCTTGCAAGTGTACCTACTCTACAGAGGGGAGAAACTGCCCTAAATAGAGCTTTCTGAAAGGTAAAACTACTATTTTTAGCTCTTTTTAAGGCTATTTTCTAATTGTTTTCTACAAAGGGGCGTACCTTCCCTACAAAGGGGCAAACTTTTCCTAAATAGAGATTTCTACAAGGTAAAATTACTATTTATAGCTCATTTTTAGTATGTTTGCTCACTATTTTCTATAGAGGGGTGTACCTACCCTAGGAGGGGCATACTTTCCCTACAGAGGTGCCTACTTGCCTCAGATAGGGGTGAACCTACCCAGATAGAGCCTTTTGTGACATAAAATAGTCATTTTAGCTTCATTTCTGCTTCTGTTTTGCATCGTTTTGAGGTCCTAACACTCTAACATCATATGTTTGTGAGTGTTTCTATCATTTTCCTAACATTTGTACAGTGTATGTCATGTTTGATGAAGAACAAAGATTAAAACGACTAACATTTTTCTTGCAGGACGATTGGTTTATCTAGTTTGTTTATCATTTTCATGGATTAATCTAGGAACATAGTTTAATTAGGGGGGAGTTAAATCATTACTTGTTGTGTCTACAAGTCCTTTGTGTCACCCAAGGGGGCACTACTTCATTCAAACTTTCCCCTTGCACTTCGTGTGAGCTTGGGGAGTAGCCAAAAAGGATTAGTGTCCTCTTTCTAGCAGAACCTGCTTGGGGATTTCATCACCCTAAGGGATGATCCTAACCATGCATACTAGTGGGGTATACAAAAGGGGGAGAGCCAAAGTTGTACCCCAATCCAGTCACGTCATGTCTAGTGGAGCGTTGAAGCTAGGGTGATACCTAGATAGACGTGAAGAGTTGGTTCAAACCCTTTAGTATCTTGTTGGGGTTCTTAGCTCACGCTTGTGATGGGATGGTGTTCATGGTTGTGCCTCATGTACTAAGAGTACATCGAGGACTCCCTAGATGCCTTGTTCATCCTAGATTAAGGATTGTGTCATCCATACCCCTCATCACTAATCTTAGGACTATGCTATATGTATTGTCTTCTTTATGCAAAACCAGTGCGTTTCTTGTTGTTTGTAGTATTTTTGGCCCTTTTCCTTAGCTATTTTCATCCAAATTGAGTCTAATTCAGTTGGCAGAGGCAACCTTACCCTCAACTTAGGTGAACTTTCCCTCAAAAGGGGTGAACCTGCCCTCTGTCTGAGTCATTCCCTAGCCTATTTATGTCAAAATTATCAATATTTTTACTAAAAAAGCATAATTTCCCTCTAAAGGGGTGTACCTACCCTAACTAGGGTGAACCTACCCTCCAAAAAACCTTTTTCACCTTCCAAACAGCCTCTTTCATCGTTCATTCAGCCATTTTGAGCACTCATTTGCTCATTTTGAGTGCTTGTTTTCCCATTCTGAGTAATCATCCCTCCACTCTAAACATCCTTTCATCATATTGAGCAATTCTCCCCTCATTTAGAGTAGTCACCCCTTGTTCTGAGAAATTTTTTACTTGATCTGAGCATCCATTTTTGCTTATTTTTCACTAAATAGGTGAACTTTCCCTTATACTTAGGTGAACCTTCCCTTAAGTTGGGCATACCTACCCTCTAAAAGGGTGTACCTACAATCTAAAGGGGTGTATCTACCCTAACTTGGGAAAAATTTCCCTCCAAGCAACCTTTTTCATCATCCATTCATCCATTTCGAGCATCCATTTTCCCATTTTGAGCACCTGTTTTCTCATTCTGAGTGCTCATTTTCCCATTTTGAGCATTCATCTCTCCATTCCAAATATCCATTCTCCATCCCAAGCATTCATCTGCTTGATCCAAACATTCATCCCCACGTTTAGAGCACCCATTTACCTAAGTCGATCACCCGTCTTCTACCTATCTTTCACCAAGGGGCAAAAACCTATCCTTGGGCACACCTTCCCTCTAAAGGGGCATACCTGCCCTACAGATGGGAGTACATTCCATATAGAGGGGCGCACCTACCCTCCAAAGGGGTGAACCTGCCCTCCAAACAATTAGTTTTTCCTTCTATTCAGGAAAACAACTTGTTTGTTAGGTTGGGAAAACCTGCCCCACAGAGGGGTGTACCTACCCTGTAAAAGGGAATATCTACCCTCTAGAGGGATAAACCTTCCCTCCAAATAGTTAGTTTTACTTTTTGTTCAGTTAAATAGCTTGTTTCTTAGGTTGGGTGAACTTGCCCTATCTTTGGGTGAACCTGCCCCACAGAGGGGCGTACTACCCGACAGAGGGGCGTACCCTCCAAATAGTCAATTTTTCCTTTTGTTCACTCAAATAGCTAATTTCACCCTTCGTTCAGTCATTTCGAGCAACCTTCCTCACATTTTGAGCATCCATCTCCCTGTTACAAGCATCCTTTCATCCATTCCAAGAGTCAGTCTCCTCATCCAGGCATTTTTTTATCCATTTTGCTTAATTGTTTACTCATTTCAAGCTTTCATTCATGTATTTTGAACATTCGTTCTCTCCACCCGAGTAATCATTCTTTCATTTTGATCAATTGTTTGCTCATTCCTAGTAATCACTCATCCATTTTGAGCCTTTGTCTCCTCATTCCAAGAGTCAATCTCCCTTTTTGAGTGTTCATTTTGACCAATCGTTTATCCATTCTGAGCAATCATTTTCTTCTTTCGACCAATCGTTCATCTATTCTAAATATTCATTTTCTCATTCTAAGAATCATTCATCCCTTCTGATCATTTATTCTCTCATTCTGAGTGCTTGTTCATCCATTCTGAGCACTTGTCCATCCATTCTAAGCTTTTTTCTCCCTGTTCCAAGATTCATTCATCTGTTCTAATCAATCATTTAATTGTTCTGAGTAATCTTTCATTCATTTCAATCCTTTGACTCCTCATTCCAAGAGTAGTTCATCCATTCTGGGTAGTCGTTTACTCATTTCAAGTGACCTTTCATTAATTACAAGATTTCATCTCCTTGTTTTGAGAGCCATTCATCTGTTCTGGTCAATCATTTACTCATTTTGAGTAATCTTTCATTTATTCCATCCATCCATTCTAAGCCTTCATCTCCTCATTCTAAGAGTCGTTCATCCATTCTTAGTAGTTTCTTACTTGTTCTAAGTAGTCATTCACCCCTCCTGATCATTCATTTATTCATTTTGAGTAATCTTTCATCCATTCAACTTTTCACCTCCTTGTTTTGAGAGTCATTCATCCATTCTAAGCATTCATTTACTCATTTCGAGTAGTCGTTCATCTAATACGATCAATCATTTACTCATTTCGAGTATTTTTTCATCCATTCCTATCATTTGTTTCCCCAATCCAAACATATTTTTCTTTGATCCAATCATTCATCTATCATCTAAAAGCATCTCTAGGTTAGGTATCCATCATTGTTTTCTCAATCCAAATCCTCTAAACTTCATTTGAAGTCATTATCCAAATCAACCTAGATGTCTGAATCTAATCGTCATCATCCATAGTTGTTTAGGATTGTCATCCATCTTGAGACAATCATCATCATTGTCGGCCCAATCAATTCACTTTCAATATCAAGGTGGATTTGGTGCTGCAATCATCCCTTTATCCTTTAATATGATCAATCAACATCCTAAGTCAACTAAGGTAATCTTTGAATGGGGTTTAGAATCCCTTCTGATCCATCATTTGATCCTATCAATTGTTTCATCAATCGATCTTATTGGATCTAATCCAATCACATCCCTATCCAATCACCTTTGACCTAATCAATCTACTTCCATCTCAAAGTAGATTCAGTGTCGTGATCATCCTTTGATAAGAAAATCTGATCATTAGAATCGATCCCATTGCATCATCCAATCCCAATATGAGTTGGACCTAAATCCTAACTTAGTCCATGTCCATCCAAAATCTTTGATCCATGCTTTTTATCCTTTCATCATCATGAATCCTTATCCTCCATCAATAGTAGTCAAGGGAAGCCCTCATTACATCGACGACCATAATGAAAGTCTTGTCAATCAAGAGGTATATGACATAGATCCCCTTGGCGCTATCATCACTAGTAAGATTTATCCACCCACTTTCCACAATTCAATCACCCCTTCAAGCTATCTCATTATGTCTTCACCCAAGCCTAATCACGCTCCTTATGCTACACTTGATGAGGGATATCTAGTATCTTCCCCATCTGGATATTCATCATATCCTTCATCTACATCATCCTCTTATCCTAATATGCCATCCCAATACTCCTATTACAATCCCCCATCCATGTCCTATTATCCTGATCCTCCATACCAATCAACCTATCCTAATCCTACATCCACACCTTTTTATCTTAATCCTTCACCCCCATCAACTTACCCTAATCCAACACCAGTGTCTGCCTCTTGCCCTCTCCCATCCCAATACCCTTACTAAAATCCACTAGTTGCATCCTCTTGTCCTAATCCAGCATCCATGTCCTCATATCCTAATTCACTATTCCAATATCCCTACCTCAACCCTCCATCTACTCCTAGTCTTCTATCCAATCCCATTCCTCAATCTAATCCTGATCCACCAATCCATAGTCCTAATCCTCCACCAATTCATAATCCTTCATCGACTCCCACCTCGCCATCTAAGCCTAGAGTATGCAAGTTTCTCACTCCAAAAGTTCTCTAAGGAATTATGAAAAAAGAAGACATCCCTCACTTGACACATTGCAGTCATGGAACCATGTCATCCCAAACCATCATCCATGGTCACTTGTGATGAGACCCTTCTCCATACCACACCTATGGTTGATATGACAACCCCTAGCATCACTCAAACCACTAAGAATATCACACCCACTAAATCCATTGAACCCCCATCTCCTACTCCAAGAGCCCTTGAACCCATCAAAGACACCCACATCCAATCCACTCCTCCCACTCTCCTTCCATCTCCCCCATTTGATGAGTCCCTCCAACACTCCATCATCATGCCACCCACACACGATGAGTCATGCCAAGAGCTTGATCCAAAGCATACTAACATATCCTCTTCTCCACATCAAGATCTTGCCATCCCATCTAGTCCGCCTCAAGATCATAGTCCCCCGTCCATTCCATCCCATGATCCCCTTGTCACTCAATATTTCACCACTCCATCTCATGAACCCTTATCTCCATCTCCATCGCATGAGCCCATATCACTAGCTACCACAAATCTAGATCCTATCATGTCACTCGATCCCTTTCTTAATCCCTTACCACTCCCTTGTTCTGATCAAGATGTTGCTATCCCATCATCTCCATCTCATGATCCTCCATCATCACCTAAAATTACTCTCCCCTCACTACTTTTGTACCCCCTTGGTACCCTCACATTCTTCCATGGTGGTCTCCTTGTAGAAGACAAACAAAGCATGTATACCACTCATCATCCTCTGCCTAACAATGGTCTCACATCATTCTTCCAGAATAACCAAAATCCTATCATGGATCGAATGCTCAAGAACATGAACTATCAAGGAAAAGGTTTAGGCTTTCATGAGCAAGGTATTTTAGAGCCCATCTAGGTCAAAGAAAAAATATGTATGCAAGGTCTTGTACATATTTATCAAGACTTGCAATCTAAAGATGTTGGTACAACCTCTATATGTCCTCAACAAGCCTCTTCCAAAAGAAATATAGGCTCTTCCCATTGCTCCATCATATCATTTGCTTCCATCCCCACTCCTCCATCATATCGCCTCAAAACAACCATCCACATTCCTCCTTCACCTACTCCATCCATTTTGGGTCCTTATTTCCCTACACCCACCATCATACAACCTCTGGGCACTACGTCTATTTTGGTCCCTTATATCCCAAAATTACCCCCTCCATCTCATCATATTCATCCTTTCATCCATCCATCACCCATTCATGTCACCCATCATGAACACCCCTCTCTCGTGTTCCCTAATAATGATCATCAAAGGCATGTATCTACATGTCCTCCATCCACACGTCATCCTCAAAATCCTACCTCCACCACTCCATTCATGCTTCCTCCACATCGTTCATCTCCTTGCACCCATCCCATTGCAATTAAAATAACTTTGGATGTCAAAATAAACATGAATAAATCCAAACATCCACATGAATCTAAAGCTCCCCATGTCCCCTATAAAAGACATGGTGAAGAAAAGAAAAATAAGATTCAAAATCCAAATCAAATATGTAGGCCACAAAGGCCCACCAAAGAAAATATCAAAACCATGTGGATCCCAAAGAAAAAAGATGCAATACCTTCAAATGAAAAATCTCTAACAACATCCAAAGTTGCTAATCCAAAAGCTAATCATTCTCATCCACCATCTTCTAAATTTTTTTTGGGTCCTTATGTCCCAAAATTCACTATCCCATCTCCTCCATTATCCCCACATTCCCCATCCATTTATCCTCCTATCCTTTCACATACACCACCATATGTGCCAATGTTGGTCTTGAACACATCTCCCCATCATACATCCTCCCCATCATTCCATCCATACACTTTCCAACATCCCATCCATTATCCTACATATCTCCCACATGAAATCCCTTTAATTCATTCTCTTGCGTAATCCATTTATCCTAATAAGGTTGTACCAACATCCAATAGTCACTTCACACATGGGCTCTTAATACCTCGTATGTAACTTGATGCTTGAGTCCTTCATCCATATCCTTATCATGTATCTTCTAAATCTCATTATCCATCTCCATCTGCATACTATCCAAAAAGTCAAAAAAGTAAACAATTGTCAAAAATACAAAAAAAAAAATTGAGAAAAAAAGTAAAGGAAAAAATTCATCCAATGGTGAAAACTTGGAAAAAAAGTTCCTTGGATAAGTACCATGATTAAAACCTGGAAAATAGGCATCATGCGTAAATCCCCATTCGTCTCCTTCCACACTCGGGGGCAGCGTCATCCCCTTCATCCTTTCCCTCCATCCAACCCATCTTACACATCCTACTTGTCATATCCCATTTATCCCCAACCCCTCCATCTTCCTTGTGATTTTGATATAGATAGGGGAAAACATATAAAAATGCTTTGAACACCTCTTTGCATTCATTCCCTTCATCCATACACTATCCTATTCCTTATTCACATCCATCTACCTTCCTTGTCCAACCATCATGCTACCATCAATCCCTCTTCCTTATCCATTCATCCTCTCCATATCCATCTCACTCCTTTATCTTCCCATCCACATTTCTTCCATCCCTCATGCCTCATCATACATGACATATCTAAAGTGGGTACATCTACTTCCTTTGTGACATAAGTCCTTGGAGATATCATTCATCCATCATGGCAATCCTTTTCATCTCCCCATCCTTATCATCCTATATGTCCATCATAACATCCCTTTCATCTCCCCATCCTTATCATCCTATTTTTCCATCATAGTATCCCTTCCCTCTCCCCGTCCTTATCTTCCTATCCCTCCAAACAATCCCTTCCATCTTCCCATCCCTATCTCTCTATCCATTCCCTCATCTTTATCCTCACCCATCTCATAATCCCTTGTCATTGGTATCTAGCTATAGGCTTCCCACCATGCAATCCAATTTCATCTATCTCATTGTCATATCTCACCCTCATTTCACACATCTTTCCAATCTCCTATCCTTTCTCATCACTCATCTCTCCTCATGTCAACCTCCCAATTCATTTTGATGATTTGGATAACTATCCCATCCCTGAGCTTTGTTTGATCACCATTATCCTATCTAGTCCAATCAGGTCTATCTTGTCTCATCATGTCGGTCCCATCCTTTTATCCACTTATCCTGGTCATCTCATCATCCTTTATCCATTTTTTTTCTTTGCTCTTTGTTGAAGCCCCTGCACTTTCACGTAGGAAAGGTCAATCATTTGATCCACCCCCAGGGCTCCTTTATCATCTATCATTGATCTTTTTTCTTTTTTCCATCCTATCTTGGTCATCTATTATCAATCTCCATCATCCCCTTTCTACTTTTATCCATGTTTTTTTATCGAACTATGAGGGCTTTGCACTTTCACATAGGAATGGCTAATCTATGATCGGCCCTCGAGCCCCTAGGTCTTTAGGGTGTGTCAATCTTGTGTCATGTGTCTTGTCATCAAGTATGCTCTTATCTAGTTGGTTCTTCACAAATGAGATCCACCTGTATCATCCGATCCAATCAACTTTGAATATCCTGCGTCATATCGATCTTTTAGTTTAGTATCCATCTCTGGTCTCAATAGGATGCATCCTTCCTAACAAACTTCATCAACCCCCTCCATCCTCTTGATCCTATTACAAGGGACATTTTGCAATTGATTGTGATCTTTTGATACTTTTGGCTTTTATTTATCATTTGAGCTCCCTATCACAACTTGTCAAGGCCACCATGGTTTATCATATTATAGTGTGTTTTGATTAGTTCACATAGGGGCATATCTTGATCTTTTGTTTTTTTTTCCTTCTTGGTTTTCCCAAGTAGTACCCACCAAGATCCTTGAGGTCTTGTGTTACACTGGGGAATCCTTTTGTGCTTCTGGTTATCCTAATACCTAACTCGACCAAGGTCTTCATGACTTTTGGGTATTGGGATAGCCTTCTTGTTTGTTGTGTTTTTCTTATGCATTAAACACTAATCAACCATGGTTCTTCATACCTTGGCATCTTGTATATTATACTATAGCAAAAATCAGTGCTCCAAAAATGGAAAATTGCATTAGGATTGTGTTTCATCCCCCATCCTCTCATCTATCAACATCCCCCCATCCATTCAACCTTCATCACTCTACTCCTCTATCCATCCAATCTCTTATCATCATCTCTTCTAGCTTCTTAGAATAATATAGATTGCTTATTCTAAGAATCTTCTCCCCCATCAATTTAATTACTTTCATCTATCTCCCATCTTAATCCAATCCTCATCAACTTAATCTAGCACAAATCATCTAATCACATCCTTGGTATTGTCCCCAGCCTTGTTACAAGCCTCAATCCAATCATCCTCATCATTAGGATGTATCCTTCCCTATCCTTTGGTGTTGTTTCAGGATGTATCCTTCCCTCATCAACAACACTTTCATCATCATCATCAGGATGTATTCTCCCTATCCTCATGTTTTTTCAGGATATATCATTCCCTCATTGACAATACCCCATCTATCATCAACCCATTTCATTTTGTAGCTTGATTGGGGAAACACACCTTTGTCCTTGCATCCATTTGTGCTTCATCCATCTCCCATCACTTCTCATCCTTTTTATCCATCACTTTGTATCCTCTTTCTCATCTCCCTTTTCATTGTCTCATCCATTTCGAGAGCACACCCATGTTCTCTTGAACCCGCATATCCTTTTGAGGGGGCATCCTCAATCCATAATCTTCATCTTCACCCCCATAATATTTATTCCTAGTCACTCCTTTGATGACTGGGGAATCTTTCCCAATCTAACCATCTTCTTCTGAGTTCTATGTCTTAATATTCTTTGAAATGATGCTACTTCGTAACACCATCTCAAAGAGGGGAAAAATGTAGACATCCAAATTTGGACACTTGCCTCTTAAGTAATATCACTATTATTTAATTAATACCTCTAAAGTTCTTCTAATCCATAAGGTATCTAGTTAAATAATTAAATACCTTACCTCTTTAATACCCCTTTCATCAAATGAATTAAATAAATATGACATTTATTTAATTCCTCACATGCACATACTTTTCCTTAACCCTAATCAACCTCTTAATCTCTTCATTAGGGATGTGCACATGCCTAATCCTTGATTAGGATGTATCACATCCTCCAAAATTTTCAAGTTGGCTCTTAATCCTGATTAGCCACTAATCGTCTCCTAATCACTAATTAGTTAAGCCTAATCAATACCTTGGTCAACACTCCCCATCCCCCAAAGAATTTTTAATTCCTTTTTATTCATCCAAGACTCCTCTCTTCCCCATGTGAATTTTTAATTCACATTTATCCTTCCAAGACTCTCCTTATTCCTATGCAAATTCTAGAACCTTTGACTTGTCACATCACTCACATGTGTCAAAGTCTTCTAGAATCTGACTTGTCACATCACTCACATGTGTCAAAGTCTTCTATAGTATTTGACTTGTCAATTCAATCACATGTGGACCTTGTCTTATCCAAGGTACTTCTCACCTCTATTTTTGGGAACCTTTTCTTATCCTTAAGATCTCCCAATCATTGTGAATTTAAAATTCACTTTTATTCTCCCAAAGCTTTCCTCTTTCCCATGTGATCATTGAGAGGTCACATCAAGTCACATGTCATCTTCCACCTCATGTGTCCTTGTGACTATTATGCCTTGCATAACCACCCCATTTTTATTTGGAACAAAATGGGTCGCCCCTTCGCTTTTGGTTTCTTTGCCTTTGTTATTCACTTTGCTCTTGGGAGTTCCTTTGTTTCTTAGTGTTTTGTCTTTTGTTCTGTCTAATCTAATTTTGGTTTTGTCTCTGCTTGAGTTGGTTTTCTTCTTGCTAAGTGTTGAATGACATTATCATAGACAATGTTGTATTTGATCATGATATATTTTATGTTCTCCTGAGGGCTGATGGGGATTTTGTTTTATAGGATTAAATCACACACATGATATTAGCCAAGGGAGCTCAGTGGGAAATCATTCCTCAATTTAGGTGGTCATAAAATCTTCTAAGGCAAGAGTTGGAAAGACTTTCCTCATGTCTCACTGATTGGTGGCTTGGCTCTATCCGTTTGAAATCCAAAGGGGGTGTTAAAACTACAAATTTCTGATGATTTTACATGTTGTTCATACTCACAAATTTGTCAGATAAGTCCCACCATGAGCATATTTTCCCCATATTTAACCATCTTGCACTATAAATTCCATCAAGTCTGAATGCTTCACATTATGGATCCTATCAGCATGAGATTATTTGGGTCTCCCCGACCCATAATGCATTTTGTTAAATATGCATTTGTGTTGCCTATCGACAAGACCCTAGGGATGTTACGGTGAGTGGAATTCACCTGCAGGCATCTATTGGAAAGACATTAATCATTGTCTTGGTGACTAGGAGTTTCCCATCAGCATGAAAGTCTCCTTCGGAGAGAGGTCTTGGCGAGATCCTTATGTCTCACCGATCGGCTACAATGGGATTCACAAATCGGCACATGATGAGGGAGAAAACCCGAGACACAGAAAATGATACAAACAACTAGAGAAATTTTATTCTTATTGAGAATGGAACTTCTTACATGCAGAGGATCACAAATCCTCAAGCTCTACAATACATGCAAATTACAGAAATTACAGAAAATTACCCAGATCCCCCTTTCGCAGCATGCGAACTTCTTTCCCTAAAAAGATACCCAAAAATTAGAAACTAGCCCATAAATAGCCCCTTTTCCGTTTGGAACCAAAATCAACATTCAAGATATGAGTTTTGGCGGTTGGGTGCCAAAATTACAATTTGAAATTCAAGTTTAAATTCACAGTTGAAAATTAGCACATTTCTAAAATATGCACCAACTTCCGGTAACCATAACTTTTAATCCGACTGTTGGATCTTCATTGATAATACCTTTTCGGAAAGCTCTCAAAAAGATAATTTTCCACAAAGTAGGCCTTTGGCAAACTATTTTGGCAATTCCGCAAATTTTTAGGCCCATCCGAGATCGTTTAGTGCCTCAAACTGAGCTTGGAAGGTTTTTTAGAGCAAAAAGTAGAAATTGGAACTTGAATAACTTTCAAATTGTGAATGATCTTGACCTAATTCTTTCACCAGACTGTGTATTTTTCCATCCTAAACCTTCCCATAAATTTTTGTATTCCCATGACTTCAAATTGAAACCTGCTAAAAATAGTAGTTAAGCAAAAAAAAAAGAAAAACAGTTTTGCAAGTTGGAACCTCTTATTCGATGAAAAGGGTATCCAGAAATGCAAAAACATCTACAAAAACAAACAACAGGAACATAAATGGAAAACATCTTTTTGGGTGATGCAAGATTTCCCTCACACCACTGGATGCTCCTGCATTAGCGGGAGACTTTTCCTTCGGGGTAAAGTCTTGGTGAGTTCTCCATGTCTCACTGACCAGCGTGGAATGAGAAAACACTTTGGCAAGAGTTGTCTTCATCGGTGTGTGGTCTTGCCATGTGCTTTGTGTCTTTCTAACCACCAATAAGGGTATCCATCTTGGTGAGAAAATTTTGCATCAGGAAATGTCTTGGCGAGTGCATTTGGTCTCACTGACAAAGTGTAAAAAGGGTCTATCGATATGAGGTCCCGTAGTCTTGCCAACCCATTTTGGTCACACCGACATGTTGCTTCATCAAGGAGAGAATGAGATTGTCATGGTGACAAAAGTGAACTTGTGGAGGTTTCTCGGTGAGACATAAGGTGTTTGTGGCACGTCTCCCTGACGTCAGAATGTTATGGTAGTGCATATGAAATGTAAGAATGTATATCGATATGACTGTAGAGAGGTCTCCCCAAAATGAAAAGATTGGAAAAAGGTTGTGGTTTCAAAAAAATGTTTGGCCAAAAGAAGGTTGTCATCAGGGAGAATGGGTTAAGTTTGGTAAGATGTCTTACCGACGTGAGAAAGTCTTGCCAATCAAACAAACCCTCCCAAACTCAAATGAACTCTCGGTGAAGTGGGGAGACTTTGGTGTAAGGTCTCAATGAAGGAGTAAGCTGTAAGGGACGTGACATACTATCAGCATAATCTCTTGCCAATTCAATAGAGTTTTTCCAAAATGGAATGTCATCAACAGAGGTGATCTACTCTCGGCGTGAGGTCCCAGTGAATATGAGATGTCTCACCGATTGGGGATGGGGGCTTCAGCATTTCCCCCTTAGGTATAGTGAAGTGAGGTCAGGGTAAGGTCTTCCTGAAACAAAGAAGTCTCCCCGACATGAAAAATGAGATCACCAAAGGATCCTGAGCTTCGCCGTGACATCCAACTGATTTGAGGAAGTCTCTCTGAAGTGGAAGAACCTTGAGCTCGGGGAGAGGGATTTACCATCGCCATGAGGTCCTGCCGAGAGAATAAACTCCCGTCGATAGGTATGTGGTTGTGGTGGGACTCTTGACTAAAGAGTTTACATTCGACATGACCTCTTGCCAACATGCTGAAGTATTGTTGATAGCGGTGGATTTGCAAGTGAAAAAGGATATAGGTATGACTGATAGGAACCCATCATAACCTCTGGTCGAACAAGTAAATGCTTGCCAAAGTAGAAGGAGCTTGAGCTCAAGGGGATAAGAATGAGCTTGAAGAGAAAGGAAAGGTGTCACCATGAAGTCTCACCGACTCAGTAGGGTCTGGCTGATACAAAATGTGCTCGCCAAGAGAAGAGGGGCTTTGCCATGAGGCCCTGCTAACAATTTTTTGTGGTATCTATATGGCTTCAACAACCCAATATGAGGTCTCATTGATAGTTCAAGGTCATGCCAATAACTATTGCAGAATGTAATCACATCATGGAGACACCAAAGGTGTCTCACCGACATGCAATTCATTCAAAACAACTGCTAATTGCCCGAGAATCTTGCGTGGAGTGTGTTGACCAATCAGAAGGAGCTAAAGGAGCAACTCATTGGCCCTTTGACCGATTGACCACCCCTATGTAAGAAATCTGCAAGATGCAAATGAGATAGACTCCTTCTAAGATCAAAAGGGGCAATGGATTGGCTCAGGTGATGATGTTTAGATCTAAAAGGAAGCTTGATGATGCTACCAGAGATGGTCAAAAAAAGAAGGGTCTAGGGTATGAAGAGGGCCAAAGTGAAGAAGCAACCATGAGTCATGGGGGACAGCTATAGTGACCACTGGCGAGAGGAAGATCAATATTAATGGCGATCTTATTGAGCATTCAAGGCGGCCCCAATGGAGTTCAAAGATGGACATAGAGATAGAGGAGTTAATGTTGTAGCATCAAAATATTTAAGAGGATTCTCTTGAGGGTAGAAAATCTTTCGGCAATATGGATAGCAGGGCTTCACATTGAATGTAGCATTGACTTTCTTCAGAAAGATCCAAGAGCCGACCCTCCTACGGTCATAAGATATTTTGTAAAAACCCTAAAATAGTAGCCAGTGCACTCCCTTTTTGTACACTCTATATATATGCCATTCTATTCTCTCGCTAAAAGGGGTTAGAAGAAGAAAAAGTTAGGGAAGTTAGAATAAAAAAAGGTTAAAAGTTAAGAGCAGCAATAGAGTAGGAATTTTCTAAAGTACAGAGGAGACAAAACTGCATCTTGATTCTTAGTAATAGGAGCTTCTTTTGTCTTCTTGTTTAGCAATTAGATTCAGTATTGGCTCTAATATATTTTCCAAGTTATCTTAATATAGATGGAATCAATCTAGAGTCACAAATTCTCTGTACACTGGTGATTGTGCCAGCTTTGTAAATATTGCTTATCTATTTCACTAACAGTAGATGCAATCAGATTTAATCTACTTCATATTGTGTTCCAGAATGATATTTGTCTTAAGTTAATCATTTGATTTGAGAATCTTTCAAGGATTGAAGTCTTATTTTATGTTTTACTTAAATGGTAACTTGCAATCTGTTATTTGAATTAGCACTGTGAACGAAAGAGGTTGTGTGTCAATAACAAGTTTACTTTTTTCTACAGTTTTAGTTAACAAACTCCTTGAAAGCTAACAAGTCTGGTTCAAGTTGGATGAATTACTGTTCTTTCCTATTCCAAAACTATGATCTATCTTTTGTTGTTTTTTTAAAAACCCCAATTAGATTAGGTTTTTGTTCATGCTTGATCTTAGAATGATCTAGAAGCTCAACACCAGCAGACCCCTTGAATATTACTATTACATTGACCATAGAGAAACATCATCACAATTGAGAACCAACTACAAAGACTTTGGGAGCTAAGATATCCATGTGATCATCTTTCTCTTTTAGGAGAAACAAACTAGCAATATTTTTTTTACATGTTGTTATGCCATTTTCACCACCAACAGTGACACTTCATCTGCCACATGGCAAGATGTGAGGGCTTGTGAGTCCTCAACTCACCATAGCCCTTCATCTTGGAAATGGTGGCTTAATCCTAGCTATTGAATTCTCTGGAGAATTCAGTTTCTTCTATAAATACCCCCATTTTTTCATTCATTCATACACCTTAAGCATTCTAGTACCCTTCTACTATCAAAATTTTGAGCCATTCTCAATCCATCACTAAGCACATTTTGCATACTTAACCCCATTCTCTTGCATCCATCTTACTTGCTTTGTCATTTATCCACCTTTATCATTACCATATTCATTTCATATTACTCACCTTATATCCATTCTCATCATATTTCCATTAAAAGGAGCATACATATCAAGCTACATCAAGGGCCAACCAAGGAGATAAACACACAAAAGGTATAATCATTTCATCTTTATCTTTCTTTTGTGCTTTTCCTTAGGCTAATCATTGAGGTGGTCTTGTGTTTTCATTTTGAATTTCTAGTTAAGTTTTGGATACTTTGATTAAGAAAAATACTTGCACACATTTAGACATATTATGGTGCATTTTGACTAGTCAACATAGGGGCATATCTTGATATTTTGTTTGTTGTTGTCTTCTTGGTTGTCTCGTGTTGTACCCACCAAGATCCCTGTGGTCTTGTGTTACAATGGGACATCCTCTTATGCTTGTGGTAGTTCCAATGCCTATATTGACCAAGGTCTTCACAACTTTGGGGTGTTGGAATATCCTTCTTGTCTGTTGTGTTTATTTTTATGCATTAGACACTGATCCGCCTTGGTTCTTCATACCCTGGCACTAGGTGTCTTATGTTATAGAAAAAATCAGTGCTCCAGAAATGGAAAATTTCATTAGGATTTCATTTCATCCCCCATTCCATCCTCTCATCTATCAAAAAATTCCCCCCATCCATTCATCCTTCATTAATCTCCCTCCCCTATGCATCCAATCTCTTATCATCATCTCTTCAATCTTCTTAGAATACTATTGATTGGTCATTCTAAGCATCTTATCCCCCATCATTTTAGTCCTTTCATTCATCTCACATCTAAATCTAATCTTCATCAATTCAATCTAGAACAAATCATCTAATCACATCCTTTGTCTTATCCCCAACCTTGTTACAAGCCTCAATTCAATCATCCACATCATCATCCTCATCATCAGGATGTATCCTTCCCTATCCTTTAGTGTTGTTTTGGGATGTATCCTTCCCTATCCTCGTGTTATTTTGGGATGTATTCTTCCCTCATCAACAACACTTTCATCATCATCATTAGGATGTATTCTCCTTATCCTTGTGTTGTTTCGGGATATATCATTCCCTCATTGGAAACACCCCATATATCATCAACCCATTTTGACTTGTAGCTTGACTAGGGAAACATCACATTTGTCCTTGCATCCATTTGTGCTTCATCCATATCCTATCACTTATCATCCTCTCTTATCTATCACTTTGCATCATATTCCCCATCTCCCCTTTCATCATCTCATCCATTTTGAGAGCACATTCGTGTTCTCTTGAACCTGTATTTCCTCTTGAGGGGGCATCCTCAATCCCTAATCTTCATCTTCACCCCCATCATTTTTTTTCCTTCCTAGTCACTCATTTGAATGACTGGGGCATGTTTTCCAATCTAACCATCTTCTTCTGAGTTCTATGTTTTAATATTCTTTGAAATGATGCTACTTTGTAACACCATCTCAAAGAGGGAAAAAATGTAGACACCTAAATTTGGACACTTAATTTATCAAAATTTATCCCCTTTCATCTAAACATCCCTTTATTTGCATTAATTAGGTAATATTTCCATTATCTAATTAATACCCTTAATTCTTCTAAATCCCTAAGGTATTTAGTTAATAATTAAATATTTAACCCCCTTTACTCTCCTTTTCATCAATTGAATTAAATAATATGAAATTTGTTTAATTCCTCACATGTCACATCCTTTTCTTTATCTTACTCAACCCCCCTAATCCCATCATTAGGTATGTGTCACATCCTCCAACTTTTGCAGGTTGGCTTCTAATCGTCATTAACCCCTAACTGTCTACTAATCACTAATCAACTAATCTAATCAACACCTTGGTCAACTCTCCCCATCCCCCAAGGAATTTTTAATTTTTTTTTATTCATCCAATATTCCTCTCTTCCCCATGCAAGTTCTAGAACCCTTTGACTTGTCACATCACTCACATGTGTCAAAGTCTTCTAGAATCTTTGACTAGTCACATCAATCACATGTGGGAAAGTACTTACCCTGTCTTATCCAAGGTACTTCTCACCTCTTTTTTTGAACCTTGTCTTATCCACAAGATATCCCCAATCATTGTGAGTTTAAAATTCACTTTTATTCTCCCTAAGCTTTCCTCTTTCCTATGTGATCATTGGGAGGTCACATCAGTCACATGTCAAGGTACTTAAAAGTTCCTTCCCATCACATGCCATTTTCCACCTCATGTGTCCTTATCCATCTTACCCATGGTGGCAAGATCTCAATCGTCCATTTCCATAGGGATTCTTCCCATAAAATGAAAGATTTTCTTTAATTCCCATTCATTAGAAATTAACACAATTCAACATTTACAATCTTCAAGCTCAAGCATTCAACTTCATCTCTCCAAATATCAAGCTCTTGCATCTACCTTCATCCACTATTATTGCATATTCAAGCTTTTATCCTATCCATTGTATTCATCTTCTCAACTACCCACTTTTCTCATTTGAATCCTCATTGTTTTGAATACATTTGCATCCAATTTAGCATCTTTCCATCAAAGGGAGCACACATTAATCAACTATCAAGGGACAAACAAGCTTCAATTCAAGACAAGGTAAAATCTGCTCTTTTATCTTTATTTTGTTTTGAATTCAATGAGACTAATCATGAGGTGTTAGTGTTCTTTTCCTATCTTTTTGCATCTTTTTTTGCATCCTTATTAGAGTAGGTCAAGATCACTGGTTCATAGTATGAGATAATGAACAAAATTTTGAGTACTTATTAAACTATATATTTTTCACTATCATTCTTACTATTTTCCATATCCATATATTGTTCAAAAACACGTGTTTTTAGGCTTTTACCCATAACAACAGGTCAGTGAATAGTTTGATAAAATTCTTTCATAGACATGTATGATAGTTATGGTGGCATAGAGAAGGTAGTGAATTGTTTGAAAAAATGCCTCAAAGAAACGGGGTCTCATGGTGATGGAATGTCATTCCAAACAAATGCACGTCATGGCATTCCATCACCATAAGACCACATTTCTTTCAGGAATTTTTTCAGACAGTTCATTTCGTTCTCTATGGTATTACTACTTAATATTATGCTTTGATAGAAGTTTTTCCAAGCATCCATAGTTTTTTGGAAAGCACCTATTTTAGGCTTTTAGCCATAGCAGCAAGGAAGTGAGTAGTTTGATAAAATTCTTTGGTACGCATGTATGAAAAATGTGGTATCATAGAAAAGGTGGTGAGCTATTTGAATAAATTCCTTGAAGAAATGTGGTCTCATGGTGATGGAATGGAATTACATCACCATCAAATCACATGTCTTTAAGGAATTTTTTTAAACTAATAACTACCTTGTCTATGGTATTTCTTACTATTATGCTTTGATATATTTTTTCCAAGCATCCATAGTTTGTTGGAAAACACCTTTTTTAAGCTTTTACCCATAGCAACAAGGAAATGAACTATTTGATAAAATGCTTTGGTAGAAATGTATGGAAAATGTTGTAGCATAAAAAATGTGGTGAGTTGTTTGAAAAAATGCCTCTTGAAAGAAATTGGGTCTCATGGTGATGGACATCACCATGAGACTACATTTCTTTGAGGCATTTTTTCAAACAACTCATTTCCTTTTCTATGTTATTGCTTACTATTATTCTTTCATATATTCCTTCCAATCATCCATAGCATAGAAAATGCAATGAAATTTTTGAAAATATTGTTAGATATTTCTGATATGTGGTTGTCATTGATTTCAACAATATTGGCATTAATGTCTTTAAGGTTGTATATGTCGAGGATATTGAGAAAATTTTAATAAAATAAGTTGCAGGTTGTCGTTGGTGCAATGAAGTTTAGTATGGTGGCTAGCTTAGTATATTGAGGATAAGAGGATTTGGATTAAAGGGTTTGTTGAAAAGTATATCTAGTTTATCCACATGAAGTTTCAAGTGTTCACATGAAGATTTGATTGAGTTATGAGTATCTGTGTTCTAAAAGTTGTTATGTTGCTTTAGTTGGTCTTCCTAAAAGAAGATGATGTGACTCTAGTAATTTTAATTGTTGTGGATGCTTCTGTGGTGATTCATGATGCTTGTGGATGTTTATAGATCATTCTCTACCTATGTTGTCTATCTGCATTGGTCATTGTGCTCACAATTGGTGATTTTCTTTTGAGTTCATGTTTTTCATGATCATGGCCGATAGGGTGATTGTAGCATGTTGCAGATATTCGAGGCATAATTTTTTTAGGTGTTTCATGTTTGAGACATGTTGTTTTGAGTCCTTACTATGTTTTGTCTTACATTGTTTGGTTCACATTGATAATTGTTTATTGATTTGGGCTGACAGTTTGTACAAGTTTTATATTTTGTTAAGTCGACATGTAGTTGATGTTTGTTGGAATCAAGGAAAATTGAGAGGGGGGGTGAATCAATGTTCTGAAATTTTTAACTTTATTAATATGATCTTCAAAGCACTTATAACATCCAAGCAAGAGAAAGATGCATGAACATAAAACAAACAACCACAACACCATAACACAAGGATTTTTTACATGGAAACCCTATTAGGGGAAAAACCATGATGGAGGTCAATCCACAATATTATATAAGAATACTCAAAAGGACGTTTACAAAGATGGGAATGCACTTGCATTTAGGCACATTTCCTAGAGCTCACTGCTCAAAATAGAAAGGCTTACTATCTTACAATCAATGTCAAAAGACAACTTGAGTGGTAAAATATGAAATAGCATCTAAAAATTCCTGAGAATAGTTCTAGTTAAGCACAATAATCAAATTTTGGACATTCTATCTGATTATGCTCTTTTGCTCTATTTTTCTTTAACTCACATCACAAAATCCTTAATGCACAAGTGAAACTATTTACAATCTCTCTACAATCTCTCTGAAATTTGCAACACACATCAAATCACTCTTTTCATACATCAAAATGATATAATCGATCACTTATATATATCTACTACTAAGAATTTTATCGCTTCATGTCAGCTTCAACAAAACATAAAAAATATTTACAAACTGTCAGCTCAAATCATAATTGATTTTCAATGTGCACCCACCAAAGTCAGCCACAACATAGTGAGGACCCAAATCCAAATGCTCAAACAAAAAAACACTTAAACAATTACTCCTCGAATATCCACAACACGCTTCATTTACCAAGTTGGCATTCTTGTGCTGATAAATAGAAAATTATTCAACCTGATCTTCTAACTTGCACACGGATCAATACGAGACACTGAGATTCATAGATAACATAGATCATATAACAAACAACCTTCCTTGAGATCCACAACTGAAAAAGATAAGAAATTTTTTTCATATGAATCGATGAACACAAATCTGTCAGATACTCTATTCTAGCTTGACTGTCTTCAATCTATCTGCTGGTATGAACAAATGATGACGTGTAGATCAATTTACTGACAAGGGTTTCTATCAATGACAACACCAGAAAAAATTTACAATGTCTCTTGCCAACAATCTCCCCCTTTGGCATTGATGGCCACACTTAGTGAAAAATGACTAAGTGTTAGATTAGTACCAACATGAATACACTACCAACTTCAAAACTTCAAAAAGATCTTCAATCATAGCTCAAAATTACAACTCCCCTTGACATAAATATACATTTTTCATTGTTTGACTCTCCTCCTTTGACATTAATGGCAAAGGCAGGAATTTGCATACCAAAGATCAAACAAAAAATTCAAACTGCATATGGACAAACTTGTCTCTACAACTTACACAAACTTGAAAATATCTACAAAATTGGTCTTCAATAGGTTCAAACTTGTGTCCCAACCCTTCTTAAGACTCTCCAAGATAGTCATGTGACCATAGAATAGATAGGATTGCATCTCTACAAACTCAAGGTTCACCAGATCATTGACCACCAAAGCTTCTTGTGCTTCCTTCAAAGCATTCAACATTGTTTCCATCTTCGGACCAATTAGGCCTCTAACCTCACATGCTATTTCCATAATTCTATCATTATCATGCTTCAAACTCTTTATCTTTTCAAGTAGGGATATAACCTAACCTTCTTGCTTTCCAACAGAAATAGTTAAAGGATCAAAGGCATCATAAATAGCAACTAACTATTTCACATGATCCTTAACCTTTTTCTCATTGTCCTCAGTGAATTTAGAGAAAGAAAAACATGACTTATAGATTTCTCTTCCTTCATATAAAGAAATTTGAACATTCTTCACACAGGTAGCTAATAATGATTTGTCATTAGCAATCATGCACTTTAGCCTATTGAACCTTTTATCATCAAATTCCTTCTATACCTTGACTTTAGCTGACTTCTCAAGGGACTCAAAATGAGTACTTACAAAATTAATAAGCTTCTTTCATTCATCAGATGGAGAACCAGATGAATCACTAACATGAGTAGGCATGATTCTCTCCAAGATTCCAAATGTGAGACTTAATAGCTCACTATCTTCAATATGTGATTTCAACAATTCTTCCCTAGCCTTTTCCTATGTAAATGATGCAACTTTCAATTTCTGAATTGGAGACAAAGTAGAAAAATTAATAGGACCTTTACCCAATTCAAGGTCAAACTCTTCCTGTTGCACTTCCAAAAATTTATTTAATTCCTCTATAGTTTCTCTTGCTTCCATAGGAAATTCCTTTGCTTCAACTTCCTTTTCTTCAATCATAATTTCCTCAACTACCAATTATTGCTGGTCTTTATGAATCTCAACTTCTTTAGCTATCACAACTTTTTCTTCAACTAAAACTACCTTAGGAGCTTCAGTATCCATAGGTATTTTAGTATCATGCACATCAGGAGGAATCTAAGTGTCCTCATCCACCAGACCAGATGCAATATCTTCAACATGCACTTCTTGAGAGAAAACATTGATTTTGTTCTTTAGCAATACTTCCTTTAGAATTCTTTTAGTTTCTTTTGCTACCTCTTTAGTCTATCCAATCATAAGCTTTTTTACTCTTTTTTTTCTCTTAAAATCCATTTTAGCTTCATTCAGGACTGTCTTCATTTCCTCAATAGACATCACCGGCCATAAATTTGCAAGAATCCGTTCTCGCATTTTCTCTTCTTTAGTTCTTGCCCTTACTCTCTTTATTGTTCAAATACAAGAGAGTATCATACTAAAACTGAGACATGACCTCAACAAAATTCATATTAAAAAAAATTCAAATACTTTATTGTAGCCTCCTCAAGAACTCTTTGTCTAACACTATCAAAGGTATCATACCATTCACATAGTGGCTTAAGATTACCATCCTTAATTATGCCTCTCTCAACTTCCTTTACAAACATACTTGGTTTGTCAGTTTTTACCTTCTTTTCTTTCACTTCTTCATTGGAGGGCTTGTCCTTAGTGACTTTTGTTGCTTGGGTGCCCATATGCTTTACTTTCCTTACCTCTTCATTAGATTGAGTCTCTCCATCTTCTAAGACAACAACACAAACTCTTGTGCTCTTGTCCTTCTTCCCCTTATTGGATGCCTTAGCTTGAGCTTTCATAGGGGTTGAATTCTTTCCAGGACTGGATAGGGGTGTAGAGCTCCTTGTGGATATAGTTCGGGCAGATGATACTATTGGTCTAGCAGATTCAGTCAGAGCAGGCTCACTTGCATCAGCTTCTTCTCTCTTTCTTCTAGCTTCTCTCACAACTTCTATAGATATACCCATGCTCTTTGCAAAGGCTTCAACTTCTTTCCTTACTCTCTGGACTATTATTGGTTTCTTCAACTACTCATGCACTTGTATATCCTTTTCTGCATAGGTTCCAAACCTCTCTTTAGTCGGATCTAGAGGTTTACTCAAAAAATGTTGCACATATAGTTCCAAGATGTTTTCCTCAACTTCATAGCCCATTGCCATAATCCAAATTGTTCTAGGATTTGCAACTTCCATCAAGCATTCATCAATTTCGACCATAAAATAGATTGTGTTCTTATACTTCTCCACAATAGAAGTAGGAATTATTTCTCTTGCTTGCATCTCACTCTGAAAACTCTTGAAATATCCCTAGATAATAGTTTTCCTTGTCTTACTATCACTAATGCTATATAACATGTCTCTAATCTGAACAACTACAGGTTTATCACCTTGCCAATGCACTTTTCCAACTCCCAAAACTTCATTCATGAAATAAAAGAACAAACACAACAAAAAATTACCATACTTAAAGGAAGTCTTCTTATCTTTCTTGATCTTACCAAGATTCTCCATAAGATAACTTCAAAGTAACTCACATAGGTCATACTCTACATTCTCCTTCACCATTTGATAAGCTGCATAGATAGTTGTGCTAGATACAAAATTATCTCAACTAGAATGATAGATTTTGTAACCAATGACCATAGATGCAAATTTGACATCCACTTCAATGATATCATCAATTGTCATAGCTCTTTTATCAAACATGGAACCATTTGCATCAGTAACTGGCTGATTCTTCATGGACTTCAAGATCGGCAACCCACTGAAGGAATTTAAACCTATAACAATGCTTATGGCTTCTTTTGTAATCTTGAAAGGTTGAATCAACCACATAAATTCAGCATGAACTTAGCTCAAAATATACCAGACACACTCATTTTCTTCAAACATAGGAAATTTTAGAATTTGTGTGAATTTCTTCTCCTCTAGGGTTTTGAATTGGGGCTTTACCTTGAAATCTTCTCCAACTCTATGGTTTGTATTCAAATTCAACAACTACGACCTTCCTAACTCCTCAATATTTGCATGAATGTATGCCCTAATGTCTTCAATATGCAAGACATACAAAATAGATGAAAATGCACCTAAGGGATCTATCTCAACATATTTGAAATGATGCCCCTTGAATTTTGGATGGGGTCTATCCTTGATATTAACTACCAACAAAGTAGCCATTTTCACAAATTCATGAGTTCACAAGTTTTCCCAATAAATACCTTTTCATTGGATCGGGGTTTGATCATCGAATCGCCTTCACACCTGAATCTTCGATGAGTTTCACCAAAGTTTACTTCACATCTCTCCAAACTTCTTCTTAATGTGCAAAGTGACAAATTAGGGATACAAATGACCTTTTATCATTCGCACACTGAGCTTTTTGTTGTAATAAATTATTTTTCCCTAACTCATCTGGATACCCTATTTCCATACTCTGTGAAGGATAACTCTTCTGCGGACCTTCAACTTTGCATAAATACTCTCTCCAACTATTTCAACAACATCTGTAGATCGTCAGTGCATTCACTACACTCATCTATATCCCAGTACCAACTACTAGTAGGGGGTTTGAAGGATTACCTTGATAGCTGCCCCTAGGCTAGAGGCCTTAATCTAAGTCCCAATGGAATCACTAGAAGTTGGTTCTGGTGTTGGCTTATTTCTTGCAACAAAGGGAATCTTCTTCACCCATATCTTCTTCATTTGATTCTTGATCTCATCTGTAGTGACTTTTCCTTTTCCCTTTTCATCCTTCTACATGTTTCTCCATTGATTTACTAGACCCTTTCCACTTCTGCAAAATCTACCAATATGACCGAATTTTTTGCAATTGTAGCACACCACATTTCTTTGTCTAGACTATTTGTTCCATTGATTTTCTCTTGATTTGCACTAGTTAACAATATAGCCAAATCTATTGTATGTATAACATCTGAAATCTCTATAAAAGTTGGTCAGCATATTTATGTATTCATTTGACTTATGACCATACTTATTGCAATTGAAACACTAACCGAAGAATGATGGACCACTTGAATTCATTTGAATTCTACACTGAGTAGCCATATGACCAAATTTATTGCAAACAAAACATTAACCATTGAAACTTTAAGCATTAGGTTGTCTTACTAGATACCTTCCATCTTTGTTCATCTGGTTTTCTTGCCTGAATCTCCTTTGTCCAAATCTGGAAATTTTTCCTTCCTCATAACCAAGACCTCGTTTGTCACCTTTAGTCCTTTTACTTTTAATCAGTTCATCAAGCTTGGATGAGCTAATCTTGAAATTATCCTTGAATTCATTTTCAATAGCAAGTTCATCTCGGAGATCAACAATCTACTTATCAAGCTTCTCTTCATTCTTTTTTTTGCCTTCAATCTCCTTTTTCATCCTCATCATAATATATTCCATCTCATGCTTTAGGACAACATTATCTATGGTAAGATTTTCACATTCTTCTATCTTTTCCTTCAAGGCTTGACTCAGTTGTTCATCTTCAATGTTTTTACTCTCTTTCAACTTGACCTGATCATAGAGTTCTCTTCTCCCTGGACTTATTGACTTTATCTTTCAATGACTCAATGAATTTCTTAGCATTCATGAGGTTTTCCTACAATTCCAAGACTTCAGATTTTGATTGATCAAGATCATCTAGGGCCACCAAAAGTTGTTTTTGAAGACTGCTTGAATCCATTAACACACTTTCCTGGATCTCCCCCAAGTTGTTAAACTTCTTCTGAGGAAGTAGGCTTTGATACAAATTGTTGTAATCAAGGAACACAAAGAGGGGGGGTGAATCAGTGTTCTACAATTTTTAACTTTATTAATCTGATCTTTAAATCACTTATAACATTCAACCAAGAGAAAGATGCATGGACATAAAATAAACAACCACAACACCATAACACAAGGATTTTTATGTGGAAACCCTATTAGGGGAAAAACCATGGTGGAGGTAAATCCACAATGTTATTTGAGTATACTCAAAATGATGTTTACAAACATCAGAATGCACTTGCATTTAGTCACATTTCCTAGAGCAAACTACTAAAAATAGAAAAGCTTACTACCTTGCAATCAATGTCAAAAGATAACTGGAGTGGTGAAATATGAAATAACATATATAAATACCTAAGAATAGTTATAGTTAAGCACAATAATTGAATTTTGGACCTTCTGTCTCATTTTTCTCTTTTGCTTTATTCTGCTTTAACTCACCTCACAAAATCCTTAATGCACAAGTGAAAATATTGATAATCACTCTACAATATCTTTGAAATTTTCAACACACATCAACTCACTCTTTTCATACATCAAAATGATATAATTGATCACTTATATATATCCGCTACTAAGAATTTAATCACTTCATATCAGCTTCAACAAAACATAAAAATATTTACAAACTGTTGGCTCAAATCATAATTTATTTTCAATGCGCACCCACCAAAGTCGGCCACAACATATTGAGGACCTAAATCAAAATTCTCAAACACAAAAACACTTAAACAATTACTCCTCAAATATCCACAACATGCTTCATTCACCAAGTCAGCCTTCTTGCGTGATAAATAGAAAATTAATTAACTGGATCTTCTAACTTTCCCATAGATCAATATGAGGCACTACAATTCATAGATAACATAGATCATATACCAAACAACCTTCCTTGAGATCCATAACTCAAAAAGATAACAAAAAATTTGCATATCAATCGATGAACACAAATCTGCCAGATACTCTATTCTAGCTTGACTGTCTTCAATCTATATATTGGTATGATCAAATGCTGACGTGTGGATCAATTTACTGACAAGGGTTGCCATCAATGACAACACCATAAATTTTTTGTAGTGTCTCTTTCCAACATATGTTATCCTTAGTTGTAGATATATGTGATTGATTATTTATGTGATTGATTGTTTTACCATTTGAAGGTGTGGTGTGCGATGTATGCTGAGTGTTGTGTGCAAATAATGTTCTAATATTTCGAAGGCAGAGGTAAATTCTAAAGAAGAGTGAGCAAATAAAAGTGTTTATGTACTTAATTAGAACTATAATTAGGCATTAGAAGATGCTATTTTCTCAGTTCAAAGTCTTCTAGATGTAATACGAATGTGATTGTAAGACAGTGAGTCTTCCTTTGGGTAGTAAGCCTTTTGTATTTGAGCAATGAGCTCTTGGAAGTGTACCTGAATGCATGTGCATTCCCCATTTATAATACTTTTAATAGAGTATAATCTTGTGGATTAACCTCCACCATGGTTTTTCTCTTAATAGGGTTTCCACGTAAAAAATCTTGGTGTTATGTGTGATTTTGATGTGGTGATTGTTTATTCTTTCATATTTATATATTAGATCTGACAATAAGTTTAATTTGTGTAATTTATGTGACAATTGATTCATCCCCCCCTCTCAGTTGTCTTCCCTTGTGTTTCCAACAATTGGAATCAGAACAAGTTCCTCAGAAGAATTTTAATATCTTGAGGTGATCTAGGATGGAAACATATAAGAAGGATAGTCTAAAATTTGATGGAACTAGTTATTCTCTATGGAAGAATCTAATTGAGTGTCATTTGAGATGCATTAGTGAACCTTACCATAAAATTACAAAGAATACCTGTATATCATCCCACAGAATGGTCCTTCTATTGCAGGTGAGCTTAAGGAAGCCAAGTACAATATCAGGGCTAAGGAATTATTGTTGAGTGCTCCAACTAATTTCAAGATGACAAATGTAATGGAGCTAAAGACTACTTTTGAGATCTAGAAAAAGTTGGAAACTTTGTATGAAGGTGATACCCATGTGAAGATTGCTAAGCTACAAAGCCTGAAAGGGAAATATGAAATGTTGAGAATGGGTGAAGATGAGAACATCACTTCTTTTATGTAGAGAGTGAATGCACTTTTGTGTAGTATCAAATGTGCTAGTGGAACATTGGAAGAATCAAATATTGTTGCTAAAGTGCTCAGATCCTTGCCTACTTCATACAAACACAAAGCTACTACTATTGACTAGATCCAAACTATGACAAATGTAACCAAAGACATGTTGATTGGTAAGCTTACTAATTTTGAGTTAAGTGAGTTTGGTGAATCTCTTCCTAAGATAGAATCTGCATTCAAAGCTACTATCTTTGGAAAAGATAAGCAAAGATATAATTCAGGAGAAATTTCTTCTAGAAAAATGTCCAAGTATGAGCAAGAAATGAGAGAGATTGAAGAAGAGAGAAAATAGATGAGCTTGAAGCACTTATTATCAAGAGGGTAGCCAGAGGAGAAGCTAAGTATAAAGGGAAATTTCCTCTTAAATGTTTTTCTTACAGTAATAAGATAGGCCATTTTACCTCAAGGTGTCTAGAAAGAGTTCCTAAGCAAAGACCTAACAAGCCTAGACTCCAACGAAAGTGTTATTATGCTGCCGATGAAGGTGTGATAGATGATGAATCTGATAAAGGGAATTTAAGTGAGGATGAATCGGTATTTATTGCTATCAAGGGAAATGATCCAGTACCTACTGAATCTACTAGTTGCACAAATGTGGAGAAAGCTCTAGCTACCAAAGTTAAAGAAAAAGATGAATGGATGATTGAAAATGGATGATCTCATCACATGAAAGGTGATAAAAGTAAATTTGTGAGCTTGGAAAAGAATGATGGTGGTGTTGTAAGACTTGGTGATGAAAAAGATAGTATAATATATGGCAAAGGATCCATTTCTCTTGAAGGTAAGCATAATAATGATGATGTTCTATATGTGGAAGGTTTCAAGCGTAATCTCTTAAGTGTTGGATAGATGATTGACAAGGGATACAATCTTCAATTCAAGAGTGGAAAGTGTAGAATATTGGGGAGTTCCATAAATGTGATTGCATCTGGTACAAAAACAAAAGGTAATATCTTTCACCTAACTTCTACTAGTAAAAGTTATTTTATTTCTCAAGTTGATGAAAGTTGGTTGTGGCATAGGAGAATGTTTCATGTAAACTTGGATAATATTATCAAGATAAGTTGTACTCAAGAAGTGAGAGATCTTCTTAAGTTGATAAAACCTACTAATACTATATGCAAGGAATGTTAGTTAGGAAGAAAAATAGAGTTTCATTATGGAGAAAACATCATTGTTCAAGTAAAGTTTTGGAGCTTCTGCATACTGACTTATGTGGTCCTTCTAGAGTCATAAGTTTACAAAGAGAAAGGTATTTCATGTTACTTATTGATGATTATTCTAGATTAATGTGGGTTACTTTCTTAAGGGAAAAATATGAAGCTCTAGAGAAATTCAATATTTTTAAGACTCTAGTTGAGATATCTAGACAGGTTTAAAGATTAAATTTATGGGATCAAATAGAGGTGGTGAATTCACTTCCAGTGAGTTTAATTCTTTTTTTGAAGAACATGGGATAAAGAGACAATTATCTGCCTCACAGACCCCTCAGCAAAATGGAGTTGTGGAAAGGAAGAACTAGACAATTCAAGAAGTTGATAGGACCATGATGCTAAAAGGAAATGTTCCTCATATCTACTAGAGAGAAGTTGTGAGTACTATTGTTTACACTCTCAACTGGGTACATGTCAAAGGTGATACTAGTAAGACTCCTTATGAGCTATGGTATGGTCATAAGCCTACTATTAGATACTTCAAAATCTTTGGGAGTAAATGATATATCAAAAGAGATGAAGATATAGGAAAGTTTGATTCCAAAAGTAACGAAGGAATCTTTCTTGGTTATTCTACTAAAAGTAAATCCTACTGGTGCTACAATAAGAGATTGAGGAAAGTAATTGAAAGTGCTAATGTTAAGGTTGATGAAGACATAGTCAGATCATCCAGAACCTATAGATATTATTTAGACAATTAGAATGATAGTTCAAATAAAGGAAAGAAAGTTCAGACTCCAAATCAAGTTTAGATCATTCTGGTGAATCAGGAAAATCAAGAGGAAGAAACTAGGGAAAGTGCAGAAGTGGGATCACAAGAGCCTAAAGTTCAAGAATACCCTAAGACTCCAAGGTATGTAAGACTAAATCATTCAGAAGATTAGGTTATAGGTGATAAGAATAAAGGTGTTAAACTAGGAGAAGAATTGCAAAAGAATATTGTTTGATTTGAAATACTGAGCCTAATAGTGTTAATGAAGCATGCAAAGATGAACATTAGGTGGAAGCAATGAAAGAAGAACTACTGCAAGTCGAGAAGAATGATACATGGATTCTTGTTCCTAGACCTAGGGACTAAAATGTAATTAGAACTAAATGGGTCTTCAAAACAAAATGAATGAGAAAGTTGAAGTTGTTAGAAACAAAGCAAGACTTGTGTGTAAAGGATATTCTCAGATGGAAGGAATTGAATTTGAAGAAACTTTTTATCCTATTGCTAGGATTGAAGCTGTGAGACTATTTCTTGCTGATGCTGCTTACAAAACTTCAAGTTTTATCATATGGATGTCAAGTCAACATTTCTAAATGGTGAACTAGAAGATGAAGTGTATATTGAGCAACTTGATGGATTTCAATTGGCTGATCAGGGAGATATGGTTTGTCGATTGAAGAAAGCAATGTATGGACTTAAGCAAGCCCCAAGAGAATCATAGGCCAGATTGGACAAGTATTTGTTGAAGCTTGGATTTAAGGATACTTTTGAGTATCTCAGAGGGAAGCTAGGGATGATTCCTAATCAAAATTAAGATGCATTGACTTGCATCAGTCTGTGCATTTCATAGTCATATCTTGTGATCCAGATTGATTTTGTGGTGGTTGCTACTCAGGGGGAGTAGTCAAATGTTTAGAAATGTGGTTCAGAGCTTGTGTGGAGAAAGATAATGTGTATCTTTGTCATTGATGCCAAAGGGGGAGAAGAGTCATGTGAAAAATTGTGAAAGAATTAAGGAGAAAAGAGTCAAAATCTAAGGGGGAGAAAGTGCTAAGAGAAGGTTGTGTAGATGGTGTTTTTCACATCATGTGTTGCCATCAATGTCAAAGGGGGAGATTGTTGGATAATTCTGATATGTGGTTGTCATTGATGTCAAAACTATTGGCATTGATGCCTTTAAGGTTGTATATGTTGAGGATATTGAGAAAATTGTAATAAAATAAGTTGCAAGTTATCGGTGGTGTAGTGAAGTTTAGTATGGTGGCTAGCTTAGTATATTGAGGATAAGAGGTTGTAGATTAAATATTTTTTTGACAAGTATATCTATTTTATCCACATGATTCTTTAGAGGTTCGCATGAAGATTTGATATCATTATGAGTATCTTTGTTCTGACAATTGTTTTGTTCCTTTAGTTTGTGTGCCTGAAAGAAGATGATGTGATTCTAGTAATTTGAATTGTTGCGGATGCTTTTGTGATGATTCAGGATGCTTGTGGATGTTTCTAGATCATGCTCTATCTATGTTGTTGGTCCACATTGATCGTTGTGCTCACAATTGGTGATTTTCTTTTGTGAGTTCATGTTTTCTATGATCATTGCCAATAGGGTGATTGTAACATGTTATAGATATTTGAGGCATAATTGTTTAAGGTTTTTCATGTTCAAGACATGTTGTTTTGGGTCCTTACTATGTTTTGGATGACATTGTTTGGTGCACATTGATAATTGTTTACTAATTTGGGTCGATAGTTTGTACATGTTTTATATTTTGTGAAGCTGACATGTAGTTGATATTATCCTTAGTTGTAGATATATATGATTGATTGTTTATACCATTTGAAGGTGTGGTGTATGATATATGTTGAGTGTTGTGTGTGAATAATGTTCTAATCTTTCGAAAGAAGCAGTAAAGTGTGAAGAAGAGTGAGTAGATGAAAGTGTTTATGTGGTTAACTGAAACTATAATTAGGCATTAGAAGATGCTATTTTCTCAATTCAAAATCTTTTGGATGTAATCGGAATGTGATTGTAAGATAGTGAGTCTTCCTTTGGATAGTAAGCCTTTTGTATTTGAGTAGTGATCTCTAGGAAGTGTACCTGAATGCATGTGAATTTCCCATTTATAATACTTTTAACATAGTATAAGCTTGTGGATTAACCTCCATCATGGTTTTTCCCCTACCAGGGTTCCATGTAAAAAATCTTGGTGTTATGTGTGCTTTTGATGTGATGATTGTTTATGCTTTCATGTTTATATATCAGATCTGAGAATAAGTTTAATTTGTATAATTTCTATGACAACTGATTCACCCCCCCTCTTAGTTGCCTTCCCTTATGCTGCCAACAAAGATGCCTTAGTAAAAGTGGTCTCACGGAATGCCATGACAAGAAAATGCAATTGGAAGCTACTCATACATATTACTTATGCTATGTGAAGTAATTGCATCACTGCTTATCTTGACTTTCTAAATAACTATATTTTAGTTGAATTTTTTTTTTCTATCAACATCAAGTTATTAGTTATCGAATGTGAAGTAATGCTTTGAGTTTGAAAGATGAGTAATGCAACATAGTCAATGATATGAATATAAACTAAACAAATCTATTAAATAAAATTCATTAGTTAAACTCTTTGTTCTATTATGTGCATTTAGGTTTGACTAAATCTACTAGTACTAGGAGGTGTTCCCATGAAACCTCCAATATTAGCCTATTCAACATCGAAAACCACATATTAAAATACCATTAATCAAAAAAATCTACTAACATGTAATAAATTTATAATTTTTTACTAGTTACATACCTAAATGGTAGGTGCAGTGGAGAAATAATTAGGTGTAGGGCCGGTGTATCCAATATCAACACTGTAACCATGCAATTTTATTAAAATCATAAAACTAAATTAGTTAATCTTGCATTTCAAAATCAAAATTTAATAAATTTGTGTCATAGAAAAATGGTCCCTTGTCATTTTCATGGACATTTAAGTCTTGTTTCATGGTGTTGGAACTATGTTTCTTTGATTTTATGTTGTATCATGGCTTGAACATGCTTATTTAGGTATTAAAACTCAAAGAACGATGTCTTTTGAAGTGTTGTAAGACATTTCTACATTCTTCTAAACTCTATTTTATGTAATTCACCTAAAAACCACCTTTTCACACATCAACAAGTCCTATTTTGAAGTGTTGTAAAGTCTTGTAACAAGCTTTCATGCTCTTCTAGGCATATCTTCACTATTTACACCCTTCTCATTCTTCATTTTGTCTCTTTATGCCCTCATATGACTTAATTAAGTTTATTTTTGAATATTATCCTGACAAATGACATTAAATACAACATGTCTCTCGACACTTGTTTTTAGGTCCTAGGTTGGACCCGTTCACCATGGGTCACAAATGAGTCCCTCTTGGCCCCAAATTCAAAATATTTCAAATTTCCATTTAGGGTTTTATTCAAAATCACTTGATGTTGACTTGTGATGAGGTATGAATGGATACTAAGGCACAAGAATTGTATAAATAAGTGATTTTCACCTCATTTTAACCCCCCATTCATCAAGTTCACTTATCCACCTATTCACTTAAGCATTCAAGCATTCTACATCTTTTCAAGCACTTTGAAGTGGCCATTGACATTACTTCATATTTACATCATCAAGAGTTAGGTGAGTTGATAACACTTTCATGTTATTAGTTTATCTTTCTCTTTCATTACATTATATTTTCAAGAGTTTGATTACCAAAAGTGGGGTTTGACCAAGGCAAACCCCTATTCACTAACCCCTAATCATTTTTCCCCTTTTGCTTGTTTGTTTGTAGCCCTTTGCTTTCAGATTTGATAGGTTATTAGGTGTTGAAGAGTGATTTTCAAGTCAACTAGTTGCTTCAATGCAACTTGAGTCAAAATAAAGCTTGGAGAGAGTTATTTGTCCATTTTCTACAGATTTGACTTCGGCAACCTGACAAGAAAACATTCTCAAATTTAGTGTTGCAAATTTGTCTCCTAGTTTCTAGGAATTTGGGGGAGAACTGATTCACCATCTATGGTGAATGAGTCCCACCTTAGGACTAGAAACATGATTTTGGTTGGATATTAGATCCCGACAGATAGAAACCAACTCCTGACATTTTTTCACTAGTAGGTGGACTTATTCGCCACCCTAGGAGAGTGAGTCCCACTATGAAAAATTAGTAAATTTCACCAGCATCTAGAACACTCCAAAAATATCACATTTCACCTAGGTGCACTTAGATTCATCCCTATACTTTCTGTGAACTGCATAATTTCTTCATTTACATAGTTGTTTACATATCACAATGTGTTTTCAAACTTAGTTGTAATTGCACTTTTGCAGTCATTTTCAGTCACCTATATTAATGTATTGAATTTAGTTAACCACATTTACATCACATCATATCACACACATCCTAATTTGAGTGATACATAAGCATTTTTGGACCTTATCTCTCTCCTTTTAGGTGAAAAACCCTAGAAGTGCAAGAGTAGTCCATAGGCTCCCAAAAATCTATGTTTTATTTTGGTGAACCCGACTTTTGAACACTGTTGGAACTATTCAAATTTGATGATTTTTTCATATTTTTCTTTCCCCCTGAGTCTCCATATGAGTCCTTCCTTATACATTTTTCCTTCATTTCGTGATTGGTTTACTCATATTTTGACTCATATTTGTCCCCTAAATCATCTATCTATGTGTTTTCCACATTTTTATGTCAACATAGGTCTCCCATTGTTTCCCCAACTCATGTTGCTTCTATGTTGACATTTGTTTACTGAAGATATGTCGGCAAGACTTTTCTATTGTTTTGGCAACCGTGGAGGCTTCTATCGACATATGTCTTGGTTGTCGGGCTTGCGTCTTACCGATTTCAATATGTCTCCCCAACTAGGTTTATGGAGGTTCATTGGTGTGAGTTTGAGCTATCAAGTTGAGGTCTCGGCAAGAGATCTTCGGTCCAGCCAACTTCATGCTTATCAAAGGGCTCATCGGCAAGAGGTGTTTAATTCAGAGTAAGTCCTAGCGATGTAGGTGGGTCTCACTGATAATGTGCGGGGGGTGCCTTTGTCGGTTTAATATGGGTGTTGTCTTGGTGAACACAAATGATCTCAGGTGACATTCGGTATAAAAAAGAGATCTCTACGTAAGGTCTCCCCAATTGTTGGATGTTATGGTGACACACTTGATGGGCACTCATCGGTAGGAGATACATAATGTCACAGTGACTCAGAATGCGTAATGACTTTTGGTGACACAAAATTATCTAAATGTGGTCTTCCCGATATTATAAAGTCACAACGATAGTGAATCAAACAGTGGTTCATTTCAGTAAGATATTCTCCTATGTCTTAGCGACTGAAACAAATGTAACACATATGGGCTCTCGGTATGACTTATGTTGCTTCGGTATAGTGTCACGGTGAGCTCATCGGGTCTTGCTGACAATGTCTTATGATTGGCTTTCGGTGTGAGTTTTCTTTTGTCTCGGCAACCTGAATGTATTGTGTGGGTTTTTAGTGAGACTTAATGTCATCTATATGTGTCTCTCCAATGTCGTTTGGTTATAGCAACAATAAATTAGAACAAAGTGCATTTCAATGAGAGACCCCTTATGTATTGGAAAATGAAAGCACGAAAGACGTGCATGTCGATAAAACATAATGTAGTCTATGAGATGTCTCTCCGACTATGGAAGGTCATGGCAAAACACAATGAATGCAGGGCGATTGTCATGATATTATTTCCTTCAGCATACCTGCAGGGTTGTCTTGGCGACCGTTTTGTGAATGATTAATAGTGACTCACACATCGTGGGCCGACATATGGGAATTTCTAAATGTTGTTGAGGGCTGACATGTGAAATGTACCCAAACTCTACGACTGGCTAACATGATCTGGATGTGATATGTTTTTCTCATGCTGGTGTATAAGTATGCTCTCCCAAATGTAATATGGGAGGAGGTCAGATTTTAGATTAGAAGCAGTAGATTAGGAATGGCTATAGTAGAATAATTTTTTCTCATCAGAGACTATGTGCATGTTTTAAAATGGTGAATTCAATGAAAATCAGCTGGTGTGGTAGGTTATTTCTGGTGTCAATTGTATGTTGATTTTATTGAAAAGCATTGCTAAGTTGTCTCCAGGTTGATCCTTTTTGGTTGTTTAAATTGAAGTAACAAGCTTATTTTTAGTCTATCAGTACACAATTGCTATATCAGTGTGATTGATCTATTGGTTCTCTGAAGTAGAGATTAAATCCTTTTGTTGATCACAATAATCAGGGAGATTCATCTGGATTATTAAAGTAGAGCTTAGTAGTCATATTCTTGCATTGTTTATACAAGTTATGAATAGATCATATGCCATCAATTTGACTTTCTTACAGAATAAGTTGCCCACTTCTTTTTATTTGACTCTACATACCCAATAAGGCATTGTTCTCTGCAATTTCATTATTTGAATTCATTCATTTTTCTTATATCTGTTAATTAAGCATTTTAGGATTTAGATCAGAAGATTGCTATCAAGTTTGATTTCATTTTGTTCACTTCCACTTGCCATTGTGGACAAAGCATTTCAGAAGGATATTCATAAGTTAAGTCTTCATTATTCAAAGAGGTACACATGCCCAGGTTTGTAGCACCTAAAGAGTAAAAGGTTGAGCTCTCTTGACCTTGTTTATTACCCTAAAGTGTATCAAGAGATTGGCAGCCTCTTGAGGCATTCCGCCTACATTTTTGAGAGCTAACAAACACTTCGAGTTTCTGATTGCATTATATATTACATCTTAGTTTTCATTTTCATTAGCATTTAATTAAGATATTGATTTGCTATTGCTTTCTAGGACTTTTCATTTTTCATTAGTGAAAACTTCATCTAGATTTCATTTTTGCATTACATCTAATTGAAAAAAGTCAAAACCTACATATTGCATCTGAAAATTACATATTGAAGAGCATTTAAATCATCTTAAAACTTCTTAAAAACATTAAAAAAATTCATACTGGGACTCATTCGCCACCCAGGGTGAATTAGTCCCTCTGCACTTGTTAAATAGCATTTTTAGCATTTTTCTGCCATTTTTTGCATTTCTATTTTCTATAGTTAGATCTCCATTACAATTAGCAACATTTCTATTATTTGCATTTCAAGCTCTTAGATTAGCTTACATTGGCCTTCACCCCTCCTTTGTGGTACTTGCATGAGTGTTTGGTGCCTCGTTGATAATAATTTAGTGATACGAAGTTCTAGACTCATGGCATCCTACGATAGCACTTTTGTTGTGGACCTTGGGATCTCACGAGCTCCTCCTCCTAGTATGGATAATGGTGCATTAGGCCCTGAAAATACCACTTCTATACCTTCACCTTTCCATCCAATGAATGTTGAAAACCAAACCAATTCCCTCTCACAAGAAAAGGTCATTAATATTCATGAGGAATTTGTTCATTTACAAGACTTGTCACTTGAAAACATTTCCACAACTGCCATACCTGTCATTGAGAATCTTCATTGTTTGATTGAAAGTGATGATGGATTGCAAGTGATGAATAAAATTATTGATATTTACAATAAACATTCCTCCTCAGACATACAATATGCAACCATACCTATAAGTCAAGGATCACCTCACATTCCTTGCCCTTCAACCATTGACTACATCTCGACATATACCAATCTGCAAGTCCATACAACTATGCACCAAACTACTTCTTTTCCAATTTCCACTAGCATTTGTACTTCCTTTGTGGCATTGTAGGTCCCTTCTACCACTTTCACACCTCTTAGCATTCCTTTCACTTCCCCCAACATCACTTACACTCCATCACCATTTTTCCTTCCACCTCAACCCACATACCCTGATCCTCTTCTTACACAGCTTCTCATTACCATTTCATCTATGCAACATCAACTTTCCAACATCAGTCAAAGTCAATCTGATCCAACCACCTATCTTGTCCGTAGTAGTCCCTTATCCTTAAAAATCTTATGTACCCCAATGCCACAAGGGATAGAAATTCCTCAGTTTGAGAAATATGGAGGAAAAAGAGATCCTATCAACCATATTAATGCTTATATAGCTCTGTGTAGTGAATTTTTCCTTGATGATAAACTTTTAGCAAAAAAAATTCCATTGACCTTGAAAGACACTACCTTAGAATGGTTTTCCAACTTGCCTAATCATTCCATCCATTCATTTAATGAATTGGTGGATGCTTTCATTAGTAACTTTCAAGTTCACATGACACCTAAAAAGATAATGGTCGACCTTATGAGATGCAAACAAAACACAGATGAAAAAGTGATGAATTTCATCTCACGTTACCAATATTTATATGCTCAAATTGATGTCAAAATTCCTGATGCACATTTGCAGAAGATGTTTATCAAAAATTTGCAGACCAACCTTCAAGATAAACTCACCATGATGAAATTCCCTTCATTCATGCATTTATGTACAACCTTATGTGACTACAAAAAATTGGTTTCAATTCATGATTTAAAATCCATTTCCAACTGATTTGACAAACCAAAAAATACCAATCAATACCAAAACAACACACAAAACTTCCACAAACCTAATGGAAGATTTTTACAATTTAATTCGCCTCCTCAACCTCAACAACAACCAACCCAATCCATTTTGAATCAAGTGGCCTCTATTAGATAAATTGTGCCTTATCATTGTGGAGATCCAAATAGAAATTTCACTCCTTTACTTGATACCCTCCATCACATAATGAACCAATTAATCCAAAAATGCATGCTCACTTTGCCACCCATTTGACCACTTGATCCAAATCAGCCATTACCACCTACATTCAAACCTAATGCTTATTGTCACTTTCATCATAAAAATGGGCATGGCACCGAAAATTGTAAGCATCTTAAACATTTAGTTCAAGACCTCATTGATTAGGGTGAATTGGCCATTTCAGGTATTAATGATCAAGGCAATAAGTTAGTTGCACTTCCTAACTAGAATTTACAAATTTTCACCAATCCTATGCTAAAATATACTACCTCATCTATCAAGGTTAGTGAACCTTCCAAGCCTAATGTAATGACTATTGATACCAATAACGAACAACATGATACAACTCTTATTGTTACCCAAGCTAGTCCTATGGATAGTCTTGTGGCTACAATAAACATTATCCCTCATAAGGGCCAAACCACAAAATCACTTGATATTACTTTTTCTGCTAAAGACATGCTCCAAAATCTTCTTGATGGTCCTCTCTACATAGTTGGATGAATCTATGGTAATCCCACTAATGGGATATTAATAGATCTCACTTGTGGTGCAAATTTGATCATAGAAGAGTTTTTGGTATTACACGAATTATATCAAGATGATTACAATAAACCTGCTACATGGATTAAAAAACATAATGGTTTTGCATGCCCTATGATTGGATCGATCATGCTACCCTTACAAAAAGGACCTAAAACTTTAGAAGTAACATTTTTAATTATTCCATAATCTGACCAATTTCATTTGTGGCTAGGCCTCCCCTAGCTTTGCTCAATGAAAGCGGTCCCATTAGTTGTTCATAAGTGCTTGAAGTTTCCACATGACAACGAGATAGTAACCATACACCATAGTGGTTTTAATCCTTTATCTTCCAAAGCTAACTTCTCATAAAAATCCTTTTGGATTGAACCCATAGAACCTATCACCCCTCAAAAGGACTTCTTTTTCATATCCTATGAAAAGTTTAAAGCCAAAAAGATAGCTGAACTACCCCTTTGGAACTCATCCCTACCCACCTCCACACCTCCTATCATAGATGAAACCATGCTTCAACCTGAGTCTTCTATTGAGCAAACCACACAACCTCTTGAACAACCACCACTTGTGATTTCCCCACCATCATTTAAATGACCAAGGGAATATGCAACAATCCATGCTCAGCCTCCTCACCTTAAACAAGTTTACAAAGCAAAAGAGAAATTGGTTGATCCCTCCTCTTCAGTTTCTTCTATTATTCCCTCTTCAGAAGTAGAAGATCCTATGATAACTCAATCTGCTCTTACACCTCAAAAACTCCAAAATAGAATTAAACGGAACCACGGTGCTAGGGAATGAAGGTTTCATTGTTGTCACCTCACTCGTCAATCTCACATAGAAGACAATAATGACAATCAACCTTTAACTTTGATAGAAGTAATATATGACCACCCTCCTTCCCCTAACCCACCACAAGGTCGTCCAATACAACAATCATAGCAAATTGAACCAATCCAACAACATCCACTTTTGATACTTCGTCCTCCTATTGTCATTGATCTTGATAATGATGGTGATGGTGATGATGACACAAAAATTATCAAAATTGATGAAGCACATAACGATTTAAATTCTTTATTTTCATCGACAATGAGCTTAAATGATACATCCTCTCCACCAAGTGAAGAACCTGGTACAACTCTTGGTTTGGCACTTACAATTATTCCTTTGGACAGTCAGCCACACTTGCATTACACTGAACATGATTGGGAGGTGGATGACCAATTAGATGGTTGACTTGCATTCGCCTAACCAACCTTTTTTTTACTTTTCTATTTTTCTATTTTTATGTATGTATCGTGTTCCCTAGTATTGTGCATTTGATGTTCTCTCTCTTTGTTCACTTCTTCTATCCCTACCTCTATTCTTCTATTTGTTGTGTATTGTATTTTTCTCTTTTTGTTTTGTTTTTTCCTTTTGGGGATGACACAAAGCATAGAGACACCCTATGTATCTTCCATGTTGACCCACAAGGTCCTTGTATTTTTCCTTTTTTTGTTTTGTGTTTTCCTTTTGGGGATGACACAAAGAATTGAGACCAAAATGTCTCCTTCATGTTGACCCAAAATATTTTTCATTTTCTTTTACCCTTTCATTTTATTTTCACTTATGTTTTCCTTTTGGGGATGATGCAAGGCATTGAGACTGAAATGTCTCCTTCATGTTGACCCAAAATATTTTTCATTTTCTTTTCGCTTGTGTTTTCCTTTTGGGGATGATGCAAGGCATTGAGACTACAATGTCTCTTCCATGTTGACCCAAAAAAAACTTTCCTTTTCCTTTGTTTTCACTCTCTTTGTGTCATTCTTCCAGTTCTATTTGCTTTGGGGAATGATGACAATTCCAAGCTCTTTCATATAAACACATTGCAACAACGAACATACTAACCCCAAATCCATAGATCCCTTATGTGTTTGGTGTATTTTAATTTTTGGGGGTAAACTCCCTTTCTTTATTTCTCATTTTCCTTGACATGACCTAGCCTAACTTTGAAACATATGACTTGGCATAGAGATTTCCAAGTTGGCTCTCATGTCTTGTTTGCTTATTTCTTTTTCTTTTCTTCTCTACTTTAAATTAATTACTCATAGAATGATGTGTAGAAATTCCTTTAAAGTGGGGGTCATACATTACCATTATTTCATTTGCATTCTTGGTTCCTAGTGTAGCCTTTTTGTTTATATGATGTGTTAGTCACTTTGTGGATGACATTGGGTGTGATGTCCTTCATAAGTGTGATCTTTCTTAGCATATTACATTCCTCTTGGTGGCTTGATGTGACACACTACATCCCCTAAATTTTGAATATACTATTCTTTGATTGGTCCTCTCTTGGAGACATTAGACACAATGTTCTCTAAGTGACTAAACTTGCATAAACTAAACAAGACTCCTTTAAACATATTTTCACATTTTACATTTCACATTTCACATTACATTTTTGCATTTCTTTTTGCCACCTTGCATAACATAGCTTGCATGCCTGTGGTACCTTTCCTTTCTGTTAATGAGCATTTTTTGTGGAACCTTGTTAAATTTATCAATGGGTATAACTTTGGCATGGCTGAGTGTGAAGCCCACCTAGCGGCATGAATTTTCTCGATAGCCACCTTTGTGTTTTGTGAGTGCATACCAACTAGCATATGTATCTTACCCCTTTTAGGCTTTCCAACCTTGTGGACAACTAGTTTCATGGACCCACAGTGAGTATATAGTTGGGCCTTCTCACCCCATGGAAAGCCTAAAGTTTCATGGCCCTAGAGTGAGTACATAATCTCTTTTTCAAACAATCAGCCTAGATCTCTTTTCACAACTAGTTGAATTGATGATCGAAGCTTCATCCAAATCATTTCAACACTTGTGTGTTCCTTTGTTCTTATGCTTAGTTTTCCATGGGATCTTCATCTTGGGGGCTTGATCATCCCTCTTGATCATTGTCATTCCATCTTGCTAACATGAGAGCATTTGAACCCTCCCCTTGATGTTCATGGCTACTTTAGCGTGAGTTTGAAGCAAGTTCATCCTCTCACTAAAGTCAGGGCTAAATGTGTTGTAGAAAAATGGTCCCTTGTCATTTTAATAACCTTTTAGGTCTTGTTTCATGGAGTTGGAACTATGTTGCTCTATTTTTATGTTGTATTATGGCTTGAACATGCCTATTTAGGTACTAAAACTCAAAGAACTATGTCTTGTGAAGGTGTTGTGAGGTGTTGTAAGACATTTCTACATTCTTCTAGACTCTATTTAATGCAATTCACCTAAAAATCACCTTTTCACACATCGACAAGTCCTATTTTGAAGTGTTATAGAGTCTTGTAACAAGCTTTCACGTTCTTCTAGGCATATCTTCACTATTTACACCCTTCTCATGCTTTATTTTGTCTCTTTATGCCCTCATATGACTTAATTAAGTGTATTTTTGAATGTTATCCTGACAAATAACATTAAATATAACATATCTCCCAACACTTGTTTTTAGGTCCTAGGTGGGACCCATTCTCCATGGGTGGCAAATAAGTCCCCCTTGGCCCCAAATTCAAAATATTTCAAATTTCCTTTCGATATTTCATTCAAAATCACTTGATGTCGCTTGTGATGAGGTATGAATGGATACTAAGGAACAATAATTGTATAAATAAGTGATTTTCACCTCATTTTAACCCCCCCATTCATCAAGTTCACTGATCCACCTATTCACTTAAGCATTCAAGCATTCTACAACATCTTTTCAAGCACTTTGAAGCAACCATTGACATTACTTTAGATTTAAATCATCAAGAGTTAGGTGAGTTGATAGTGCTTGCATGTTATTATTTTATCTTTCTCTTTCATTACATTATCTTTTCAAGGGTTTGATTACCAAAAGTGGGGTTTGACCAAGGCAAACCCGTATTCACTAACCCCTAATCATTTTTCCCCTTTTGCTTGTTTGTTTGCAAACCTTTGTTTGTATATTTGATTGGTTATTAGGTGTTTAAGAGTATTTTCAATTCAAATAGGTGCTTCAAGTCAACTTGAGTCAAAATCAAGGTTGGAGAGAGTTATTTGTCCATTTTCTACAGATTTGACTTCGACAACCCGATAAGCAAACATTCTCAGATCTGGTGTTGTAGAGTTGTATCCTAGTTTCTTAGGAATTTGGGGAGGACTGATTCACCACATGTGGTGAATGAGTCCCATCTTAGGACTAGAAACTTGAGTTTTTTCATATTTCATATCTTGACAGACATAAACTAACTCCTGGTAGTATTTCACCAATAGGTGGACTAATTCACCACCCTAGGCGAATGAGTCCCACTGTGAAAAATCAGTAAATTTCACCAGCATCTAGAACACTCCAAAAATATCACATATCACCTAGGTGCACTCAGTTTCATCCTTGTACTTTCTATTCTGCATAATTTCTTTATTTACATAGTTATTTGCATATCACAATGTGTTTTCTAACATAGTTGTAATTACACTTTTGCATTCATTTTCAGCCACATAGATTAATCTATTGCATTTATTTAACTATGTTTACATCACATCATATCACACACATCCTGATTTGAGTGATACATAAGCATTTGTGGACCCTATCTCTCTCCTTTTAGGTGAAAAACCCTAGAAGTGCAAGAGTAGTCCATAGGGTCCCAAAGATCTGTTTTAAAATTAAATTCAATTATCATTATCACTTTTACTTGAGTACCAATTCCATATGCCTCATGAAAATTTTTAGCTACCCTCTCCATCTCCATAGTTGTAGAAAAATCACATGTAGAAGCCTCCTGAGTGTCGATTGGGTCATATGAACAAGTCGCCCCACAAGATTGAAACAAAGGGGTTCAAAGGCCACCATTGGAAGAATCCCCTAGATGGTATTATAGAATAGGGTTGGAATGCTAGATTACACTCTGGTTCAAATATTTGTTTGCCTGCAAAGTCTCTACATTGACACTCTCCTTCGTGACAAAAGGGATAACAATGTGCTCATGAGGCGACCTAGCAAGAGGTCGTCTCCCTTGCTGCATAGGATCTAGCTGTACACTGGGTCTATCCTAAGATTACCCCCCACCTCTCCCCTAGAAGTCCCTCATATCAAAATAATTTAGGATTTTGTTCAATATGAACTCACAGTATAGTTTTCTAAGGAAATACTATGGGACTTCACAACTGTTGCACGGTGGGTAATCAAAAACCTTGTACCACCTATCACAAAAAAAATCCTAATCTATTGGTGGTGGCACCAATGAATAGGAAGCCTCTTCACATTGAGGGTAAGATTTTTATTTATGTGTGGGTTAGTGAATAATGAGTACAAATCACCTTTTGTAATTTTTAAATCCTTTACATCTTTATATGATAATTTATCTACATAATAAGCCCTAGCCACCTGCCTCCTATTTTTCCATCTAGTTATTTGTTTGCTAATTGAATCTACACTTTTTAACATTTCTTTCAATGAATTTTATAGGGTCATTCTTTTTGTGGTTGAACTATTTGGATCGCTCAACCTCCTAATTATATCCTCATTTTTTTTATTGTTCTAAATTTCACTCATTAAATTTTTCTATGTGTTAGGAGCGTGTTGAGGGATTGGTGGAGGAGGTTATTGTTGTGGTTTATTTTTTTGTTGAGTATTTTGTTGCTCTACTTATTGAGGATTTTGAGGGTTTGTAGGTTGATTTTCATCTCCTACAAATTCAAAAAATAAATATCAAATACAACCTAAAACTAACAAATTCAAAACAAAAAGAAAACAATCCTTACCTCTCACACCTCCTCATCAATGTGGCAATATCTTGGTTATTAAACAACAATTTTTGATGAAGAAATTCATAGAATAGCTTCTCCTAGAATTTGAGCACGGATAATGGGATTTTGGTTGCGGGAAACAAACAAAACACTATCACAAGTAAAAATGAATTCATTTATTTTAATAGGTCATAACACGATAACATTATAACATGCTTGCATTATGATTTTTCAAAAAAAATTCAAAAAGTGGCCACAAATTGGCTACCCATCTTCATGCACCCACCCATGAAGTGGCCTCAATGTATGCAGATCTTGATCATGAACTTGACATAAGATAATGGCTTTGAATACTTGAACTTGATCACCAATGCTACATCATCACATTAGCTCAACAACGTGCAAGACTTTGACATGATGATATAATCTTTGATTCTTGCAATAAACTTTAATAATTTTTGCTTGAATGCTCTTGAATTCTCTATAATGCTCTTGTGAAAATACTATTGATTTCTTGTGAAAATCTAGGATGAAACTATGTGAAATTACCTTGTATTTATACTTAAGATTAAATATAAAAATTCAAATAACACAAGTTGAAATCAGATCTAGGATTTGAAATCATCAAAATACCACCAAAAATCATATCCCAAGGGAGGGTCCTTAAGTTAAGTGAGGACCCATTCTCCATAGGGCGAATGGGTCCTAGCATGCTTAACTAGGACACACTTCAGGGGATGTGAAATGATATGCAAAAAGGGGGTCCTAGGACCTAGTGAGGATGCATTCACCATGTGGAAAATTTTTTCTAGGTTACTAGCCTTGGACACATTCCTTGTAAATTTAAGTTTTGTGTAATATTATTTAAAAGTCTCAGGCTTTATCCCTCCAAAAATGTAATAAATTAGGCTTGGATTTGAATTAAAGGGGCCAATTAAGTTCAAATTAACCGCAATTAATTAATAAATCCCTAGATTAGTGTGATAGTATAAAGATACACTTTACAACACCCTAAATAAGGCATCATTAAGTCCATTTTATTATTAATTATTCATTCCTAAATCAAGTGTGAAAAAGGGTTACATTTCTCTACACTACATTTTTTCCCCACTTTAGTGAGAGTATAAACCCATGTCAAACTCACACTAAAGTAGACATTCAATACATCTATATATTTAGAAATGAAAAATATATACAATCATACACTATCAAAGACCAAGAAAATAAAGGATCAAGCTTTTACCGTCCCAACAAGATGTGGAACACAACTATTTTTCCAAGAAAGGGAAAGGATCAGGCCTTGACTATCCAATGGAATTTGGAACACATATCAACTGATTGTACATAACATGTGTGCTCAGTCTGGGTTAGTGTAACCTTATGCCATCCACTAGGTAAGTATCCAAATGGGGTGGAAAATGAGAGAATTATATTAGGCTCCCATACCATACCAAAGTTATCCTCCTCACAACTTCAATAAGGAACCACAATTCTAAGCACATATCAATATTATTTCTATACGTTTTCCTTATTCAAGGGGATCTTGCTTCATTCGTATAAGGTCTTATTCTTAGGGATCATCCTGCCTAATGTTTCCAAGAGAGGACAAGTCAAGAGTAACAGATTGCCACTTATGGGATGCCTCACTTTGTATGAAGCAACTAAGGGAAAGTCGTATGCTTAGAAATATCAAATTCCTGGAGGACATCAAACCCAATTACATCACCAAGAAAATGTTGGTGTAATTAATTATTTAATTGTACTCTAGCATAAGTTTACTTAGGCATATTCTATTTCCTAGGTTAATTGTTATCCTTATCTTGTTAAGTTGTCTTTTTTCTCAAGATAAGACTAGGGTTTTGCATTATTGCCTTTTTTGAAGGCTTTTGTAATATTTGTAAAACAATTAGTTTTCAATAATCACTATGCTGATTTTTGCTTGCACAAAACTTGCTCTAAGGGTTTACAGAACATCTTTCATTTTTGTTTTGAATATCTATTGCATGTGATAGGTGATTGCTTGCAGGTGGTTCTTGGGGATTGTGAAGTTGGTTTTTCAACTTCTACATGGTATCAAAGCTCCAGATCTGTTGCTACCTATTCATGATATGAAGATATTCTCTCACAATGTGTTTTTCAATGCAAGGGTTTGAAGCCAGGCCTCTTTTTTGTGGATCTAGGGGTACAAAAAATTTCTATACATTTTTGGTCCAAACGAACGTTGCCATCATGATCAAAGCGTCCAAAACCCTAGAAGCACCTTTTGTTTCATTGATTTCGGTGAAATTTGAAAAAAAGGAAAAAAAATAGCTAGAGAGGCCATATAGCCTCCCCAGCTTGCTTCCTGAGGCAGTTTTTTTTGAAAAACATGCAAAATTTTTTTATAAAAATAAAAATAAAATGCTTTTTGGAAAATTTTGGTGTTTCCCATTATAATGAGTAGCACCGCCCAGGCACTACCCAATGGCCGCGAGCAACAACGACCTTTCCACTCACTACCGACATAAGCTGCGCTAGCCCCGGTCAGCCAGGTGGCCACCTCCATTTGCCGCCACCACCAGTGCTCTGCTACTCCTCTGCCAGTGCTCTACTAGCCCCCGCTCGTGGTCCTCTCACAGACCAGGAGCTAACCCTGCGAACCTTCGCTGGGCATTCTGCCCCTCAGCACCTGCCGGTGGTAACATTTGTGACCAGGGACCATGCTTAAGCCCTTGGAGGACCTTTTTATGCAACGATCAATCACATGCAAAACCAAGGGCCAAAAAGAAATGTGGCCGAAATTTTGACCCTGTTTAGTGCTAAGGGTTCCATTTTCATTCCTTTTTTTCATTTGCTCATAACTTTTGCAAATAGAGGTATTTTTTCGAAAATGAATAGTCAGCAAAAATTTGATTCGACGACGGATCTGATGGTGGAGGTTTGATTACCTGATTTTTTTCATTTTGATGCCTTTTTCTCCCTCTGAAGTCAAAGTTGTTGTTTTCACTTTGGAGGGCATATCTTTTGTCTCGTTTATCAATTTTTTGAAAAAAAATAGGCAGTAGAAAGCTACTTTCGACCTCTTCTTAGATCTCAGACCTATTTTTTATAGAATTTTCTCTAGGTATCTTAATTTTTCATTAGAACTCAGCCTTTACTTTCTGAGTTATTTTCATGGGAAATGAGCAATCAAGAGTTTTTTTTTAGATCAAACAAGAATATTTTTTTTCTTTGAGAGAATATACTATTGTTTTTTTGTCATGCATTTACATAACATTGCACCCCTTACTCCATTCAACTATTCTAGTTGGAAAAAACAAATGAAGATTCACTTGAAACATAAAGGGTTATATAGGGTAACCATGGGTACAAAAATTGAACCTATATGTGCTACTAAAAAGAGAAAGTGGTTTAATAGGTGTGATGAAGCTTATGGTACATTATGTCTGTCTCTTTCATCTAACCTTTTTTTTTCACATTGAGTCTTGCACAACACCCAATGAGATTTGGACCACTTTAGAGTCTTTGTTTGGGAAGTAGGATACTATGAGAGGGTTTTAGTTAGAGAATGAGATTATTGGCTTTAATACTAGGGATTTTGATAGCATCCAGGATTTTTTCACCAAACTAAAGTCTCTTAGATTATAGTTGTCACTGTGTTATTCAGAAAGAAGACTCTCAGTTGATATTGTCCATTCTTTCTAAGCTTGGATGAGATTATTCCATTTTTGTATCTACCTTTTATCCCACTATGTATGCACTTGGTATGAGATTCACTATGCCATCTCTTGATGACTTTGCTTCATCTCTCACTTGAGACTAAGCTAAGTTAGCTAGCATGGGCATAGTGAAAAATTCTTCCTCATCATAGGCACTTATTGCATCATAGGAGCCCAAAGATCAAAAGGATTCTATAGGAAAAAGGCAAGAAACAAAAATAAAAGGATTCCAAACCTCATGAGCAGCAAAAGGAGTCCTCAGATTCATCCTCCTCTTCTAAGGAAAAATCATCTAGGAAGGAGAAGACTACATGTTCATATTGCAAGAGGGAATGACATGCAAAGCATAATTGTTACAAGGACTTTGATGAGCTGTAACATCTTCTTCAAAAACATCAAATTGATTTTCCTTCTAGGATGTCTACATCATCTTCTTCTCCTCATTTTTCTTCTTCAAAACAACATAACACAGGCACAACTATTTTACATACTTCATCAAATATGAAGGGACATGCTCTTTGTGCTTCTTCAGGTATTGGATCAGGGAGATGGCTTCTAGATTTAGGAGCATCTCATCATATGGAATCTTCATAGACTATGTTTACTTCCTTTGAGCCTTGCACTATGTCTCCCATTTTGATGGGAAACAACACTTACATGAGTGCTACAAGGAAGGGGTCTATTAGTTTTGGGGACCACTCCTTTTAGGATGTCTTGTGTGTCCCTCACTTGACAAACAACCTTCTTTCCATTTATCAGATCACACATGGAGGCACTGGGAGATCTGTGGAGTTCACACCTAATTTGGTTATCATCAGAGAGTTGGAGAGTAGAGAATTTATTGCTACTAGGATAGTGGATCACTCATCTTGGTTGTATTCCTTCACTAATTTTGCTACTGCTGATGTTTCTGTTCCTACAACTGTTCCTCACACTTCTAGTGTGCATCATCATTTATAGAGATTTGGCTTCCTCAACACTGGTGTTCTCACTTTAGATCCTGTTCTCGGGCCTTCCATTCCATCTTCTTCCCCTCCTATTGCTATTGTTCTGGCTACCAATGTGGCTTCTTCTATTTCAGTGCAACAAGATCCTATTGATCATCCATCTCTAGAGGCTACTCTTGAGTCTTCACCTCCTTTCGCTTCTTCATTTTTTGAGGTCACACCTACTTTTGTGGATTCATCTTGGGCTACACCTACTTCACCTTCAAAGATTGCATTCTTTTGACCTCTTCCCTCTCACTTCTTTCAGGAGATGTAGTTTCTTCAATTCTTTTGGAGTTACTTCATTCTGGGGGGGATTTGTGGTCTCTTTCTTCCTTTCTTATGGGGGGATTAATTTATGTATCTTTTTTATGGATGGTGTCCTTGGGGGGGTATTATGGAGTCCTCCATCTTTCATCACTTAGTTTGCATCCTATTTTGGGGAAGAGTTTTGTTCCCATGTGGTTTTCTCCTTTACCCCATTTGATTTAGTTTTCATTGCATTTGTAAATAAGTACCTGATTTGGCCTTGTTGCCAGGACTCATCTCTTGCATAATAATTTGCTTCTCCCTAAGTTGCACTTATGGGGGTGTTGTGTAATTAATTATTTAATTACACTTTAGCATAAGTTTACTTAGGCATATTTTATTTCCTAGGTTAATTATTATCCTTATCTTGTTGAGTTGTCTTTTTGCTCAAGATAATATTAGGGTTTTGCATTATTTCACTTTTTGAAGAATTTTGTATTATTTGCAAAGCAATTACTTTTCAGTAATCATTATGCTGATTTTTGCTTGCACAAAACTTGCTCTAAGGGTTTACAAAACATCTTTCATTTTTGTTCTTAATATCTGTTGCATGTGATAGGTGATTGCTTACAGGTGGTTCTTGGGGATTGTGAAGTTATTTTTTCAACTTCTACAGACAAGGGTGCATCAAAAGAAAAAGAAAATCACACCATGAAATATACAAAATGTTGAAATATGTTGTCAATGTATTACCCCACTTTAAATTAGTTGCTAACACCATTACTATGAGAAATTTCTTTAAAGTAGCCAATGTTCCATCCCAAGACATGAGAGATTACATGGAAATCCCTATTCCAAGTCATATGTTCCCAAAATAGAGCTACATCATGAAAAAGGAAGGAGGGATTGCCCCCAAAAATACAAAAGGGATATATGGATTTGAGGTCAGTATATCTTTGCGACAATTTTTTTATAGAGCTTAGAAATGTCATCATTCCCCAAATACTCATAGAATTAGAAGAATGACACAAAGAGAGAAAAAAAATAAAAAAATCCTTTAATTCAAAATGGAAGATACCTAAATGTCTCAACACCTTGCATCATCCCCAAAAGGAAAACACAAGACAAATGAAAAAGGACAAAATGTTCATGACATATAGAAGAATGTAGATACATATAGAGGAATGCACAAAAAGAGGGAGATACATCCAACCAAACATCACAGGGGATCACCTTATGCACATGCAATCACAAAAGGAACATAAAAAAGAAAAAATAATGCAAAAGACTAGTAAGGAACATGTGAATCAACCTATAGTAGGTCATCTACATCCCAATCTCGGTTGGTATATATAGAAGGCAGACAACTAGCCAAAGGGACCACATCAAGTATTGTACTAGGACACATACCAAGTTCAACACTCTTTTTAGGATATTTTTCATTTAATCTCATGGAAGAGGAAAACAATGAATTCAACTCATTCTTCACTTGTTCATAAATTTTTTCAATATCAATGTCATCATCTAGATTTATCACAATAGGAGGTCAAATGATAATGTCTCTTGTAGGTTCTTGTTAATCATAATGCATTGCTTCAAACAAGTTATGATCTTGATTTTTTGTGTTATTATTTTCTTATTTAGCTTGTAACATATGGGCAATATCACATCATCTACACCTACGCTCTCTAGCATTTCGATTTCACTTCAATCTATTATCAATTTTTGTTTTTGTAGGAGTGGGTTTTTCAATCAAAGATTTTATTTCTTCCCTTAGGGCAGGAATAGAAGGAACCAAAAGAGGCTGTTCAACCACTTTTTCTTTAGCTTTGTAAACTTGTTTGAGTTTAGGAGGCACAACGAGATTGTTTTGGTTATCTCATGGTCCCTTATAGGAAATGGTAGGATGATTTGTCATAGGTTTCTCTTGAATATTTGAAGGGATTTTTTCTCAATCGTTGATTTGAAAAGGATAGGTGGCTCAATCATGGGTTAAGGCATATTTCTAAGGGATAATTCTACTATGTGTTTTTCCTTAAATTTTTTGATATGATTTGAAAAAGTAGTCCTCACGAGGTCTAATAGGCTCAATTGGCTTGGGCCAAAAGAAACTAAGGAAAATTTTCCTTGGGAAGACACAAGATTAAAGTCACTATGATGCACAGTAAAGATTTTATTTCCAAAGGGTAACTTTAACATTTATGCACAATCGATGGGACAACATTCATGAAGTGAAGCCATGGATAGCCTAACTTCAGACAAAATTGGTTGGATGATGGGATGATGGTGAATGAGAAATTAAATGTTTTTGGCCCAAATTTTAAAGGAAGATCTATTGAGCCTATCGCATGACAAGAAAAACCATTATGTGTCTTGATCCATGTTTTTGGTTTGTCATATTTATCTTGATAGAGTTCATGCACAAACAGGAATTATTTAGTGATCATGTTCTCTACATATACAAGATCAATTAATATTCCATTAGTAGGCTTGTAATTGATTCTTGTAGCTATGTAAAGAGGACCAGCAAATGCATGTTTATGTATGTCTTTTTGTGAGAAAGAAATATCAAGAGGAATTTTGGTTGAGCCCTTACAAGGTTTAGCTTCAATAAATACTATTATTTTATATAATTCATCTACATTTTCATCTTTTATATTTTCATCATCTGTGTCAACATTCATCACATCATTCTTTGTTTCACTAGCTTTGACAAATGAAATAGTATGTTTCAACATGGGATTTGTAAAGATTTTTAGATTTTGGTTAGGAGCTACAAAATTACTACCTTGATCGTTCACACCTCCAATTTGTAGATGATTAGAATCAATAAGGTCTTGCACAAGATGTTTAAGACACTTATAATATTTTGTATTAGGTCCATTTTTTAGTGATAATGACAATAATAATTCAATCTAAAGCCTATGGGAAATGGTTTATTAGGATTAGGAGCTCTAATAGGAGGTAAGGAAAGAAAATTATTTTCAACAAGATACAACATGATATTATGAAGGGTATCAAGTAAAGGGGTAAATTTTCTATTCCTATCCCCAAAGGAAAAAGGATTTGTCATCTTTATAGCAGCCACTTGGTTATCAACTTGTTGATTTGGTTGAGGAGAATTAAGTTGTAAAAGGCCCCTATTTTATTTCTTGAAAGTTTGGTAACTATTTTGAGTTGCAGATTCAGAATTTTCAAAATAGATAGGAGGGTTTTTCACATCATAACCCTAAGCCAAATTTTGATAATCACGAAGGGTTGTACAAAAATATGTAAAGGTTGGGAATCTCAACATTTCAATTTTGGTTTGGAGTTTGCTTTGTAAGTTGGCAATAAACATTCATTAAAGGTCGGCATCAGGAATCTTAATTTTTATTTGTGAATAAAGTGTTTGGTATCTTGCTATGAAATTAGTCATTTCTCATCATCCTTTTGTTTGCATGTCATTAAATCAGCTAGGGTCATCTTGGGACCCATGTGAATGTAGAAATGGTTGTAAAAGGAATCGGGAATCTCATTGAATGAACCAATTGAATTATTCAGTAAGGAAGTGAACCACTCTAAATCATTATCCTCTAATGACCTATGGAATAGTTTAGCCAAGAGTTTATCTTCAAAGATGAAATCACTACATAGACTTGTAAAAGTAGAAACATGGCTAATAGGATCTCCTTTCCCACCATATTTCTCAAATCTAGGAACTTCTATACCTTGTGGAATTTTTGTTCTCAATATCTCTAGGGATAACAAATTGGTTTCAATGTATTGCAAAGGTTGACCATTGTTGTTTTGATTTAGAGTTGCAGCTTGTTGTTGGAGGGATGCCATGCTTTGTAAAACTATGTTAAGGATGACATCATTATTATTATTGTAAGGTGGTGGGGAATAAGGTGGAGAGGTGTATGTCTGCAGAGGGCAAGTGAACTATAAATTTGTGAGGGAGCATGGTTGAGGAAATATTATATTTGAATTCACAAAGCTAGAAGGACTGCTTGTGGAAGGACCTAAGGAAGTGTTGACATTGGTAGTAGGTTGAATGGTTGTGGTAACTTGAGTACTAGTGTATGTAGGGATGGAAATGGGTATTGTAGGAGGAATAGAAATTACACCTTGGCTTTGGGTACACCGCAAAGCTTGGGTACAACTAGTCATGATAGGAATGATGTTAAAATTATGCACATTTCTTGTAGGAAGTGAAGTCATGGGAAATGAGGTATGCAATGTATAATCCATAGGGGGTTGATTGTCAATACTATTAGGAATAGAGCAAGAAAACCCAAGATCCATAGTGAATGGGATATCACGAGATTACATGAGTCTCAAACTATGTCTCACAATAGTATTGATAATAGGACACCAAGTTGTAAAGCTCATGCAAGATGTTACATAGTGTACAAACCCAAAATGGAAAGAGGGTAAAGTGCAATGCAATGACCTAGAATGAAATATGTAAATACAATTTTTAGATTCTAAGCAAGGTAATTTGTTTCAATTACACTATGCAACAATATAAAAATGAAATTTTGTAAATGAAAATTTGAATTTAGAAAATGCACTAAATGAACCAAATTAAGCTAGATTTAATGAAATGAGTGAAACAAGAAATCAAGAAATTGTAACAGAGATCTTATAGCAACAAAAATAAGCACCAAAACGAATATTTTAATTTCCAAAAATGTAGATTAATTCCTTATTAGGTACTCATTCGCCCTAAGGAAAATGGGTCCTAGATTAGGGTTTTGAAACTAATTTTTATAGATTTTCAAGTCTTTCTAATGATTTTCAAGTTCAAGTCTGCTAGAAAGAAAAATATGGTGCACCACAAATAAGATCAAAAAATGGGTACAGTTGATTTTTGAATTATTGTTTCACTCAATTATGGGAGTTATAATACATAAATAACAATAAAAAAAACTTGACTGATATAATAGTCAAAAGGAAGGTTTTAAGAAGGTCAAATGTTGTGTACCTATTGCAAAAAGTTCTTTTTCGGGCCTCACTGAGGACTCATTTTCCTAGTGGTGAATGGGTCCCTGCTAGGGTTTTGGAAAATAAATTTCTGACTTCTATTCTTCAATGTCTACACTCCTAGATCCTAGGTGTTCAACTCCTGAAATTTGGAAATAAATTTAGTAGAAGACTTTATGTGATCTTTCAAGAAAGATGACAACTTTGATAGCTTTTTTTCTCCAATTGATCTTCAACCTAAAAGCTACAATCACACACATCAAAGGGGAAGAAAAATGTTGTTTTTTTAGGGAATAGGGGTTTGCCTTGGTCAAACCTTGTTTTGGTAATTAAACCTTAAGATGAAAACAATGCATGAAAAGAAAGATGAATGAACAATGTAATTCCAAAACTCACCACTCCTCAATTGAACCTTGGATAATTTCAAAACTTGGAATGAAGTGGCCTCAATGTATGTAGATCTTGATCATGAACTTGACATAAGATAATGGCTTTGAATACTTGAACTTGATCACCAATGCTACATCATCACATTGGCTCAACAACATGCAATACTTTGACATGATGATATGATCTTTGATTGCTACAATAAAATTTAATAATCTTCCCTTGAATGCCTTCTTGAATGTTGTTGAATTCACTATAATGCTCTCGTGAAAATACTATTGATTGCTTATAGTGATTTTCTTAGTGGCTAATATTCGCTAATTGGCTAATAGTTGAAATTTGGGAATCTAAAATTGGCTAATAGTTCGAGCTATAACATGACTTGAATTGCCACAATTTTACAAATTTTCATTGTAGTCTTATTTAAATCACCAAATAATTTATTTTATTAAAAAATTCAAAAAAAAAAATTACCACAATGTTTTATACATGATTAGATCAGATTCGCTTAAATTTTATAAATTATAATAGAAATCTATATTAATTCACTAATAGTATATATAATAATTATTAGTTTCTTTAGGACCATGTTTATAATCTTTAGTTTCCCCTATTGATTTATAATATAATCTAATTTCCCTTGTTTTATTCCATGAGAAAATATGCGCCCATGATCTATAATACCCATGGGTCCCATAATTTTGGGTCTCATGAGCATTATAGATTGTGGGTAAATTTTACCTTATAAAGTACAACAAGGGTCTTTAGATCAATGATCTAAAAGAAATTTTGAGCCCCTTGAGAATTACAAATCATGGGTATATTTTACCTTGTAGAATACAATGAGAGCCATTATATTATATTCAAACACAATGGTAGAAAGTAAATATTACAGTCTAACCCTTCAACCCATTGATAATTTCCACCCTCGGGCCCCTACTTTTCCATGAGAATTATTTTTAGATTGGATGGATTTTCCATCATAATTAATGCAATTTTCTATTTTTTTCAAGATTCGCCAGAATTTTCTACAAAATTTTAGTGACGTAAAAATTTCCAATGGAATTAATATTTTTTTCGAAGAAAAGGAAAGATTCACCAATAGAAATTAATATTTTTTCCTAAAAAATAAAAGATTCACCTGGATTTTATATCTTTTTTTCAAGGGGGTTTCTTAAAGTTATCACTAATTGCTCATGAAAATCTAGGATGGAACTATGTGAAATTACATTGTATTTATACTTAACTTAAGAGTAAATCCCAAAATTCAAATAACACAAGCCAATTTCAGATCTAGGATTTGAAATCATAAAAATACCGCCAAAAAAATATCCCAAGGAAGGGTCCTAAGTTAAGTGAGGACCCATTCGCCATAGGGTGAATGGGTCCTAGCATGCTTAACTAGGACATACTTTGAGGGATGTTAAATGATATGCAAAAAGAGGGTCCTGGGATCTATTGAGGACCCATTAACCATGTGGAAAATGGGTACTAGGTCACTAGACTAGGACACATTCCTTGTAAAATTAAGTGTTGTGTAATATTATTTAGAAGTTTCTGGCTTTATCCCTTGGAAAATGGAATAAATTAGGCTTGGATTTGAAGTAAAGAGGCCAATTAAGCTCAAATTAATCTCAATTAATTAATAAAACCCTAGATTAGTGTAAAAGTGTAAACATACACTTTACAACACCCTAAATAAGGAACCATTAAGTCCATTTTATTATTAATTATGAATTCCCAAATTAAGTGTGAAAAGGGGTTACTTTTTTCTACACTACAGTTGGTCTTACAAGAAGGCTGAAAATAAATCCAAGGAAGATGAAGCAAATGCAATTTATGATGAAGATGTAGGTCAATTAATTATATCAATTAGAGAAGTTGCGAATGATAGATGTGTGTTGTATTTTGGTGCATCCTTTCATGCAACACCATACTGAGAAGTTTTCATAAATTATCAAGAGGGAAAACTTGGTAAGGTTCTTCTTGGTGACAATGAGTCATGTGATATTGTCAGTAAAGGTGATGTTTATTAAAATTGAACAATGGTAATAGTTGGTTGTTGTGGGATGTGTGACATGTTCCTCAACTCAAGAGGAATCTATTTTTCATAGGATAACTTGATATTCAAGGTTGTTGCATCACCTTTGATTCAAGCACTCAGAAGGTGACCAAAAGATCCTTGGTGATTGCGAGAGGCTACAAATCATAAACTTTATGTGTTAGAGAGTCATGCTAAAGTGGGAGTTGTAATTGCGATTATGGATAGCAGGATGAAACTTTGGCATTAACCACTTGGAAATAGGATGCTCCACCTTTTAGGAGATGGAATAATTAGGGGACCTATTTCACTCTAGTTCATTAGGAAACCAAGATCCCTCAACCAAGTTACTCAATTTAGGGAAAGGCTACTACTAATAGGACTAGTAGGAGGTTTCAAGATTAAAATAAAGGGGCTCACCACTAAGTGAATGCTTAGAAAGAAATAAATGACAGTAATATGAAAATCTAACTATGTGAAATAGAAAAGGGAACTTAAAATTAGACTAATAAACTAAGGATAAACATAGAAGCACTTGGAACAATGTAGATGTCCAAAACAAGGTTTGCAACTCTAGAATTCTGAATTTTGATGTACATTAGGACTCATAAGCCAGATTGGGCGATTTAGTCTTGCTATTGGAATCTAGGTAGAATTTGAGAGGATGAATCAAACAATCTTGGAGAGAGCTCACAATATGCTCTCTAAAGAATGTTTGGGCAAAGAATTCTAGGTAGAGGTAGTTAATACAATAGTATATATTATTCATACAAGTCCATCTTCTTGGATGAATTTTGAGATTCTAGAGGAGAAATGTTTTGGAAGGAGAATTTCAAATGATCACTTGTGGGTGTTTGACTGTGAGGTCTTCATTCACATCCTATTGAAAAACATGAATGAAGGAGGAAATGAAGACTAAAAACTGCATCTCTATTGGATATGGAGAGGCAACATATGGTTATTGGCTATGGGATCTTGTTGTTAGGACTCAAAAAAACTAGTTTGAAACCACAAGAGGTTACCAAGCTCTTGATACATTTTTAGCTAAGAAACAAGACAAATTAATGAAATTGAATCTTCTTTTCTTTAGGCTCTGCCAGACCTAAGTGGGTATACCTATATGGATGAGCAGATTTAGGTGATGTGTTTCCTACTTTTGCAATCTATGCACAATTGCAAGCATGAGTGGGATAGATCCAAAGGGAAATTTGGTATAAATTGCATAATTAATATCAAACAAATCAATGAATATGTTCAATTAACAGATGTGGTTAAATAGAAGGTTTCCTAAGGTAATGGATATGGGTTTGGATTATGGGATGAATATGACCAATGCCTTGTTGGGTGATGGAGTCAATGAAATTTAATGTAGGGCTACAATGCCAAAAAGTTTAATTATTTGGCACTAAGAAAAACTTGTATCTTTTACAAGTATGCAAGGATGTGGCTATCAAATTCTTCTTATTGATCCATTGATTTATTACTAGGCTATTGTGACTCACCCAAAAGTATTTTAACCCCTTCTTGAAGGAGAAATTTGAAAAAGACCACACACTTATGCACTGACAGTAAGGTATATACTTGATATACATTAATTGAACAACCAATAATAACACAATGGAGATAGAATGATAGCACTCAATTGTTGATTCTTCTTTAATAGTCTAGAAGCTTAACTTAATTATTGTGATATATCCACATGATTTTAATTCCTACTTGAGAAAATCAAATGAATAAACCACAAAAGGATGAAATAGGCCCACTGAAATCAGATATTCACTTGGAATAGATTCAGATAATATAAGATAACATTACTAGAGACAATCAAGCAATTTTTTTTGGTCAACAAATAATAAACGCCATAGATGGATTGAACTCATTGATATTTCCTTGATTCTTCAAAATTTAGAGCACGCAACTGATTCATGAAGAATGATAATTGTCTTTGCAAGAATTATAATTAAAAACTTATGCTTAAAGATTGCCTTAGGTTCCCTTATATATACGGGAAGAAAACAACCTTCAAACTAGTTACAACATTTCAAAATTTATTTTCGTAAAGTTTGTTAGACATAACTAAAACATGAATTAAAGAGATAATTAAACACATCTACCTACTTGGTTAGTCTCCACCAAAATACCCATGGTCATTGAAGACCTGTAAAAGATATTTCCTCCCGGTGATGTACATAATCAATCTTCTTTAGAGCCCAAGTATTTTTCTTGCAACTTATTAATTTCCAGGTTGCTTGGCCATTTGAATTCCTATGTAGATGTGAAGTTTTTAAGGTGACTCTTTCATCTGTTATCTAGGAGGTTTCTAACATCCACCATGCACTTTGTATATCCACTGTCTAGCATGATGATCCCATCAAGTAAAGTATGAAACTTTTTGAGATTAATCTCCCCATCATCATGTATATGTGCCAAGCATTTATGAATCATCTAATCAAATTCTTCTCTCCATTCATCTATACCTTTTAATTGATTATTATCCTTGAGGATTGATGGGATGAAGAGGTGTTTGATGGAGTCAAATGCACTCCTAGTTTCAACTTTCTTCTTTAAATCCACCAAATACTTATACTCATCAATTGCACCTTTTACCATTTCTTGTGTAGGTTTGAGCCTTCAAGGGGAATCTAGATACCTATGTGTAGCTTTGCATAAAGTGGTCAATATGTGGAAGGTGGGTTACCGTCTCTTTTTGAGCTCTTCAAAGATGGGGGAGTTAGTGTTTATATGTTCCAAGGCTTTAATCAAATTACTGTAGTTTTCATTTACTCCATTTATCTTCTTCTTTAATATCCTAACTCTATGCTCTAATATCCTCCTTAGAGTCTCTATGATATGATGCTTGACATCCTCCATGTTATTCTTCTTTAGCTTATCAATTTAATCTCTCATTTTTTATATCTATGGATCCTCTGCCCGGATAGGTGGGTGATAGACAATTAATTCATTTCCTCTCACTAAGGTGGCTTCTTGCAACTGCTATTTTAGCTTTACATTTTCAATAAACAAATTGTTCACCTTGTCATTCGATAATTTAAATCTCTTCTCATATTCATTAATCTTCTTCTCCATATTTTCTACTACATCCTTGGTGAACATCACAAAATGCATGGTCATAATGGCATCTTTTGTGGGAGTTGTGTCTCTCATTGTTTTGACCATAGTTGACCCCATCAGTTCCTGTGCTACATCCAAGAGTCGAGGCTTAATTGTATTTTTTTGTTTTGTCCATAGGTCAAGTATTTGGATAGTAGGATTATACTTTGTTCCTGAGATACCCTCTTCTAAATCAAATTCTACTACCAACATGGGGTCATCCTATGCTCTGATTTGATCTAGAAGAAACATTTTAGAAACCTCCATCCATAGTATAATTAGCATGTCACTTTTCAATACTATTTCTCTCTCCTCCTGGGGGGTGACAGTAAATTTATCAACACTTAACTCTACAAATGTTTGAGCCTAGATCTCAACTTTCTTCAACTCATTAGCTCCAATAAGATTGATTTTCAACCTTTCATCAAATTATTTCATTTTCATTTTAATCCAAAAATCCTTAAACTCATTGGTGTGGATAAAATTTTCATCTTACATGAATCTAAGAGAGGCCACTACCCTCTAATCTTCTTGAATTTCATCAACTCCTTCCTCTAAAATCCTAATCTTAGGATCATGAGGCCTTTGACTTCTTTGTTGTTTTGAAACCTCCTTTATTTCAATCAAAGCTAGGACTAATTATTTTTCTTCATCATCACTTGAGTCATATCCAACCAATGGCTCAATCTTTTGTTTTTTACCCTATGGTTCGTGAGTAGGAGGAGGGGATGGATGTGTAGGTGATGGGGGTGGTTTCTGTGATATGGATTCTTCATGTGGTGGTTGGTGAGGTGTGGGGAGTGGGATTAACCCCTCATCTTGGGCCATTTTGTACAATTCATCAAACTTATTAAGGATCATCTACACCCTTTTCAGAAGGTTGGGTTCATTTGCAAAAAAACCCCTGAAACTTCTATCCTTCTCCTTCTTCTGATTCTCCCACTTCATCATTATTATCCACCTTTTTTTGGCTTTCATTACATTAGTAAAATACACAAAATTTATTATAACATCCTTGTCAAGGTCAAACTCATGTGAGATGGCCCTGTTTTTCAACAAGGTTCTTTTGATCATGTTGATATGAACCTATAGGTCACACACACTCTCTTTTCCAGATTTGAGGCGATAGTTAACCCTCATAAAACTTTGTAGTTCCTCTAGCATATCAGACCTAATAGCCAACTCTTTGAATATATTCAAATAAGGAAAAAATGTACCTTTCCTTTGATTTCTCATCAAATCATGATCCATCCAAAGAATCTACCGCATAATCTCTAGAAAACATACCCTTACAGGTGAAAAATTAGGAAAAGTATGTGGTACTTGGTTTCATCCATATACTCTAATAATTGTGTGTTGAGGCATAAAAAAACAATTAGCATAATTATGGGTATAGCCCTGGTCTAGCCTATACTATATAGGCGTCATCACTTTCATCAATGATTCAGGAAATCTTGGTGTTGGGTAACCAAGGGAATCTATTAGACTAACAAAAAAATCATCTTGAAACACTACGAAACCACACTCTATACATCTGCTATCCCAGATGTAACACCAATTTTGCATAGGAAGTCTTACTCCACTTTCTTGTGTACACAATTTCATTCTTTCAGTCCACTTCATTCATTTTGACATAGGATTAAGTGATGCAATAAAGAATATTTCCTAAAAGTAATTGGGGCCTTAGCTTCCCTAACTTGCAGCAAGCCCTTATGTATTTGTTCCTCAATTATAGATTAAAAATAAAACTCTACATTTGAATCTGAATGTTGAATTATCATGGCCATTCTCATCAATCCTATTGACATATGTTCCTTTGCATCTATCCCCAAGACTTGACACAATGCATAATCATTTTTTTTTAAATAAACTTGAAATTCTGAAACTTGGAAAGGTTCCATTTTAGAGGAAGGGATGGGGATTTTTTTATTATCATCACCCCTCTTCATGTGTAGGGGAAGCTCATCACTTCAATATGTTCTTCTCAACCTCTTATACTCCTACTCCAATTTCATTAAATTCACCTTTGTTACGGCTTGTTGATTCAGCTTGAAACACTTTATAATGGCATCTCTTGTGACATCAACTAAGCATTCACCATTTGGAAGCCTAATAGTTTTGGTGGGGGCATGGTTGCTATGGGAAAGGGATTTAACTATCTCAATGTCAATGAAAACATTAGGGACAATCAATTTAGCCAAATCTAGAGTCCATGGGTTCGATGTTGGAACCTTGTTGTTCCTATTCTGATAGAAGTACCAATAAAGGTTCCAACTTGACTGAGGTATAATGGGGTCTCTACAGTCTTGAGCTAAGTCTCTAAAAACCTTTTTAGGTCCTTTTTTTACTGAACTAGGCAATAAGGAAAGAAATGGGGATTGTAAGGAGGGTTTACTGGTTCTGGTTTCATCCTTTTTAACTCCTACTTTAGTCTTCTTTTGTGACATTTTATGAAATTCACAAAAAATGATAGGAAAAGCTTACCTGGGGTTAGATCTCGCTTTGAATAATTCCCTTTACTCCCACAATTTGATCTCATCTACAACTTGGTTTCAGTTGTTATGAGTGAAAAATATCAACTTGTTTCATGTATTTCAACACCAAGATACATTTACTCTTGGCTCATAAATTCACACAATTCAAATCTTAGCGTCAAGCTCAAATTTGATGTTTTGATGTTGACTGATGTGATTGGTGTGTTTTAAATTACCCAACAAATTAGTTATGACACTACCTTGTGTCATTTTCCAGTCCCCTACGGTACTATAGTGTTTCTTTAGTACCTTTCTTTAATGTACCGCTCTACCATTGGCTGTGTCCTGACCCCCTGAGGTATAGCAGTATAGTGTGAAAGGTGCGGTATATGGTAGTGGCTCCTCTCACCATCCTATTGTGAGCTGCTTGGGGATGAACTATGGTAGATAGGTATGGCATGGGTGTTATGAGGGGTGGTTAATGTGATAGCGGTATTATGGTAAAGGGTAAAAATGACTTTGTGAATGGAAATAATGTGATTTATTATAAAAATAAGAGTAGGAATTTTGGATTTTAATTGATAAAATACTTAAAAAATTTATAAAAATTTTGGTTTCAACAATGGCTCCAATTGGGGATGAGTGATTTACCAATCACTGCAAGAATCCATAATATCTCTGGGTGTAGACCAGGTGTCCCTTTCATATGGTTTTTAGAGGATATGAAAAAATGGAACTATGGTTAGGATGGAATGAAGATGGATATAGAGGTGAAAATGATGGAAATGGAAATGATCCTATACTACTGTACATGGAAAGAAACTTTGCTTTTATTGAGGGAGTTCTAGGATTATCCATGTACTGGCAATTCCTAGTTCCTTTTGATTTCCTAAACTACTGTGCATGGCATGAATAGTAGTATCTTTGAGATTTTGTTAAGAGTTGTCCATGCATTGGAAACACTTATCCCTCTTTATATTACTATGCATGGAATTGGTGATTTTATGAAAAGAAGAGTTTTAAAAAAGTTCTATCCACTGGTGGTTCCTATTCTTCTCCAAACATGTTTTGTAAATAATAAGAGTCCTCCCCTCCTTTTCCAATGATAAAAAAGGGACCTAACCACAAGGATTCAAAATTTCCATGATTTCCATTTTCTTGGCATCTTGCATTCCACATTAGTACCAAATCATTCACCTCAAATTTTCTATCTTTGGCTTTCTTATCAAAAAGATATTTCATTTGTGATTGCAACTTCATATTTTTCTTTTGGGATGCTCTCCTTACTTCATCAAGTTATAAAAGTTGCTCCATCCTCTCCTTCATTGGTTTTGGAATATCTAAGTCTTTTTGAAGGATGAACTTATAAACTAGCAAAAGGTTTTGCAATGGAATCCTGGCTTGTGTTCCATACACTAGTTAAAATGGAGAATTTTCAATCACCTTCTTTACAGTAATCCTATCTACCCACCTAGCCATTCTCAACTTTGAGTTCTATGCCTTCTTGTTCCCATCTAACATCCTTCTTATGATTTTCAAAATACTTTTATCACTAGATTCTATCTGGTTGTTTGCTTGTGGGTGGTAAGGGGCAGCATAAGAAATAGTAATGCCATATGTGTTGCAAATTTTTTTGAATTCATAAAACCTAAAACACATCCCATTGTCTGTGATCAACCTTACTGGTGAGCCAAATCTACTTATGATATTCTCCATCAGAAAAATTATCACCACCTTGCTTGTTTCTTGTTTAGTTGGGATTGCTTCCACCCATATAGTGAAATAATCAATTGCCACTAGTATCCATTTATGTCCTCCACTTGAGTTTTCTTGTATTTTCCCAATAAAATCAATTCCCCATTGATGGAAAGGGGCTTTTGATTATAGAGGTCTAAGTGGTAGATCTCCTTGATATTTCATCTTTCTTGAGAATTTCTAACAAGATTCACACCTCCTTACATATGAAAAAGAGTCATTGAAAACCTTAGGACAGTAATATCCCACCCTAAGAATCTTATGTGCAGTAGTTTTGGCAGTATAATGACCTCCACACACTCCTTCATGCATCTCCCTCAAGACATGTTCTTCTTGTGATTCATCTAGAAACAATAATAACACTCCATCCTTGTTCTTCTAGAAAAAAATCCCCTTCTACGAACACGTACTTGGATGCCTGCAACTTTAGAGTTCTCCTCCAATTATCATTCAATCCTTCGGCGAACTTCTAAGATAATACACTATGTTTCTATACCAAGGAGTATGTTCAATGCTTGCTATTGTACCATACTCATTCTCCACATTGCATATTTGGTTAGCTTCAATGTTTGCTTCTACCATTAGTTTGGCTAGACCCTGTCCCCTTACTAACTTGGTAATCTAAATTTCCATATTAAATTATTGGATCGTATTGATTCATCTACATCTCCTCCCTATCACCTCTGTTTGTACCAAGATATCTTTTAAAGCTACATGTGGTACATATGCAATCACTTTGGCTCCAACTAAATATGGTCTGAAAGATTTTGTTGCTTTAACCAATGCATAAGCTTGTTTCTCCATAATATCATACTTTAATTCTGACCCCTGCAATGACTTTCTAAAGAAGAATACAAGTTGCTCATACCCTTCATCATTCTTCTATAACATAATAGCATCTATGGTGTGGAATGAGGCAAATGAAAATATTTTGAAGGGTTTGGAAAAATAAAGAGATTTTAGAATAGGGGCTTCTTTGATGGCTTTCTTGATGGATGTAAAAGCATCCAGGGCTTCTGCAATTCAATCTATTTTTCTCCCTTCTTTAGTATTTTGGATATAGGTTTAATAATATCAACAAAATTTGACACAAATATCCTAACAAAGTTAATTTTTCCAAAAAATTATTGAATGGCTTTGATAGTTTTGGGAATGGGGATTTTTTCTATGGCTTCTACTCTTTCAGGGTCTATTCTAACCCCTTCTTTTGATACAATATGCCCCAAAAGCTTACCCTCGTGATAACAAAGTGACATTTCTTAGGATTGAGACTGATAGCATATTCCAAAGCCCCAATAAGTATTTTCTCCAAGTGTTCTACATGGTCCTCTGCCCTTTTGGAATAAGTAGTGAGGTCATCCTAGTACACTACCATTATAGTATTGATTAAATCTACAAATGCCACATCCATGGCTCTTCGAAAAGTTTCCATGCATTTGTGAGACTGAATGGAATTCTCACATAGAAATATGTCCTCCATGGTGTCGTAAATGTTGTCTTGTATTGCTCAAACCTTTTAGCTTTGATTTGATTATACCCAAAAAATCCATCCATCATTGATAATAAGTTACATCTTGTGACTCTCTTCAATACGACTTCCATATTTTGGAGAGGGTAATTGTCTTTAAGGGAGGCAACACTTAAATTTTTGAAGTCTACGCATAGTCTAATATCCTAATCTTTCTTTCTTACTAGGACCAAGTTTGAGACCCATGTTGAATGTCTAATGGGCTTTATAATACCTCCTCTAAGTTTTTCTAGTTCCTCTTGCATTTTGGGCTCCAAGGTAGGGTTTATAGGCCTTTTCCTTTGTCTAAAAGGTTTGGTATTTGGTTCAAGAGGTATTTCATGCTGGAATAAATCTTCTATGTATTCTTTCAAGTCTTCATATGACTAAGAAAATACATGTTTTTACTTTCTAAGAAAGGAAATCAACATGTTTCTCACTTTTGGACTAATTTTCTTACCAATATAGACTTTTTTTGGAGCTACCTCCATCCCAAGATTAATCTCTTCTATATTTTCTTGTTTGACTCGGGCTTGTTTAAAAAATTTCCTTTCTTTGTTATCATACACCCTTTCCAATGCTACCAATCCCTTTGGTATTTTTTTTTTTTAACTAGACAACTTCTTGTCCAAAAATAGTCTCCTTTCCATCCTTTATTTCAACAAAAGAATTAAAGATGATCTCTTGAGATTCATATTGATCAATGCAATGGAGGAATTTAATAAGGTCTTCATCATCATTAAAAACTTTCCAATTGTATACATTGTCTGGGACTACTGGTCTGGTTTTATATTCCACTTCTACAATTCCTGACATAGTGATATCATCCCTTTTCAACGCAACATTTTCCAAGAAATCTGCCATGGTATTTTTTGATATGTCAATCCATTGAATAGATAATGCATCAAATAGTTCAATTATATCCCACATGGCATTCCTATATTTTTTCAGTCTTTTATTTTTGGTAGAATATTTCGATCTTATTTGTGAAATCACTAATTTTGAATCTCTAAAAACAACCAGTAATTTTATTCCTGCATGTTTGGTGTCCATATTTAATCATGTCAATAGAGCCTCATACTTTGCTATATTGTTTGTATATTCAAATTTCAACAGGAATGAATATTTGAATGTCTTACCCTTGAGAGATATGAAGACAAATCCTACCCTGTTACCCTCTCTGTTGCAGGGTCCATCAAAATACATCTTCTAGATTTGGTGTTTTTCATTACTAACCTCTCTGGTGATTGGATCTATGTTTGTTATTTCAAGTATATAGGCTTAATCCTGAAACTTCCCAAGTCGGTATCACAAAGAAAATTGAGCTGGTTTGGATTGACTTGTTCTACCCTTGGTTCTCTATATAGTTTGACCTCTTCTCCATTTATTGGTATAGTAGCTTATGACAAGTCAAATTGTACATTTCTACCTATTGTTGTAGTCCATTGTCTTGATAGTAGCATCCCAAGGTGTGGTGGTGTATCAATTAAAGCTATGTCTACCTTGTACTACTTGTGGATAAGCAGCCAATTTTAGTTTGACATCTTTCATGACTACTATGATAGGGACATTCCTGCTATCCATGGCATAAAATTTTCCCCCATTAGTGTCTACTAACATGCCGAGCTATTCATTATTCCCATAGGCATGATATTTATGGTTGCACCTAAATCAATCATACAATTTCTTACTAGTTTGTTGTTGATCAACATAGTGGTGAAGAATGGTTCAACTTGTGGAGGATTTATGAATTCATCATTCAAACAAAATTCTAGTATATTTGTGTGTCCCTAATTGACATCATTTATTTTAATGATTTCTTTGCTTCCCACATTTCCTTTTTCTTCATTCAATATTAGTTGAACAACGTTGTCCCTATATTCTTTTACTTTCATCATGTCTTAGAATAGTGGCACAAATATTTTTATTTGCAACAATGTTTGTGTAAAATTGAATAAATGAGAATTTTCTATTTTGGATGTCTTCTTTTGTTCCAAGGGATCTCTTTTATCTTCTTCCTTTTCTATTTTAGTTTCATCATGCTTTTTATTATTTCTAAAAATTTCCTTATTTTCTTCTCTTGAAATCTATTTTTCTCATTTTTATTTAGGCCTTTGCTTTCAATTTTCCTAGATTTATCATGTGTTATCTTCTTATCTTTGATAAAAAACCCTCTTAGAGTACCACTATTTGCATTTATCATTCTATTCCTCAACCTATAATTGATCATTGCTTGCTCTTTAGTAGCAATAGTCAATTTTTCAATCTCTTCTTCTGTGGGTCTCCTTAACTTGTACTTATTTGATTTAGGCAAAGGGCACATGGATGGTTCTTCTTGACTTTCATTATCATGATCAGAAAAAACTTGTTGTTCAATCATGTGGATATGATATCTTTGATTATTCACATCATGTTCATAACCCCCTTCTTTTGAGGATGAGTACTCTTCTTCCATCTAGTGAAAATTTTGTGAAGCCATGCAAATAATGTGACCCTTTTCTTCCTCATCATATTGTATTTCTTCTTGTGGTACCGATTGTGCTACCACACAATGTTCTAAGGAATGTGGTGCTCGACAAACCTCACACCATGGATTTTTATCCACCATATAATCTCATTTTCTTTTTAATGGATTAGGAGTTTCTTTAAATTTTGGTCTATCACTGTGAGGTTTCCCATCCTTCCAATTTGTATTATATGCTATATCTTGTAGTCTTAGTCTTTCATTTTTGTATTGGCTATCATATCTATTTTGGGGGCTATTAGGATTTTGTGGGATTCTAATGTTATCCCTTTTTCCAATCATGCTAGTTGCCTTTCTATTATTTTCAATGGTCTGTGCTACTTTTTGTGCTTCAGCTAGGCTTTCTTGGTTTTTGTTCCTAAGCTCATATCCATTTTTGGGATCAAAATCCTTCAAATACATGCTTTTGGCTGTAGGATTAGATAGCTTAGATGATATTCTATTGTAAAGTTTGTTGAATCTTTGATTGAATTCATAGATTGTCTCATTTTGATATTTTTGTATGGTCATGAGTTCATGTAAAGTGAACTATGGTGCACATTGATTTCCATATTTTTCAAGGAATTGATCATGAAACTCTTGAATGGAAACAATAGAAGCTATTGGTAAACTATTAAACCAATCTCTAGATTCTTTAGTTAGTGACATCATAAATAGCCTCATTTGTACATCCTCATACTGCATATCTAGATCTTGCATAAAAGAATTAAAATTCCTTAAGTGTTCCTCAACTGTGACTACACTACTTCTTGTAAATTTTGGGACAAGACCTCTCCAACTGCTATCCATAGGGTAAGGATATACTTGGAATCTTGCTCAGTCAAATTATCTAATCATGGTTGTGTAGTGTTGAGTAGGTGGGTTTTGGTGATGTTGATATTTGTATAATGGATTATTGTATGTTATGTGGGGTGGTGGCATATATTGTTGGCCAGGGGGTGGCTGAGCATTTGGGTGTTGTGATTTATTTTTAGGTGGAGCATTTGATGGTTTTTTATTGATTCTGAATTTCTTTTTTGGTGTTTTTGGTGGATTTGAAGGTCCTACATTAGTATTCTTTTTCCTATGAGGTGGTGTGTATTTAGGGAGTTTAGCTATCTGAGTATCAAATTGGGTTCTCTGTAGCTTCAAATTTTGGAGTTATTTTAGTACTTGGAGTTTCTATTCATATTCTATTTTCTTTCTTTCCAGTTCTTTTCTTTCATACTTCAACTGTGCATTTAATTCTTCCCAAGTCATATATTCATAATTTTCTTTAGAGTCTACATTATCAACAAGCTCATTTTGATTCCCTTGGAGTAACACAATTTTGTGATCATAATCATGTTGTCTCTTGGCTCTATTAGCCTCAAATCTAGCCATGAATTCTTCCACTTTATTAGGATCTAAATAAAAGAAAGGATTCCTTTTTTCTTCAGGAGTGTGAGGTTCTCTAGATGAGTTATTTTCATTTTTCAAGGTGTCATAGCGATTATACATCTCAAAGTGTGGTTTGATGTTTTATCCTTATTTTTCATGCATGTTTCATTAAATGCCTGCTTACCTTTATCATTATTATGTGTCTATTTACCATTGTCATTAGGACCTTCTTTATACAGGGACCTTCTGTTGTGCATGTTGTGAGCTATTGTGATGGTCTAAACTCTAGGGTTTGTTCTTTCTGATGTGTACTTTATTTTATTAGTCACAATGTTTTATGGAGTCACCGCCCACCTTGAAAGAGTGGGATGAATGATCACTAGTTAGTGACAAGAGATTCAATACCCTTTTCCTAGCGGAGTTAACTACTAGTTCCTTTCGATTCCATTTTGATTCTTGACTTGAGATTGGATATTTTGATTCCCCAATAGAGTCGCCAATCTGTTATGTCTCAAAAACACTGGTTTCAAACCATAAGAGGTTGTCGGCTCTTGATACATTTTTGGCTAACGAACAAGACCAATTAATGTAATTGAATCTTCTTCTCTTTAGCCTCTACCAGACCTAGGTGGCTATACCTAACTAGATGAGCAGATTTACATGATGTGTTTCCTACTTTGGAAGTCTATTCACAATGGAAAGTATGAGTGGGATAAATCCAAAGGGAAATTTGGTATAAATTGTATAAGAAATATCAAACAAATGAATGAATATATTCGATTCACAAATGTGGTTAAATAGAAGGTTTCCTAAGGTAAAGGATATGGGTTTGGATTATGGGATGAATATGATTAGTGCCTTGTTGGGTGATGGAGTCAATGAAATTTAATGTAGGACTACTGTGGTAGAAAGTTTAATTATTTGGCACTAAGAAAAACTTGTATCTTTTACAAGTATGCAAGAATGTGGCTATCAAACTCTTCTTATTGATCAACTGATTTATTACTAGGCTGTTGTGACTCATCCAAAAGTATTTTAACCCTTTCTTGAAGGAGGAAATTGAATAAGACTGCATAGTTATGCACTGAAAACAAGGTATATACTTGATATAAATTAATTGAACAACCAATAATAACACAATGGAGACAGAATTATAACACTCAATTGTTGATTCTTCTTTAGTAATCCAGAAGCTTAACTTAATTATTGTGATATATGCACACAACTTTAATTCATACTTGAGAAACTCAAATGAATAAACCACACAAGCATGAAATAGGCCCACTAAAATTAGATATTCACTTGGAATAGATTCAGATAATATAAGATAACACTACTGGAGACAATCGAGCAGTTATTTCTGGTCAACAAATAAACACCATAGATGGATCAAACTCATTGATATTTCATTGATTCTTCAAAATTTATAGCATGCAACTGATTCATGAAGAACGATAATTGTCTTTTCAATAATTCTATTTAAAAATTTATGCTTAAAGATGGCCTTTAGTTCCCTTATATATATGGGAAGAAAACAAGCTTCAGGCCGGTTACAACATTTCAAAATTCCTTTTCATAAAGTTTGTTAGACATAACTAAAACATGAATTAAAGAGATAATTAAACACATTTTCCTTCTTAGCTAATCTTTTTAGAAATACCCGTGGTCATCGAAGACCTGTTCAAGATATTTCCTCCCCGTGATGTGCATAATCAATCCTCTTCAAAGCCCAAGTATTTTTCTTGCCATTTATTAATTGTCAATTCTCTTGGCCATTTGAATTCTTGTGTAGCTGTAAAGTTTGTAAGGTGACTCTTCCATCTATTATCAAGGATTTTTTTGACATCCACCATAAAAAAATTATATCCACTGCCTAGCATGATGATCCCATCGAGTAAAGTCGAGAACTTGTTGAGAGATCTCCCCATCATCCTGTATATGTGCCAAGCATTTAGGAATCATTTGATCAAATTCTTCTCTCCATTCATCTATACCTTTTCACTGATTATCATCCTTGAGGATTGGTGAGTTGAAGAGGTGTTTGATGGAGTCAAATGTAGTCGTCCTACTTTTGACTTTCTTCTTTATATCCACCAAATACTTATACTCATCGATCACACCTTTTACCATTTCTTGTGTAGGTTTGAGCCTTGATGGGGCATTTGTATCACTATTTGTATCTCTCCATAAAGTGATCAGTATGTGGAAGGTGGGTTTCCATCTATTTTCAAGCTCTTCAAGGATGGGGGAGTTAGTGTTTATTTGTTCCAAGGCTTTAATCAAATTACTGAAGTTTTCATGTACTCCATTTATCTTCTCCTTTAATATTCCAACTCTATCCTCTAATATCCTCCTTAGAGTCTCTATGATATGATGCTTGACATCCTCCAAGTTATGATTCTTTAGCTTATCTATTTCATCTATCATTCGTTGTATCTATGGATCCTTTGTCTAGACAGGTGGGTGATAGACAATTAATTCATCTCCTCTCACTATGGTGGCTTGCTACAACTATTGTTTTACCTTTACATTTTCAATAAATAACATTTTCACCTCGTCATTTGATAATTTAAATCTATTCTCATATTCATTAATCTTCTTCTCCATATTTTCTACTACATCCTTGGTGAACATTGTAAAATGCATGGTCATAGTGGCAACTTTTGTGGGAGTTATGTCTCTCATTGTTCTAACCATAGCTGACCCCCTCAATTCCTATACTACATCCAAGAGTCAAGGCTTACTCATATTTTTGTATTTTTTCCAAAGAGCAAGTGTTTGGGTAGTAGGATTATACCATGTTCTTGAGACACCCTCTTCTGAATCAAATTCTTCTGCCAACATGGGGTCATCATGTGCTCTAATTTGATCTAGAAGAAAAAATTTAGACAGCTCCATCCCTGGTATAATTAGCAAGTAAATTTTCAATACCATTTCTCTCGCCTCCTAGGGGGTGAAATTAATGCTATCAACACTTAACTCTACAAATGTTTGAGCTTGGATCTCAACTTGCTTCAACTCATCAGCTCCAATAAGATTGATTTTCAGCCTTTCATCAAATTATTTCATTTTCATTTTAATCCAAAAATCCTTAAACTCATTAGTGTGGATAAAATTATCATCTTCCATGAATCATGGAGAGGCCACTACTCTCTCATCTTCTTGAATTTCATTAGCTCCTTCCTCTAAAATCCTGGTCTTAGAATCATGAGGCTTTTGACTCCTTTGTTGTTCTACTTACTCAATTATTTCAGTCAGAGCTAGGATTGCCTATTTTTCTTCATCATCACTTGAGTCATATCCAACCAATGGCTCAATATTTTTTATTTTAGCCTATGTTTCGCGAGTAGGAGATGGAGGGGATGGATGTGTAGGTGATGGGAGTGGTTTCTATGATGATGATGCTTCATGTGGTGGTTGGTGAGGTGTGGGAAGTGGGATCAACCCCTCATCTTGGGCCATTTTGTACAATTCATCAAACTTATTAATGATCATCTGCATCCTTTTCAGAAGGTTAGTTTCATTTGTAAAAAACCCTCTGAAACTTCTATCCTTCTCCTTCTAATTCTCCCACTTCATCATTATTAGACACCTTTTTCTGGTCTGCATTACATTAGTAAAATACACTAGATTTCTTATAACATCTACCTCAAGGTCAAACTCATGTGAGATGGCCCTCCTTGTCAACAAGGTTCTTCTAATCATGTTGATATGACCCTCTGGGTCACACATTCTCTCTTTTCCAGAGTTGAGGTGATAGTTAACCCTCATAAAACACTACAGTTCCTCTAGCATATCAGACATGATAGCTAACTCTTCAAATACAATCAAATCAGAAAAAAATGTACATTTCCTTTGATTTCTCATCAAATCATGCTCCTTCCAAAGCATTTGCAACATAAACTCTAGAAAAAATACCATTGCAGGTGCAAACTTAGGAAAAATATGTGGTGCTTGGTCGCATCCATATACTCTGATAATTGTGTGTTGAGGTATAAAAAACTAGTTAGCATAATTATGGTTATAGCCTTAGTTTGGCCTATATTGTACATGCCTCATCACTTTCATCAATGATTCAGGCAATCTTGGTGTTGGGTAACCAAGAGAATCTATTAGACTAACAAAAAAATCATCTTGAAACACTACAAAACCACACTCTATACATCTGCTATCCCAGATGTAACACCAATTTTGCATAGGAAGTCTTACTCCACTTTCTTGTGTACACAATTTCATTCTTTCAGTCCACTTCATTCATTTTGACATAGGATTAAGTGATGCAATAAAGAATATTTCCTAAAAGTAATCGGGGCCTTAGCTTCCCTAACTTGCAGCAAGCCCTCATGTATTTGTTCCTCAATTATAGATGAAAAATAAAACTCTACATTTGAATCAGAATGTTGAATTATCATGGCCATTCTCATCAATCCTATTGACATATGTTTCCTTGCATCTATCCCCAAGACTTGACATAATGCATAATAATTTTTTTTGAAATAAACTTGAAATTCTAAGACTTGGAAAGGTTCCATTTTAGAGGAAGGGATGGGGAGTTTTTTGTCATCATCACCCCTCTTCATGTGTAGGGGGATCTCATCACTTCAGTATGTTCTTCTCAACCTCTTATACTCCTACTCCAGTTTATATAAATTCACCTCCATTATGGCTTGTTTATTCAACTTGAAACACTTTATAATGGCATCTCCTGTGACATCAACTAAGCACTCACAATTTGGAAGCTTTACAATTCTGGTTGGGGCATGGTAGTTATGGGAAAGGGCTTTAATTATCTCAATTGTAATGAAAACATTAGGGTCAATCAATTCAGCCAAATCTAGAGTCCATGGGTTTGATACCCGAACCTTGTTCCTATTCTAATAGAAGTACCAATAAAGGTTACAACTGAACTAAGGTATCATGGGGTCTCTATAGCCTTGAGCTAAGTCTCTAAAACCCTTTTTATGTCCTCTATCTATTGAACTAGGAAAAAAGGAAAGCAATGGGGATTGCAAGGAGGGTTTACTGGTTTTGGTTTCATCCCTTTTAACTCCTACTTCAATCTTCTTTGGTGAAATTTTATGAAATTCACAAAAAATGATGAGCAAAGCTTACCTGAGGATAGATCTCACTTTGAATAATTCTCTTTACTCCTACAATTTGAGCTCATCTACAACTTGGTTTCAGTTGTTGTGAGTGAAAAATATCAACTTGTTTCATGCATTTCAACACCAAGATACATTTACTCTTGGCTCTTAAATTCGCACAATTCAAATTTTTGTGTCGAGCTCAATTTGATGTTTTGATGCTAACTAATGTGATTGGTGTGTTTTAAATTACCCAATGGCTTAGTTACTATACTGCCTCATTTCATTTTCTGCTCCCATGCGATACTGCAGTGTCTTTAGTACCTTTCTTCAATATACCACTCTACCGCGGGCTCTTTCTTGAACCCCCGAGGTATAGCAGTATAGTGTGAAAGGTGTGGTATATGGTAGTGGCTCCTCTCAGTGTCCTACTACGAGCTACTTGGGGATGAACTAGGATAGAGAGGTATGGAATTGGTGTTATGAGGGGTGGGTAATGTGATAGTGGTATCACAGTAAAGGGTAAAAGTGACTTTTTGAATGGAAATAATGTGATATATTATGAAAATAAGAGTAGGAAATTTGGATTCTAACTGATAAAATACTTAAAAAATTTATGAAAATTCTGGTTTCAACACCTGTCACCAATCAGGTCACTTGTAGCCAAGATGTAACTTTCAATGATAAATTAATGTCATGTTTGTTAGAATAGGGGAAATCAACAAAAGAATATGTGCCAATCAATAATATTAAAATTGGAAGTGACGTGTTTAAATCAGTGAAAACTCCTCAATCACAACATTTGCATCTTTAGCCCCATACTCTACCTCATACCTCTATGTAAATGCCTCTTGAGGCTAAATAATAAGTTTGAGATCGTCACCTTATGCATTGTGTTCCTATTCTTGGAGAGAACACATGGGTAAGAGATGCTTCTTGCAAAGAAAATGATTATTTTGATCTATTTATGAAGAAGGGTCTTTAAAGTGACGAGGATTAGGGTTACAAAAAGATTAAGATTCGTGCAAAAAATTTAGGAAAATAAGGTGTCTCAACCTTTGATTTTTCATAGCATTGATTTTTTGGATATTTAATGTTGCTAATTTTCTCATCGTTGTCTTGTGATTTACAACTTGTAGTTTCTATTTTTAATGAGGAGTCAAGTTGGAAAGTTACATTTATAGGTGGAGTTGTGCATGAAGAAATTTTCTATTTTTGTGTTGAGTTAACTTGATTTTTTGAGATGCAGTTATTTTTTGGCAAGTGTAGGTTTTTCATGTGCAGGTTTAGTGACAATTTCCAGTTGCAGTGTTGCATGTGGTGACAATTGGAAACTTACCATTATGCATGTGTAGTATTTTTGGCACTTTCCATGTTGCATCTTTAGCCTTTGGTAATCAATTTAGAAATGTTTAATTTATGAATTTTAAGCTTTATATATTGAGAAATTATGTTTTGGAGTTGTATGATAATGTTGTGTTGAGATACCATTATGCTATAAGATTACTCTAGAATTGTAACATAGAAAAACTCCTATAAAAGCTTTCACTACAAGTGTATTGTAACCGTTGTTTACAGATAATACATTTTTTAGGCTTCTGGAGTGTTGTTTTTTTTTCTAAAAGGGTTTTCCCCACATATATTTGGTGTTATGTATTTTTATTATATCTCTGGTGTTGTTTATCTTTACCTATTATGTGCATCTTCTTTATTGTAATTGTATAAGGGTTTGAAACTGTTGAAATTTGCACATTCTTTCTTTTGATAGATTGGTGTTGGAAGCTTTTACACATACCTGGCTTTCTTTTAGTTGGTATTAGATCTTGATTACCTTTGTTTCCTATAGTGGGTTAAAGAGTTTTTGGTGTTGATCTTATTTGAGTGGGAGCCTATGGTAGAAATTTTGTGTTGACCTTATTGTAGGAAGAAGATGGTGAGCACATCTAGTAGATTTCTGATAGAGAAGTTTAATAGAGGAAACTTTGAGTTATGGAAGCTCAAAATAGAATATATGCTTGTAGACTATGAATTATGGACAATTGTTTCTAGAACTAAGCCATTGGGAATGAAACAAGAAGATTGGGATTCAATGGATCTGAAGGATAAGGGTTTGATAAGACTCTATTAGCTGATTTAATACTCCTAAACATTCACGAAGAGAAGACTACTGCACTTCTTTGGAAGAAACTTTCTCATATTTATTAGCATAAATCCTTCGTAAATAATTTTTTCTTGCAAAATAAGATGTATTCTCTGCGGATAGAAGGAGGATCTATCACAAATCACCTGAATGCATTCAACATGCTTGTTGCCCAGTTGAACTCTTTTGGTGCAAAAACGGAGGAAGATCATTGCATGACTTTGTTGTGCTTGCTTTCAAATTCTTGTGACCACCTTGTCATGGCCATTAGAAGTAGCACTACCACCTTTAATATGGATGAAGTGGTTGCATCATTTCTATCTAAAGAGATGAGAAAATATTTTGTAACAATTAAGGGGGATCTAACAGTTCGAAGAAGAACGAAAGAAAAAGGAAAAAAGAAGAACACAAAGAAAGAAAATTCAGAATCCAAATCCCATGGGAGATCTAAGTCTCCTGGTGAGACCAAGGAAAAATATTAGAATTGTGGCAAATTTGGTCACTTTTGCAAATATTGTAAGGAGGAGAAAAAAAGATATTCTCTAATTTTGAATCTGATAAGTCCTCTCAGGATGATGTAGATGCCTTTGTTGTTGCCTTGAAAACCCATGCATTGGAAGATGTTTGGTTGATAGACTCTGTTGCTTCTTTCTACATGACTTCACATTGATATTGGTTTTCTAAGTATGAAAGTTATGATGGTGGGCAGGTGTATCTAGCTGATGAATCTCACCTAAATATTGTTGGTCATGGAAGAGTCAAAATAAGATTCCTAGATGGTAGAGTGAAGGGGATCGATGGTGTTTTGCATATCCTTGGTTTAGCATGAAACCTTCTTTCTATAAGTAATTTGAATGATGTGGGTGTGTAGGTTTTCTTCTTGAATAGAGGATGCAAGATGAAAATAAAAGCTATGGTGCTTGCTAAGGGTGTTAGGATAGGAAATTTGTTTCAACTGGATGCATGCACGGTTCAATGCAATAGTTTTTTTGTGGAAAAGAAGAAAGGGACTTACAATTCACTATCCTCACCATTAGAACTAGTAGAAAATAAAAAATTTGCATCTACTTCTACTGGTCATGCTTTCTAGGTACCTAAGGGTGATCATGCTTTGGAGACAAAGTTACCTACTAAGAGGACAAAGCTTTGGAACCAAAGACTTGGTCATATTGGTGAAAATGGTTTAAGAACCCTAAAAAAAAAAATCCTTGTTGAGGGGATTGATGATTTTAATCTTGAGTTTGTGTAGTGTAGAAAAAGGTAACACTTTTTCACACTTAATTTGGGAATTAGTGATATTGAATTAACCTAATTATGCCTTGATTCAATGTTGTAATGTTTTGTACACATTCATGTTGAATCTAGGGACCTTTTTAACAAATTTTACTTAAATTGTACCTTATTAAGGGTGTTGTAAAGTTTTGTATTACAATTCCACACTTATCTAGGGTTTCATTAATTAATGATGGTTAATTGAGCTCAATTGGACCATTTAATTCCAATATAAGCCCTCTTAATTCCACCTTTTGAAAGATCAACATGACATTTAATTTTCAAAATTCAAGGTCTTAAAAAATGGTGCTAACCCATTAACCTTTAGTGGTGAATGGGTCCTCCTCACATAGGGTACCCATTTTTGAATTTAATTGTGGTAGGATTCTAATGATTTTCAATCCTAGATCTATTTTCGGCTCGAATTATTTGAATTTTGGGGTTAATTCTTAGATTTAGTATAAATATGAGGTTAATTCAAATAGTTTCATCCTAAGAAATATAATAATTTCAAGAGAGCATCCTAATACTTTACAAGAGCATTATGGAGTACTTTAAAAGCATTTTCAAGGGTATTCAAATGTAGATTATGAAGAGTTTATTGCAGCAATTCAAGATCATATCATCATGTCAAAGGAATAATGTATCAAGCATGTGGTTGAGCTAAGATTGTTGATGTAGTATTGAAGATCCACTTACAAGCATTATTTCACATCTAACGATCAAGACCTATATTCTTCATGGCCACTTCATGTTATTTTGTAGATTTACATTCCAAGACATCATCCAAGGTATCATCCTTGCATATTTCATGTTTCATGCTTCTATTTCAAGGGGCTTGATCGAGTCAAACCCCTATTCACTAACAATAAAAAAAAAATCTCCTCTTGAATGTGTGTTCGCAAGCTCATAGGTCAAAGATCAAGTGGAGAACAAGATTGGAGTGAAATTGTCAAAGTTGTCAAGTTGCAAAGTTGTCATCCACATTGCAAGAAAACAAAAATGAAGCTACATAATTTGTTTCAGACTTTTGAGAGCTAAAAAATTGAGTGTTGAGAGTGTAGATCTTGAAGAACAAAACCTAGAAAGTAGTTTTTTGAAACCCTAACAAGACCATTCACCACTAAAGGTGAATGAGTCCTCACTAAGGCATGAAATAGGGAAAACTTGGGATCTGGGAGTGCATACTGAGAGGAATAAAACATAGAAATTAGTTTCTCAAACCCTAGCAAGGAACTATTTTCCCCCAAAGGCGAATGAGTCCCGTGTGACCTAAAAAAAAAAATTCTACAAGGTACGCATCATTCTATCCTCTCAAAACTTTCCTTTTTGTTGCTATAACAGTTAGGATTAGTTTTTTATTATTATTTGCATGTTTTTTCCCCTCATAATTGGGTGGAAAATCCCTAGAAAAAATTAGTGGTTTAACATCTTGTTCCATCTTAGTGGTAAACCCTATATTTTTCTTCAGTTCATTTTGGTGAACCTGAGTTTTAAACATTCTAACTTCTGATTTGGATTGCATTTAAACCCTAGATCTTAGTTTTACAATATTTTGCATTAGGTTTTCACTTGTTGCATTACATTCAGGGTTCTTTAATATTGCATTAGTTTGCATTGCATATAGGGGTTTAAATTCACATTCTTGCATTGTTTAAATCTGAAAATTTCAAAATTTTGCATGCATATTATATTGATTTTGCATAGTGTTTTCATATTAGTATGCTCTTCATCATTCATATTCAAAATTTGAGTCAAGATTTCATTTTAAAAGGCATCATATGGGTCATCATTTAACCTTCATTTCACTTGCATTAGGTCATCAAATTTAGGAAATTTATGTCACAAGAGTTATAGTTTGAAACTAGGCACAAAAAGCACATAAATCAACTTAAAAATTCCAGTTTTCACCTTTTTAAAACCCTAATCTAGGACCCATTCTCCCTATTGGTGAATGAGTCCCTAATTAGGCTTTCCCTAAACTTTTTTTCATTTGAAACTCATTGAAAATCACTTAGAAATCAGCAAAAACATTTCAAAAATCCTTATCTAGGACCCATTCACCCTTACTAGTGAATGAGTCCTTGATAGGTCCTCATCTACACTTTTTGGGATTTGAAACCTTTGTTTTAAGCTTCTATTTGTTGTTGTTACTTTCCTATTTCATTTTTCTAATTTTATTTTTCATTGAGTTCATTAAATCTAGCTTAATTTTCTTCATTTAGTGCATTGTTAAAATTCAAAATGACATTTACAACAATTCATTTTCAGTCTATTGCATAGTGTAATCAGAAAATTACCTTGTTTAAAGTCTAAAAATCTAAAAATGTGTACATTTCTAAAAAAATTCATTGTTTCATACATAATGTTTCTATTCATGAAGCTTTCCATGATTTTGATAAAAGTACTTTTCATGTTTGCATATACATTGTTTACATTCTTAAACCATGGTGTAAGATGGATAAAAGTACCTTTCATTCTTGAGCACATAATGTTCGTATTTTACTTTCCTAAGCATGCTAAGAAAAAAATCATCCCTCCTACTTGTGAGAATGCTTTAGTGAAAGAGGATGCAAGAATAGGCAATCATGACAACCATAATTGGTCTTCTCTTGATACCTCTCCTATTAGTGATGAAGTTATCTTGGTGAAAGAAGATACAATCATTGATAATCATGAAAGTATTGTTTGTCCCTCTCCTCCTCCCCCTTGGATAGATATTATGAGACAAGAATATGAGATCATTAAACATTTCTTAACATCACTTTACCTAGGGAGAATACTTTAGTGAAAGAAGATATCTTGAGAGGTCCAATTATTGAGAATTATAGTGTTATTTCTCTCCTTCCTAATGTCCCTAACATTTGGAAAGATCTATTCAAACAAAAGGATAAAATCATTGGTAAGAATGAAAATCATAGTTGTTCTTCTCTTGATGCCTCACCTTTTCATGATGAAGTTACTTTACAACATCTAACCATGGCATATATGATTCCTCTCCTAACACCTCTCCTACAAGGGTAGATATTATGGCACAAGAGAATGAGACCTTAGAGAAAAAGGATGAAATCATGGACAATCATAACAATAAAACTTTGCTTTCTCCTAATATCTCTCATATATGTGAAGAAGATATTTTGATGTTGGAAGATCAAAGAAATGAAAGTTATGAGAATCTTATTTATCTCCCTTCTCCTAGGGAAAACCTTGTTGAAAAAGAGATTTCCATCATTGATAAACAAGAAAATCCAACCATTGATAATTCCCTTACTTGTGATGAAGTCATTTCAGAAGAATCAACCTTTGAATGTCATGAACATATATATTGTATTTCTCCTAAAAACTATCCTCCTATGAAAGATATAATGATGTAGAAAATCAAAACATTAACAATAGTGATTTTACTTCCTTAGATGATGATGACAATCTTCCCTTAGGAAGACCTTGGATTCATGAGATGAATGGAGTGACCTCTACACTTCACCTTGTAATGAAGTATGTCTACAACAAAAAATTTTACACACTGAAGGTCGTTCCTAAACCTAAAAGTTATTTAATTGCTAAGAGAGAAGGACGTGATCCTTTAGAATTATGGAACCAAACTACAAAAGCCAAAGTCACAAAGAAGGAAGAAGAATATAAGAAGAAAATTCATGAAGTTACTAAGCTATTGGAAGATTATTGTGGTTCTTAGATTTTACACCAACATTCATGGGAAAATACAAGATCATAAAGAAAGACTCTAAAAAGGGAAAAGAAAAAGTAGCAATGTCAACAAAAAATTCAATAACATCCACCTCAACTACTTTAGAAGATCAAGAAAATTATACAACCAACTTTGACAAAGTTGATTATTGTTAGTGAACGAAATGGCTCAGACAAATATGTTTAGACAAATAACTCATGACCCAGATTTAGCACCAGTGAAAATCTGCTAACAACTCTGAAAAGACCACAAATGCATTTGTTGATTTTCTCTGAATTTTGTCGAGGTACAGCTCCCTCACATGATTTTCAATGAATTTATCTAATCTACTGAATGTGGGTATTATTTTAACTAGAAATAAAGAAAGGTAACTAATTTTGGTTCAAAAATATGAAGCCAACGCAAGAAGCGTAAATCAAAGCCATAAATGATCAAGACAAAGATTGAAATTTATGACCATATAATCAATGCGATAAAACCATACTATAATAAATTAATGTTATACAACTTATCTTTCAAAGAACACACAACTATATCATACACATAATACTAAGATTAGCATACTACGCATCATTAAATTCATAATACATAGATTATAAATCATTATAGTCTAAAATAAATGAAAATCCCTCTTGATAACACCACTAGGTGTATCTTCAGAAAAAGTCCCTATCTTCTTTTACATTTTCAAATTTATAGAAAATTTGAAGCCGATGGAAGGTCACCAAAACCTTTACCAAATTAGTGGATTTCTTCTTTTCCAACATTCCTTTAGAATTGCTAAATCAATCTGAAGAATCAATCTTGGCAGAGGAATAGACATTGGCAAGGAGAAACTGATCTTGATCTTACCAACAACCACCGAATGACCTTTCACACAACCAAACAATTAATGCAACATCTAGGAATATCAAGTGGTAGCACGTGTATGTTGCTTGATGGGAAATTGTAATTTAAACTAGCTCAAATCAGCCATAAATTGTGACTAAATTTCCATCTCATCAAACTTACCAGAACACACCAATGTCTAACAAATCTATAAATTCAACTAGCATCACCTTTCTTCATCAATCAATAGCACCAAACATGGATAGCTCTCAGAGTGATGGTAACTCTACCAATGACTTCATTGTGTTAAAAGAGATCGAATGTAGTCCACTGTTTAGGCATGTATCAGACCAGTTGAAGGAGGTTTTCAAGGTGTAGGGTGAAATAGAAGAAGCAGTGCTCCGCAACATTCTAGGTGAGTTTTTCCTAAGCCAAGCCCATGTACACAACACAACCATGCTAGAGATCTTCATACATACTATCACCAGGACTTCTGGTCATCGTGATTGGGGTGTGAGAGAACTGGAGTGCCTGGTAAAGCCCGAATTTCATCATCGAGTCAATGTGGCAATCAACAGGCTTAGCCCCGACCCTCAACATGGAATGATAGGTGATTCCATCTACATTGCATTGACTCTTCAGGATGATACTTTAGAGGAAGGTGTGGCTTTTCTATGCACAAGAGTTGTAAGAAATGACATGGGACTTTTCGTGCAATTCCTCCAGTCGCATGAGAACTTACTGTCACCAGCTCAAGTTGAACACCTATAGACTGTTACTATGGGAATTTGTGTCCTGATGTTTGCTCTATGCACCTAAGAATAAATTCCTCTTTTTTCCCATTTTTCCATGATATAAACTTTTGTAATCGAATCATACAATTTTGTAGTGCCAATGTAATGTAAAAATATTTTTATATATAAATAAAATATATCTTTGATATTACTGTGTCTTTTTATGCATGGATTCGTTGATTTCCTATATATATAATGTTTGAAAATGTTGATTTATTTTCTATATAATGTAGTAGTTAAATAAATTAGGATTTTTGTTATTACATTGGTCACTGAAACCTTCTAGGAGGCAAAATGGGTGGTTCGCACAACTTGATAAAACCCTGCCTAGGTTTCGAACTACCTAAAGAATATACCATAAGGTATGACTTGTGGGTGAAGTTTCTAGGTTCTAACATATGACGACTCATCAATCAGGTTATTAACATACATACACTAACTTTTGATAGAAAGACAAGGTTGAAAATGGTAAGAAAACACCACCTAGTGAGAGACAAACAATGCAAGCAGTAAAATAAGAGGTTCGATGAACAAACAAAAACCCTGCCCAAGTTTGAGGAAGGAAACAAAAGGAAACCCAAACATAAGTTTAAGTAATAGACTTAAGTGAAAAGACCAGATAGTTAAAAAAAGGGGAGGTCCCATTTATGGGTAACGTTGGCTCTAACCGAGGACAAGAACTACAAAGGATGTAGAGAACCCAACATGCAAGACTAGTCCTTTTCCATTGGGCACAAAATCAACGAGAGGGATACCAAACATAAAGCCAAAAAATAACATGCCAAAATTGCACTATTTATAATGTAGGACTAACCTACAAAAGAAAGAAAAGGAAGGGCATGATCACACAAACCCATTAACTAGCTGGGAGAAGAATAATCCTTTTCTAAAGAGGCCACCTTCCTATACAGTCTTAAGAAAAAATTTAGGAACATTGACATACTAGCATTACTATAGAACAAATGTATTCATAGTCCAATGGTCTCCCAAAAAGATACTTTTCATCAAAAACTTCATCATGTTGCCATCTTGTTAGGGTAAAATCATTCTTTTCTAGCCAACTCTCATGATCGAGATCTATCAATTCAAGCATATCTGATTTTGATATGGCATTTTGAGTTCCAAATTCTTCTTTGGCCTTACATTCCCCAAGGATTTCCCAAGTTTCTAAAAAAATACCATAGGAAACAATACTCTCCTTGACTACATCATACCTTCCTTCAATCTGGCCACTTTTATGGAGGGTAATTTCTTTTTTAGACTAGTGGAAAATAGGGACTAACTTGTTATTTTCTTCTAACTGAGCATCAATTTCATCTTCCTCCATCAAAAGACTAGTATTTTCCTCATCATTTCCTTTATTATGACCAACTTAATCCATTGATAAACAACATTCATCCCCAAACATGGATTGATTGGCAATTGAATTTATGAAAAGAAGGTTATCATATACTTCAAATTCATCAAAAATAAAGAGAGGGTTAGAGTGATTTGACCATTTTTCTTTCTCCTAAAAATTATCACTCCTGAGATCACCATTTCCTTCCATATTTAGATATATTCCCTTATTCTCCACTTCTTCAAAGAAGAAAATTTCATATTATGGAGTAAGAAGAGAATTTGATGCCAATTCATTCGAATTAGTTTTAGAGGGAAGGAAATTATTAGAAGAAGGAGGTGAGAAAAATGATGTCTTTTCCTATAGGTCATCATCTTCATCATCACTGGATGAATTGCAATCACTTTCAATTTCAAATGCAGTATATAAATTGAAAGCCAGATCACTATAATACTGATCTCGACCTTCACTAGGTTGTTGCATGTTATCAAAGATTGTTAAATTAATGTTTTCGACAATCGAATGAGGTAACTATGCTTCTTTGTGACCTTTAACCACAAACTCAGAAGATGTCTTGCAACTGGCTCCAAGATTTACATTTTTGTTTGATTTCCATTTACCGAGGGTGATAAAATTGTCCTCAACCTTCACTACTTCCAATTGAGTTTGTTTGATTCCTTGAACCTTATCTCTTTTGAGGATTAATTTTATGTCTGGTTCCAAATTAAAATGGATATGTGATTCTAGATCTCTGCACTAGGTATTTCTAGGGTAGGAATTTTTTGAAGGGGTCAATTGAACTGGTAAACAAAATCCCTCATTGTTTCAACCTTATTTTTCATGATTTGAAAGAAAAGATGGTAGTCGTAATGTTAATTGGAATTTCATAGCATTGGAGAAATTTTGTTTTGAGGAAATCCCATCTAGTAATGATTTATTTTTCTATTCCCCTGTACCATTTTTCTACTTTCTTGATCAGGTTGTCAATAAAAATTCTCATGAAAACATCTTCTTCTTCAATTCCTAAAACTGAACTTACAACAGTCATAGCCAAAATATGTTCCTCAGGGTTTTGTTCATTTTGACCAGAAAATTTAGGAAACCTCTTATAGGAACCTTGGGATGAATAATAGTATTGTGATAGGGCAAGAGGGCCAACTTTATTACAACAAATATTTGAAGCCATAAATAGACAGAGTCACCAACTCACATAGGAGTAAATGTTAGGAAGAGAAAATTACTATGGTATTTCAGCCAGAGCTGGATTCTGAGGCCAAGGTATAGGTGGGTCCCTTGGTTGATGTAATGGCTGATTGGGGTGATGACTACAATGATGAGGAGGGTTGTCGTAGTATTTGAATATTAATCTTAGAGGGTGTTCAATCACAGGTGCAAACAGGCACTGGGCCCATTCTTCCTCTTCTTCCAAGACAAAATTCACCCACATATAATCTATTGGAATACTTCTATATTTCTAGGTGAGTGTATTTAATTGTGATATGATGTCTACTTGCTCTAATCTAACCCAATCTAAATCTAGCTACAAAATAGGAAATATGTCATTATGAGGAAGTACCATTTTGCCACATGACATGATATAAATTGTCAAACCTTACAATCAATTTAATCCCCAATTGAGTTGCCAAAATTTTTTTAGCAAATGGAATGGCTCAGACAAATATGTTTAGACAAATAACTCATGACCTAAATTTAGCACCAGTAATCTGCTAATAGCTCCAAAAAGACCACAATTACATTTGTGGCTTTTCTCTGAATTTTGTCAAGGTACAACTCGCGCACCATATTTTCAATGAATTTATCAAATCTATTGAATACGAGTATGCTTTTAACTAGAAAGTAGGAAAGGAAATTAATGGTGGTTCATAAATATGAAGCCAACGTGAGAAGTGTAAATCAAAGCCATAAATGATCAAAAAAAAGATTGAAACTTATGACCATCTAATCAATGAGATAAAACTAGACTGCAATAAATGAATGTTATACAACTTATCTTTCAAAGAAGACACAACTATATTATATGTGTAATACTAAGATCAACATACTAAGCATCATTAAATTCATAATACATAGATCACAAATCATTACAGTCTAAAATAAATGTAAATCCCTCTCGATAACACCACCAAGTGTATATTAAAAAAAAGTCCCTATCTTCTTTCATATTTTCAAATTTATGGCAAAGCCAAAGCCACTTGACGGTCACCAAAACCATTACTAAATTAGTGGCTTTCTTGTTTTCCAATGTTTCTTGAGAATCGCTAAATCAATCCTAAGAATCAATCTTGGTAGAGGAATAGACATCGACAAGGAGAAACTGGTCTTGATCTTACCAATAGTTGTCGAATGACCTTTCACACAACCATACACTTAATGCAACATCTAGGAATATCAATCAATAGCACGTGTATTCTACTTGATGGTAAATTGTAATTCAAACCAGCTCAAATCAGCCATAAATTATGACTAAATTTCCATCTCATCATACTTAGGAGAAAGCACTAGTGTCTAACCAATCTTCTATAAATTCAACCAACATCACCTTTCTTCATCAATGAATAGAATCAAACATGGTGAGCTCTCAAAGTGACGGTAACTCTACCAATGAATTCATTGTGTTGGAAGAGATCAAATGCAATCCACTATTTAGGCATGTATCAGACTAGCTGAAGGAGGTTTTCATGGTGCAAAGTGAAATAGAAGAAGTGATCCGCAACATTTTGGGCACGACCTTCCTGAGTCAAGGCCATGTACACAACACAACCATGATGGAGCACTTCATATATACTGTCACCAAAACTTCTAGTCATCATGACTAGGGTGTGAGAGCATTGGAGCACCTAGTAAAGCTCAAATTTCATCATCTAAGCAATGTGGATATCAAAGGGATTAGCCACTACCCTTGAAATGGACTGATAGCTAACACCATATGCATTGCATTTGCTCTTTAGGATGATACTTTAAAGAAATTTGTGGCTCTTTTGCACACCATAGTGGTAAGAAATGACATGGGACTTTTTGTGCAATTCCTCCACTCTTAGGAGAACCTTTTGTCACTAGCTCAAGTTGAACGCCTGTGTGCCATAGGAAAATGGCCCCTTGTCATTTTCATGTCCTTTTAGGTCTTATTTCATTATGTTGGAACTATGTTGCTCTAATTTTATCTTCTAACATGGCTCGAACATGCTTATTTAGGTGCTAAAACTCAAAGAATGATGTCTTGTGAAGGTGTTGTGAACTGTTGTAAGACATTTCTACATTCTTCTAGACTCTATTTAATAAAATTTACCTAAAAATCACCTTTTTACTCATCAACAAGTCCTATTTTGAGGTGTTGTAAAGTCTTGTAACAAGCTTTCACATTCTTCTAGGAATATTTTCACTGTTTACACCCTTCTCATGCTTTATTTAGTCTCTTTATGCCCTCATAAGTTGTAAAAAAGTGTATTTTTGAATGTTATCCCAGAAAATAACATTAAAAACAACATTTTTCTTGACACATTTTTTTAGTAACTAGGTGGGACCCATTCACTATGGGTGGTGAATGAGCCCCCTTGGCCCCAAATTCAAAATATTTCAAATTTCCTCACAGGATTTTATTCAAAATCACTTGATGTCAGCTTGGGATGAGGTATGAATTGATATTAAGGCACAAGAATTGTATTTAAATAAGTTATTTTCATCTCATTTTACATCCTCCAACATTTGCATATCATATTCAAGCAATCTCAAGCATTCAAGCATTTAGCACTATTCAAGTACTTTGAAGTAGCCATTGACATTACTTCAGAATTGCATCATAAATGGTTAGGTAATTTGATAGCACTTTCATGTTATTATTTTATCTTTCTCTTTCATTTCATTATCTTTTCAAGGATTTAATTACGAAAAATGGGGTTTGACCAAGGAAAAACCCTATTCACTAACCCTTAATCATTTTCCCCTATTACATGTTTGTTTGCAACTCTTTGTATGAAAATTTGATAGGTTATTAGGTGTTGAAGATTGATTTCCAATTCAACTAGGTGCTTCAATTCAACTTGAGTCAAATTCAAGCTTGGAGAGAGTTATTTGTCTGTTTTCTACATAATTGACTTCGACAACCCAACAAGCAAACATTTCCAAATCTGGTGTTGCAAAGTTGTCTCCTTATTTTTCAAAAAATTAGGAGAGGACTGATTTTCCACATGTGGTGAATGAGTCTAACCTTAGGATTGAAAATCTAAATTTTGTTAGATTTTGGATCCTCACAGACAGAAACTAGCTCCCGACACTTTTTCACCAAGAGAAGGATTGATTTGCTACCTTGGGTGAATGAGTCCCATTATGAAAATTTAGTAATTTCCATCAGCATTTAGAACACTCCAGAGTCATCACAATTCATCCAGGTGAACTCAAATTCATCGCTGTACTTTCTATTTTTTTATTATTTCTTTATTTACATAGTTTTTTGCATATCACAATGTGTTTTCAAACATAGTTGTAATTGTGCTTTTGCATTCATTTTCAATCATTAAAATTAGTCAATTTCATTTAGTTAAGTTAATTTACATTAAACAACATTGCATACATCCTAATTTGAGTGAATCATTAGCATTTTTGGCCCTATCTCTCTCCTTTTAGGTGAAAAACCCTAGAAGTGCAAGAGTAGTCCATAGGGTCCCAAAAATCTATGTTTCAGCCTATATACTATTACTGAGGGAATTCATGTGCTAATTTTTGCTATGTACCTAAGAATAAATGCCTCTTTTTTCCCTTTTTTCCATGATATGAAATTTTGTAATCGAATCACACAATTTTGTAGTTCCAATGCAATGTAAAAACCTCTATATATATAAATAAAATATCCCTTTTGATATCACTATGTCCTTGTATGCATGGATTCATTGGTTTCCTATTCATATCATGTTTGAAAATGTTGGTTTCTTTTTTGTATAATGCACTAGTTAAATAAATCAGGCTTGTTGTTATTGCATTGATCACTGAAACCTTCTAGGTGAAAAAATGGGTAGTTCACACAACTTGATAAAACCCCACCCAAGTTTCAAATGGCCTAATAATACCACCTAAGGTATGACTTGCGAGTGAAGTTTGGGTATGTGCAAGATCATCATGGAAAAAACATGCCCTTAAGTGGCAAAAAAATTAGAAAAATCAGAGTTACGCAACTTGACGTAAAAAAATGAATAAGTTATCTATATTATTTCAAAAATATGTAAGAATATAATCAGTAGAAAATTGAATATAGTTTCTAAACTACTAGGTTTATTTTTATTTTTTTTAAACCTATTTAGTGAAAATTTGAAATTTCAATGCAATAGTACATAAATTACAAGGAAAAAATAAGTAGGTGTCTATCTAACCACCTAACCACAATAAAATGATAATATTTTTTTTATAATATTTTAGATATAAGTAGAGTACTCATGTCCAGATGTGATGTGTATTTTTTGTAATTGTTTTCCAAGTAAATAATTAATTATGAATTTTTTATTACAACTTTTAAAAAATATAAAAACTCGTATGTCTGATCACCTTAACTTGGTCAAAACTTCATGAAATTCAATTTTTTATTTTTTTTATCCTATAGTAAGCATAGAATGTGACACATGTTTCAAATTCAAAAAATGCGATACCATTTGAGAGCTATGGATGTTTTTCAATCAACCTATCAATCAAGACTTTAGTCATAATTCAAATAGAAAATGAATAATAATTATTTATTAAATTCAAAGTAAAGAATAATTTATACTGGTGGAAAGCTAAGAATCTCCTTTAAAAACCCTTTTCATTTCATCAATTTTGGGTAAAAAAAAAGTCGTCAAACACATACCCTACACATAACCACCATATCGCCACTTTTTGGCCCATCATGATCCTGCACATACTCGTTTCTAGGTTCTAACATATGACGACTCAACAATCAGGTTATTAACATACATACTGTACCATGGAAAAATGGATCATTGATATTTTCATGGTCTTTTAGGTCTTTTCCTCATGATGTTTGGTCTATTTTTCTTTGATTTAATGTTGTAATGTGACTTTTGCATTCACATTAGGTCCTTAATATTCAAATTATGATGTCTTGTGAAGGTTTTGTGAAGTGTTGTAACACATTTCTACATTTTTCTAGACTCTTTTCATTACAATTCACCTAAAAATAACCTTTTCATCACTTATCAAGTCCTATTCTAAAGTATTGTAAAGTCTTGTAACAAGATTTCATGTTTTTCTAGGCTTAATTTCACTATTTACACCTTTCTTATGCTTTCTTTGACCCCTTTATACACTCATAAGGCTTAATTAAGTGTATTTTTTAATGTAAGCCTAACAAATAACATTAAATGTGACTTAATTCCTGACACCAACTTACAAGCACAAGGTGGGACCCATTTGCCATGGGTGGTGAATGAGTCCCTCTTGGCTCTAAAATAAAAATAATTCAAATTTTCTTTCAGGTTTTTATTCAAAATTACCTTATGTCAGCCTATGATGAGGTGTCATTGGGTTATAATGGCATAGATGTGTATAAATAAATTTTTTTCTCCTCATTTTGCATATCCTCATTCATCAAGTTTACTAGCATTCACTCATTTGCATTTGAGCACTTTGCATCATTCAATCAAGCATCTTGGACCAGCCATTGATATAAATTCAAATCTCTTCAACAAGGTTTTGGTGATTTTAGGACATTTGCATGTTGTTTATTCATCTTTCCTTGTTCATTTCATTCCATTTCTTCATTAAGGGTTTGATTACCAAAGTGGGATTTGACCAAGGAAAATCCCTATACTCTAACCCTTAACCATTTTCCCCCTTTTCAATGTGTGTTTGCATACTTTTTCATGCATATTTGTCAATAAATTAGGTGTTGAAAGATGGTCAAGAAGTCAACAAAGTGTTTCAAGTCAACTAAACCCTATTTCAAGCTTGGAGAAAACCTATAGTCTATTTTTTGTAGATTTGACTCCATCAACCCAACAAGAAGACAAGTGCAAATATGGAACTATAGAATTGACCTTTGATTTCATAGAATTTTAGGAGAGGACTGATTCACCATCAGTGGTGAATGAGTCCCACCTTAAGGCTAAAAAAGTATATTCTGTTAGATTCTAGTTCCCGACAGCATAAACCAACTTTCAAGAGTTTTTGCTAGAAGTAGGATTGATTCACCATCATTGGAAAATGAGTCCCACTAGTGATTTACACTGATTTTTTCCAACATTCAGATCAATCTAGATTCAACATTCATTTCCTAGGTGCACTTTGTTCAACCTCTTTCAGTTTTTTTTTGTTTCCATTACATTTTCTACATATCACATTGTTTTTTCAAACATTGCATATTTCATAGGTTTTGCATCAATAGTCAATCAATTTCATTACTTAGCTACATTTAGATCATTGCATTTAGTCATACTCACATCATACAATCCCTTTTTTGAATGAACCACCACAATTTTGAGGTTCTATCTCTTTCCTTTTAGGTGAAAGATCCTAAGGGTGCAAGAGAAGTGTATAGGCCATCCTTAAAATTGATGGTTCACATACACTCACTTTTGAAGGAAAGGAAAGTTTGAAAATGGTAAGAAAACATCACCTAGTGAGAGACAAAAAATGCAAGCATTAAAATGAGAGGTTCAATGAACAAACAAAAACCTTGCTCGAGTTTGAGGAAGGCAACAAAAGCCTACCCAAACATAAGTTTAAGTAACAAACTTAGGAAAAAAGAAAAGATAGTTAAAAAAAGGGGGAGGTCCCATTTATGGGTAACAATTATGAACAACCACCGAATCCTGAAGAAATGAAAAATATTTATGGAAGACTTTATGAACTTGTGAAAAAACTTGGTTATTGTTGAAAAGGATGTGGTGCTATAGAACAAGGTATCCTTATCCCTATAGAGCCTAATACGCAAGAAAAAATTCATGGCATTGGTTATTTTCCTTTGATAGAAATAAAAGCATCAAACAAGGCTTCACTCAATAGCAACATTATTACAAAATATTTTTCCAAGACAAGTTTAACTTTGGTGCATCCTAAACTGATAGATACTACATGTGGAAATATTTCATTAGATATGTATACAATTGATTCTTTGTCTACTCATTATAGTCAATAACAATAGTTGTTGCTCCTTTCCATGCAATAGTTGAAGGATCATAGGATACTCACTATTACATGTTTTACATTCATTAAAAATATTTTCTTTACCACAAGGAGTGGCATACCATCATCCAGCCTTGACTCACCCTTGTCTTGCACTAAGTGGGGGCAAGGGGTTCGGTAGCTTTGTCTTTGTATGTCACTTGTCATTGTTTCTTTTATCTAGTTGACTGCCTTCCATGTATATAGAAGAGAAAGCTTGGGATGTCGATGACATGCTTTAATTTGGCTCACATGTGACATTATTTTCTTTCTAGGTTTAGCATTGTATTTTTGGGGGCAACCCCTTCCTTCCTATTTCATGGCATAGCTTTATTTAAGAAACATGAATTAGCGTAGGGTTTTCCAACAAAAGATCTCATGTCTTAGGATAAAATATTGGATACTTTAAAGCAATTCCTCACAATAATGGTGTTAGAAATCACTTTAAAGGGGGGCATACATCAATGACATCTTTTAGCATATTTCATGGAACAATTTTCTTTTTTCTTGTGATGTGTCCTTTTCCTGGTGCTTTCATTGGGTTTGATGTCTTCCAAGAGTGTGATATTTCTAAGCATATGATCTCCCTTAGTGGCATGATGTGAAGCGAGATTCATCCCATAAGTGGTGATCTAATACTCTTTGACTTGTCCTCTCTCAGAGACATTAGGCATGATGTTCCCTAAGAAGAAGACCTTACATGAACAAAGAACACTCCCCTTTAAAAAAAACTTACATACCTGAAATTCAAAAGCATACAAAAGCATTACATTTTGGTGCCTTATCAAAGTTTTTAGGAGGATAAATTTGGTATGGTATGGGAGGCTAATATGATTCTCTATTTTTCCACCTCAGTGGGACAACTCACCTAGTGGACAAACTGAGGTTCCACTACCCCAGAGTAAGCATGCATGATTGGGATAACTCACCTAGTGGATAGATTGAGGTTCCACTACCCCAAAGTGAGAATGCATGACTGGAATAACTCACCTTGTGGATAGACTGATGTTCCACTACCCTAGAGTGAGCAACACATGTTATAGACAAATAGCCCTATTCTACATCGTGTTGGAACTGTTGTGCTTGATCCTTTGTTTTTCTTTATTTTTTTCTTCGCCTTTAAGAGGGTATGAAGATGTACCTTTGTTATTGTTGCATACTTAAGTGTCTTTAATGTCTACTTTATTGTGATTTTGTCATGGAGGAAAACTCACTAAAGTGGGGGAAAAATGTAGTGTAGAAAAAAGTAACCCTTTTTCACACTTAATTTGGGAATTAGTGATATTGAATTAACCTAATTATGCCTCAAGATTCAATGTCGTAATGTGTTGTACACATTATTGTTGAATCTAGGACCATTTTTAAGAAAATGTAGTTAAATTGTACCCTATTTAGGGTGTTGTAAAGTGTTGTATTACACTTTCACACTTATCTAGGGTTTCATTAATTAATTGACATTAATTGAGCTTAATTAGCCCCTTTAATTCAAATTTAAGCCCTCTTAATTGCACCTTCTAAAAGATCCATCCAGACACCCAATAATGATATTACATGACATTTAATTTGGAAAATTCAAGGTCCTAGAAAATGGTGCTATGACCCATTCACCTTTAGTTGTGAATGGGTCCTATCCACATAGGACACCCCTTTCTTTGCATTTTTGAAATGGGTTTTTGATGTTATTTCATCCCCCTGAAGCATGGTCCTAGAAAGTTGTGATAGGACCCATTTTCCTTTAGTGGTGAATGGGTCATTCTCACATAGGACAATCCTTTTTGAATTTAATTTTGGCAGGATTCTAGTAATTTTCAATCCTAGATCTAGTGTCAGCTTGAATTATTTGAATTTTAGGGTTAATTCTTAGATTTAGTATAAATACGAGGTTAATTCACATAGTTTCATCCTAATCAATCTTCAAGAGAGCATCCTAATACTTTACAGGAGCATTATAGATTACTTTAATAGAATTTCAAGGGCATTCAAAGGTAGATTATCAATAGTTTATTGCAGCAATTCAAGATCATATTGTCATGCCAAAGGTATAATGCATCAAGCATGTTGTTGAGCTAAGATTGTTGATGTACTATTGAAGTTCCACTTACAAGAATTGTTTCACATTTAACTTGAGATCAAGATCTACATTCTTCATGGCCACTTCATGTTAGTTTGCAGATTTACAATCCAAGATATCATCCAAGGTATCATCATTGCATATTTCATGTTTCATGCTTCTATTTAATTATTTCATCATTTGGTTTAATTATCTAAAAGGGTTAAGATCGAGGTAAATCCCTATTCACTAGCAATCAATAATTTTTTCTCCTCTTAAATGTGTGTTTGTAGGTTCATAGGTCAAAGGTCAAGTGGAGAACAGGATTGGACTGAAATTGTAAAAGTTGTCAAGTTGCAAAGTTGTCATCCATATTGCAAGAACATGAAAAATGAAGCTACAGAATATGTTTCAAACTTTCAGGAGCTAAAAACCTAGGAGCTAAGAGTGTAGATCTTGAAGAACATAACCTAAAAATTAGTTTTCGAAAACCCTTATAGGACTCATTTTCCACTAAAGGCGAATGAGTCCTCACTGAGACCTGAAGCAATGAAAACCTAGGATCTAGGAGTGCATACTAAGAGGAATAAAACCCCAAAGTTTCCAGAACTCTAGCAAGGACCCATTTTCCACTAAAGGAGAATAAGTCCTATGTGACCTAAAAAGAGCAAGTTTTCTACAAGGTACACATCATTATAGCCTCTCAAAACTTTAATATTTGTTTCTAGAATAGTTAGGATTAGTTTCTAATTATTATTTGCATGTTTTTTTCCCTCATAATTGAGTGAAAAATCCCTAGAAAAATTAGAGGTTTATCAGCTTGTTCATCTTCGTAGTAAACCCTATATTTTTCTTCATTTCAATTTGATTTTTCTGAACATTGTGTTTATGGAAAGTAAAAGCATATTCATTTTTATCATATTTCTCAAAAGTCTGATGGGGTTTTGGACTATGTGTATTCTAATGTTTTTGGTCCTATAAATGTACCTTCAATATCAAAATATATATATATTTTATTTCTTTCATATATGATTATAGTAGGACATTTATTTATTTTCTTAGAAGTAAATTTGAAGTCTTCAATTGGTTTAAGGAGTTTAAGGCCTTGGTAGAAAATCAAATTAGCAAGAAGATTAAGTTTTTGAGGACTGACAATGGTGGTGAGTTTTGTTCCACAAAATTTGATAAGTTTTGTAAAGAACATGGGATTGAAAGATAGAAGACAAATCCATATACCCCTCAACAAAATGGAGTTATGAAGAGGATGAAAGGACATTGATGGAGAGGGCTAGGAGTATGCTAAGTGGAGTTGGCCTTGAAGAAAAATTTTGGGTTGAAGTTTTTTCCACTACATGCTATCTAATTAATAGATCTCTTACATCAAATTTTGTTGAGAAGACACCTATGGAGGTGTGGTTGGGAAAGAAGCCCTCATTGAGGTATCTTCATTTTTTTGGTTGTGAGGAATATGCTCATGTGCCAAGGGAGAAAAGGTCAAAGTTGGAAAACAAGGCTTTGAAGTGTATCTTCAATGGATATGGTGTTGGTGTGAAAGGGTAAAAGCTTTGGGATCCAATGGCCGAAAATGTTCTCTACAGTTGAAGTGTTATCTTTACAGAGAAGAAACCTTTTCCCACTATTTTGTAGCCTACAAAAGAACAAAAGAAAGAAGATGTGGTTCAACTTCCTCTTTACCCTAAGAAAGTTGAACTTGAAGCCTAAAATGTGTTGGTATTTTTCTAGTACACCCTTAGAACTCTCTAAAGAGTAGCCGGCTCCTATCATCAAGAATTCCCAAGAGGAATGGCCAACTTAATGAGTGAAAGATTTGAAGATTGTCACTTCTTCACTTTAGGCTCTATGGGACATAGGAGGGTGTTCCTAATTGTGTTCCATTTTGGTTAAATCAATTTAGAACACATTAATTCATAGATCGGTTCCTATGAAGGGTAAATAATATGATTCACCGAAAGGTTGGCTAATCTTTAAGCAAATACCCATTAATTCACCAAGAATAGGGAAATACTTCAAACACATGTCTTATGGTTAACAAATTTTAAGTGATTTATGTTCTAATACTAAATCCATGATCTGGTATACTACTATTATCCTTCAAATGGAAAATATCTTAACAAATAGACTAGTGACCTTCATCGATTGGGCAATAGAGTCACACATCTTACAATCAATAACATAGAAATTCCTTAACTCTGATAATTTTACACTATTTTCATAATGCCTTACATTATGAAAACTAATTGTTCCTAAAGCATTACTTCTTACCAAATCCTTTATAAATTCTCACAAATTCATGACCTCATTAAAGCATTTAATTGATTCTTTGAACCAAGGAAGAAACAAGGGCATACATTCAAACCAAGTATTTAACGATGAATAAAATATTCTTGATATTTCATTCAAAATTTGCAAGATGATTTACAAAAGGAGAGTAGATGCCTTATGCATAATATTTTTTTCGATATCAGTAATTTATATAAAACTATTTTAAGATTTACATATGCATAACTCAAATCCAAGACAATTTGACTATTCTGTTCACTGGTATTCTTCCTAATTTCTACCCTTTGTGTATGTTGGACCCAAAGATTCAAAAAACTAAACACCTGTAAATGAGCCATGATATCCCTTTTATAATGCAAGAGAGCCAACAAGATTTTGGCTCAAAATGCAAATTACATTTTGAGATATTTCATTTCAAACTAATTTCATTTCATGTCAAAATTCCCCCACATGATAATTTGCAGTTACTTGGTGAAAAGGGGAGGCAAAACTTGTAACCACCAACAAAATGGAAATGCAAAGTACCACCAAAATTCCATGTAGGTACTAGCTAGGCCATATATCCAATGTCCACATCACCAAAAGGCTGCATAATTAGCATGAAAACCCCAAAAATAGTACCACCCATAAAGAACAAGAGCGACCACCATAGTAATTTATCAAACAACACAAAAATTGTAAAAACCATAGACCAATTCACTTAACTAGAGGCACAACCAGCACCAACACCAATTCCATGATACACATTCCCACTTCACATTGTTATGAGAGATGGAGAAGAAACTTCTACTCCTTCCTCATCCTTGTCTTTTCTAGGAATAGAACCATCACATCCACTTAGAGTCCTGACAACCAATGGTGGAATAGAAAATATCTCCACTCCATGGACCTTAGTTTAGTTGAGCGTCATGAGGTATTGCATATAACTAGGGTCAGTCTCAATAGCACTCTTAGATGGGTTATCAGTGACATCAATTGGTGAATTTTTTTGACCAAAGGAACTGCATCCATACCTAACCTTCCAGTAAGATCTGGAGGAAAACTATGTAGGTTCCCTACCCTTCTCCATTTTCTCAGCAATAATTCCTTAGTATTGTAGACTCCTAATACATTTGAAAGGAAATATTACAGGCCTTTTGATAGGGGCCTTCTCTTCTACAATCAGAGCACATTCACTTATCTCATGCCTAGAAGCGTCACTAGGAAAATTTTGTGTGTTGAGTCAGGGCGACCTTCTCATAGGCACCTCAGACTTGAATGACTTTCTCATTTTTTATGCCTGGCAATCTCTTGAGCTCACAATTGGGAACTCCTCACTCTGCACAAATTTAGAAGGATGCTAAATACTTAATGAGAGAATGACAACCACTTCATCTATATTTATCAAGCAATTCTAGTGATGTTTGCTCCTCAGTGTTGGCATCACACGCTCAAGGGATTAATTAATGGCTTGCATCAATCTCTTCATTGTTAACAACCCAAGTACTTGGAGATTTACAAATCACTCCACATAATGGATGGGAATTAATTCATCACATGCATAAGGAATCAATTTGATTTCCCCTGGGGAGAGCACACCATTAATGCTTCAATGGTTGCAAAATAAAAATGGCTATCACATGTGTGTGTTGTTAATTTTGAATGTATGACATCGATCTGATAGTGAGCTAGACAATTAAGCAGCCTAGATATGGTAAAATTGGGTTTGAAAATCCAAAACCACAACTCATCACCTTTCAGCCAATAATAAAAATCTAATTGGGTGTCAAGTCACTCATCCCATGGGATCCGCTTTGCTTTGCATTTCGGTCAAGAATGCTAGGTGTCACCATTTTGTGCACCTCACATATTGTTAGGTAGGAATTAATCATGTACCATGAGGTGTGCAATGAATGACATGGATTAAATCTTAATCCATCATTACAACCGTTGATTTTAGGCCAACGTTAGTATAAGGTTTGGTCTCGATATGGTGAGGACATGTGTCAGCATCTCATAGGCCTCACATGCTTCAAGATGGCCCTTAATTACTACTCATGTGGTGTGCCATGTATGGTGGGGATTCAATCCTCAGATCCAATGGTCCCTATTCCTACACACACTTAATATTAGTCATAAAAGGGGCCGCAACTAGGCCAACGATGACAAGACCCTTAAGGGTGCCAACGTAAAAGTTTTAAAATTGAAGGGGTTGGTAACCAAATGTGTCTGAAGGCTTAGGTTATGACTTTCATAACCGATAACTGGTAGGGTCATGTCATTGTGAAATTATAACGATGGAGTGTTTTAAAATGGTACACTTATGAAATTAGGGTTTATAACGAGACCCTTAGTCCATTTTAAATATAGAACTCAAAAATTGTGACTTAGAATTTTGCATAATTTTTTAAAAACTCCATTAGAATGGACCTGATGATGAGGAGAGCTTGAAAATATATGAAATTTCTAGAGAAGAAGAAGAACCTAAACCTCAAAAATTAAGGAAGTCTATGAGAGACAATAAAAAATATAATAGGTTTGGTTATTCACTATTGGATTCAAATTATATTTTTTCTTTGATTGCTAATTTTGATGAGCCAAGGGTTGTGCAAGTGGCTATGGGTATGAATGATGTAGATTCCTAGATGAAATCCATGGATGAGGAGATGGATGCATTGAAGAAGAATGATACATGGGATTTGGTACCCTTTCCTGAAGGATGCAAACCCATTGGTTGTAAATGGGTGTTTGAAAAGAAATTTGGTCTTGATGGTAGTGTTAAAAAGCATAAAGCACTTGGTTGGTCACAAAGGGGTATTCACAAGTACAAGGGATAGATTATGGTGAGATATTCTCTCATGTTACAAAGTTGGCATCTATTTGGTTCATGTTATCACTTACAACAACATATGATTTAGAAGTGGACCAAATAGATGTGAAAAAATCCTTCCTTCATGGTGAGTTGGTGGAAGAAATCTATATATCACAACCTAAATAGTACATGGTTAAAGGTAAAGAAAATCTAGTATGCAAGTTGAAAAAGTCTTTGTAAGGTCTTAAGAAATCTCCTAGGATATGGTACAAGAAATTTGACACTTTTGTGTTGATTTTAGGATTTCTGAGATCTAAATTTGATCATTGTGTTTACTACAAAAATATTAAGGATCATATCTCATCATTTTATTGTATGCTAATGATATGTTTTTTTTGGGGAAGATAAAAGTTTTATTTTAGATTTGAAATCCCAATTGTCATCACATCTTGAAATGTAGGATTCAAGTGCAGCTTGGTATATCTTGGGGATGTAGATCAGAAGAGATAGAGCTAACAAAAAGCTTTGGTTAAGCTAGATTAAGTATGTGAATGTAGTGTTGTAGAGATTCAACATGACAACTTGTAAATAGTTAGTTGTTTCTATGTTGCAAGGGACAAATATTTTTGCGGAGGATTTCCAAAGTCACCTTCTAAGATGGAGGACATGATCAAAGTACCCTATGCTAGTGCTATAGGAAATTTGATGTATGTTATGGTCTTTTTGAGGCTAGACATTGCCTAAGTATTGGAAGTCCTAAGTCATTTTATGGATAATCTTGGAAAAGTCTATTGGGATGCAGATAAGAGTGTTCAGATACTTGTAGGGTACTTATGACTATGCCCTATGTTTTCATGGTTATCCTACTAGACCTTGGCATTCACTTTGTATTTGTGGGTTTGTAGATTCTGATTGAGCATGCGATATTGCTAGCAAAAGATCCACAAGTGGATATGTATTCATGATGTTTTGTGGTGCCATTAGTTAGAAGTAAGTGGAAGGATGTAGTCACTTTGTCCATGACAAAATAAGAGTATATGGTAGCTACTCATGCTTGTAAGGAAGCCATTTGTCTTAAGCATTTGTATTCAGATGTTGGGCATGCAAGTCGGATCACTATCTATTGTGATAATTAGAGTGCCATTTTCTTGGAAAATAATCCTACTTTCCATGCTATAACAAAGCACGTTGATGTTCAATTTCATTTTGTTCATGATATCATGGTGGAAGATGGAAAAGTGAAGTTGGAGAAGGTTGACACCTTGATGAATGTTGTCATTGCATTCACAAAGCTAGTGACCACAAAGATGTTCAGATGGTGTTTGAAGTTCATGGGCCTCATGACTTCTAGTAGTTAAATCCTATTACTTCCATTGAATCTTCAAAGGTTTTCAACAAGTGGGAGAATGTTAGGAAAAGAAGCTGTCCAACCTTTTATTTTTTATAGCATTATTTTTTTATATATTTAATGTTGCTAATTTTCTCACATTGTCTTGTGAGCTACAATTTACAATTTCTATTTCTAATGAGGAGTCAAGTTGAAAAGTTGCATGTATAGGTGGAGTTGTGCATGAAGGTATTTTCTATTTTGATGTTGAGTTTAAATGGAAAGTGAGTTTTCAAGGTGCGGTTATTTTTTGGAAAGTGTAGGTTTTGTGCATTTACAAGTTTAGTGACAATTGGCAGTTGTAGTGTTGCAGGTGGTGATAATTGGAAATTTATTATTATACGTGTGCAGTGGTTTTGGTACTTTCCATGTTGCATCTTCATACTTTTGTAGTCAATTTAGAAATTTCTAACTTATGCATTTTAAGCTCTTATATATTGAACACTTGTGTTTTGGAGTTGTAAGATAATGTTGTGTTGAGATACCATTATGTTGTTGGATTTACTCTAGAATTGTAACACAAATAAACTCTTGTAGAAGCTTTCACTACAAGTTTATTGTAACCATTGTTTATAGATAATACATTGTTCAATAATTTGAAGTGTAAGGTTTTTTTCTCAAAAGGGTTTTTCCCACATATATTTGGTGTCATTTTTTTTATTGTATCTCTAATGTTGTTTATCTTTACCTATCATGTGGATCTTCTTTATTGTAATTGTGTAAGGATATGAAATTGTTGATATTTGCACATTCTCTCCTCTAATAGATTGGTGTTGGAATCTTTTCTACATACCTTGCTTCCTTTCAAAAATATGTGCAGAGTACGAGCCTTCTTAAAAATTTATGGAGTATGGATTTCACCATAGACAAGCTCAAGTTTTTGGTACACAAATGGCAGAAATTCATAGAGGCTCTTGAAGCAATTGATAAATTGTGAAACTATTATTTAGGTGGTCATGATATAATTGTGAACTTTCAAGGAAGGGTAAAATCCACGATAATTGGATGCAAGGTAAAGAATGTGTACAAGCAAGGAAGGGAAATTCTAGTGGAGGAAGTCCACAATTTACGCAAGTTACACAACTTCTTTATGTGGTACCACTTTGTAAACGCTCATACACAAGTTGCATAAGAAACATAAGTTACTTTTGCAAAGAACTTTTTGTACCATGTGTTGCTGAAAACCTCAAAGTTGAGGAGTCTTGTTGTGATAAAACAAGTCCATTTTCACAAGGAAAGGCACCAATAGAAAGTGCACATAGTGGTTGCAACTCATGCTGCTTAGTTGGAAGATTGGGGATGCTTGAAGGACAACCATGAATAAGAAGTTACTAAGGACAATGGCATGCTTAGATGCAACAACTATAAGAGTCCCTCTCATTGCTCTGTGAAGAAAGCGTAACCTTGGAAGAAAGCATGATCAATGCAGAATTTTTGCTTTAGTATTATTTTTAGCTTTTGTTAGTTTTAAAGCATAATAAAGCTTTAATTTTCATGCAATAATTGAATGCATACCTCTAATTTTAGTTTGGTTTGTTTTTATTTTTTTTAAGCTTTCTATAACTTTTCTAGCTTTGTTTTTTCTTGCAACCTATCGCAAGAGTTTTTATTTTTCTTTGGTTGTTATCTCAAATCTCTTTATATATAAATTATTGTAACATCTTCTCAAACAGTTGAATAATATTGCATTCTTTCAAATTTTTTAGTTTGTTGTTCACTTTTTTCAATGTGTTGTTCAATTCAGTATGGTTTTAGAGCTTTAAGTTTCAATCTTTCAATTGGTATTAGAGCATAGTTGCAGGAATTTTTTTTTTTTTGTACACACCAAGTTTCCTCCAAGAAAAATCATAATCTTAGTTTTCTTTGTTTCAATCTTTCACTCTGAATTTTTACTATAGGGTCATAATTACGATTTTGCAAGGAAACAATGACAGTCACCAAATTACCCAAGTCTATGGCCTTGTATTTCTATCCACTAGATCAAAAGTGGAAGCTAATGTCACTATAGTGAATGGGTGGCATGAGCCTGTAGGGTTGAAATGAAGGTTGGAGGCATAAGATAGTCATTTGTCAAAGAAGAGCAAGATTATAAGTGACAGGGATTGAGATATCAATGAGAACATCTCTCTTGGACTAGTGAAACTATTGGCAGGCAAGGGTGCAACAATACAAAATAGAGATGTTGTGATGTGATAGAATGAAGGAAAGAATAGGAAAAATACACAAGACAATGCAAAGACAACAAAATATGACACAAAAATTTAATATTCATACATTCATTTTCATATATTCCCTTTCTTCCAAAATTATAAAAATTACTAAGTATTAGATCTAGTTTACAATGCAAAATAAAACTTAAACTATTTGGAAAAATTTCCAATATCTGGTGCTACACTCACACCTAAACTACTACTTATTGTAGTGCTAAAGCTATTGCTATTAAACTGTTGTGTCTGATAAGCATTCTCTTCTACACTCTTTGATTTCTTTGTTAGAGTTATCATGCATTAGCTAATAATTAATTAATCTTTAATTGATTATTATTCCAATTTATTCTCATGCACTTAAGCTAAACTTAGGATTGCTTTATTAGTTGAGCTAATATTAGATCATTTTGTCTCATCCCATGTGATGCTGACACTTGTCATGATCTGATCCCTTTCTCATTTAGGGTTTTTCTCTTATAAGCACTCAACCCTTATTGTAATTAAATCTTGAGCTTTCATATATTCTTGAGAGTCTCTTGCTTCTATAGCTTTTTCTTGTTGAGGAATATTACATATATTGTTTGTAGATCTCTTGCATGGAAGGTCTATTTGTTTTTTGTTTGATCTTATGGCTTGTGGTTTTGTTCTTGTCTTCTACTATTGGGGCTAATGATTCCTTTGGTTTGCATTGGAGTGACCTATGTATACTAGTACTTTTTCCTATGTACTTTTGGATGTGGTGCATCAGTGGCTAGTTACATGCATTTTGATGAGATGGATCATTTACTATATGGACACTCTTGCAATCCTATTTCCAGAGGTTCTTCATTCCAACACTCTATTAGTCATCTTTCAACAATAGTCTACAACTTCGTTCTTTTGGATATTCTATATGTTCTTATTTTTAAGGACATTGTCTTGTTTGGAGAATTCTTTAGTCCTTCACTTGGCTTTCATCTCTTTTTGGAGTGGAGTTTTTTTCATGAGGTTTTCTCTATTTCTCTACATTATAGAGATTTTTTGTTTGTGCATGGGTACCTTACATGGCCTTGTTTTTCCGGACCCATCATGCATTCTCTTTTTTAGGTTTTTTAGCTACTCCCTAAGTTCATCTTAAGGGGGAGTGTTAGGGTTATCATGCATTTGCAAATAATTAATTAATATTTAATTGATTATTAGTCTAATTTATTCTCATGCACTTAAGCTAAAGTTAGAACTACTTTATTAGTTGAGCTAATATCAAATCATTCTATCTCATCTCATGTGATGTTGACACTTGTCATGATCTGATCCCTTTCTCATTTAGGGTTTTTCTCTTATAAACACTCAACCCTCATTGTAATTAAATCTTGAGCTTTCATATCTTCTTGAGAGTCTCTTGCTTCTGTAGCTTTTTCTTATTGACGAATATTGCATATATTGTTTGAAGATCTCTTGCGTAGAAGGTGTATTTGTTTGTTGTTTGATCATGTGGCTCATGGTTTTGTGCTTCTTTCACAATTCTAATATGGTATCAGAGCATGGAGTCAGCGAACCAATTCTCAATTTATGATATTTTCTTTCTTCAACGAGGGTTGTAGGCTTTAGATCTGAATCCCATTTGTTTTTTTTGTAATTTTTGGAGGTGGTCATTTTTTGGTGCATTTTTGTGTGAAAAGGACCTCGCCGTTGGATTCAAAGCTGTCGAGAAAGTCAAATTTGGATTTTGATTCACTTGATTTCAACTCTTGATGCCAAATCTATGAAGGTTTGAAGTGGTTTCTTTATTTCTAGATCTGGAGGATAGCTACACTTTTGGTGTGATTTGAGCCAAAATGGAGGTTTCCATTACACTCAGAAGGCTCAAAAACCTTAAGATCGCCTATCAAATCACCAAAATCCATGTTAGGAGCATCTAAGGCAAAATATTTTTGTCTAGGGGCTCGTATGGACCTTGTACAGACTCTTGTGCACGTGAATCAAAAAAATTTGCAATTAAAATATTCATGGGGTCGGTATGATTTTTTAAAATTTCTTTATTTTCTAAGAATTTAAAAAAAAATCATTAAAAGGTTGGTTTGTGTTGGTGTGAATAATTGTCTTGTACCTAGCTTATTCATTCACTTGTGGGTAAATTAGGACATATCTTACATGGTTAAGTTTACATAGGTAAAGATCTCCTAGAAGCCCAGCTGGCTTATCTAGAACTTCTATCTTATCTAGCTACAGATGCATCATTTCCTAGGTGATTAGGCTTGTTGGTTGTCCTTACGCGTCATAAGCATCATGACATTTGTCAACACTAAGTATTCATGGCTCACCCCTCAACCTTGGCCCATATAAGCAAGGCACCTCATGTACATTTGTATTCAAGCAATCAACCAATCTTGCATTGTGAAGCAAGCTTTCTTGCCATTCTCTATCTTGTGGAAGTGGTTTTGGTCGCAAATGATCTTGGGGGTGTTGAGGAGTCACCATCAACTCCTACATGGTATCAGAGCTCTCTGGGTGTTGCAGATTCCTTCCTAGATCTGAGGGTGATATTTTGGCTTCTTGAAGATTTTGGCCGGGTGTAGATTGCTCTGGTGAACCTCACTTCCGCTGATTTCGAGCCGCTACGGTGATGAATTTTGATCAGGAATTCACTCTATAATCGGGTAAAGTTGTTTTGGAGGCAAAAATTTTTGTTGAAACAACTTCTCAGGCGTATGATTTTTTCCTATTTCTAAAAATATTTTCGTGAAAAATATTTTCTCAAGGACTGCTTTATTCCTCGTAATTTTAAAATCTTTATAGGCTGTAAACCGCCATCAAAAATAGTTTTGGGCTATAATCTTATTTGTATGGGCTTTATTTTGTAAAAATTGGGCACCCTCGGTATATTCCGCAGAGTATATACTCTATGCATCAAATATCTATCCCGTACGCAGGTCTTGTCGTGTCAGATGATTTGTCATAGCTTCGCGTCATATCATATGTTTTGCTAGCTTTGGTCCATAGGAGGTTGCGCGTCATCATGTACCCTAAGGCTTTCTGTGTTGGCATATGGTACCGTAGATCTAGCCGACCACCACATCAGTCATCCACGGCATAAACCCTATCTTTTGTGTCACCGTCTGTACCATCCTTTGCCGGGATTTTTTTAAGGTACCATCGGTTAATCACTGCATGTTGTTTGCTATCCTTGCCCTCACAGACTCACCAACCTCGCTGATCCACATTATCATCATTCACCGTGTAGCCTCCTCCATCCGAGGGTACTCCTAAGAAAATGGGTCTCTAAATGACTCAGTAACTCATTACTTCCAGCTTCTTTATTATCGGCTCGTTTGATCTGCTTCATCACCTGTGCTTCACCGGTACGAACCGCTTCTGGATTTTATCTCGGCTGGTAATCCTTCCCACCTGTATCATCATCACCATCTTGTGTCTTGTTTAATTTATCATGTGATTACTTCATTCAGATGTATTCACTGGCAGTTCATTCCTCGCCCTGCTTCATCGTTGTATTGATCTTAGCCGGGATCTGCATTCTTCGGTAAATCCATGTATGCATAACATCTTTGTTCGTGGTAATGTAGCTCCACTGGCAACGGTGAGGATCTCATTGCCTTCCATCAGATCCTTTCCTTCTTGCCTTTCCTTCACCGGCTACTGAATGGGAAGCTTCCAACCGGCCATTGGACAAAGAGATCTATGGCATTAATAGTCACATCCATCGGCTGGTATGATTTCAAAAGTTTTTTTAATGTAAAAACTTTGCTCTTCGTCGACCATTTCCTTATTGTTGGTGGGCTTACATTATTTAAAACTTTTTAAAAGTTCTATAAGGCCGACGGGTTTTTGTGTAGAGGGAATTGTTTTTTGCAATTATTACCACTGTGGTCAAGAGCGGATAACCGCACTGCCTTTAGTATCTTTATATTATTTGTATCGGCTAATCGTGGCTGTAATTACCGCGGCTTGAACCGATTTCTAATCTTTGAAGCATGGAGGCAAATTTTCTTAAACGATATTGACTTCGGAAGGTGAAGACTCACTTTCGCAGTGTAGAGGATGCAGCGATTTTTGTGCTTTGTGCCTTTTTCAGGTTGTGCCTGACATTTTTTGTTTCTCGAGCTCATATCTTTTTGTGCTCGATTCGATTTTCACCTCAAATTTCCATGTGATCTAAAGCAAGGTATTCCGGAGTAATTTCCTTAGATCTACTCATGCAATTTTTGCAGATTTGTTTCCAGATTTTCATATTTTCAGTTTGTAGCTGATTTGATAGTTTGGGATTCCTTGTTGTAAATTTGCAAAAAAAGTGCAAATCTTGTTGGGACAAAGGGGTTGATATCTTGTATTGTGAGGGAAAATTGTTGTTCTTCTCTTGTAATATCTCATTGTATCATGGACTTGACAAAAGTTGTACTTCTAACTCCATATAACTATCATGAGTGGAAATCTCAAATGGAGTTATTATTGTTAAAATCAAAGTTGCAACGAATCACATTTGGTCAAGATCTAGAACCTGCAGGAGCAAAAGAGAAAAGAAAATGGCTTGATAGAAGGGATGAAGCTCTTGGTACTTTGAAGTTGTCTATTTCTCCAGATCTTAGATATCATGTTGCATCTTGCAGTCATCCTAATGAATCTTGGAATACTTTAGAGAGTCTCTTTGGTAAGCCAGATAAGATGAGGAAATTTAAGTTGGAGAATGAACTCATGGGTCTTAATCCTTCAGATTTTGACAATGTCCAAGACTATTTCTCTAAGCTTAATTCTTTTAGATTGCAGTTATCTAATTGTGGGGTCACTAAAGAGGATGAACAGTTAATACTTTCTATTCTTGCTAAGCTTGGTCCTGATTATTCAGTGTTTGTTTCTACTTTTTATGCTACAATGGATGCTCTTGGCACTACATAAAAAATGCCTTCTCTTGATGAATTTGTAGCTCAACTCACAAGGGAACAAGAAAAGTTGGTACACATGGGCACATTGATGTCTTCTAGATCTCATGCTCTTGTTGCAAAGGAGACAAAAGATTCAAGTGGCATAGGTAAGAAGCAGAACAAGGCATCCAAGTCTAATGAGCAAGGTAAAGATTCTCCTTCACATAGCACTCCTGAGTCTACACCCTCTTCTAAAGAGGAATCATCTAAAAAGAAGAAGTCAAAATGTGCATATTGTAAAAGATTAGGACATGATGAGCAAAAATGTTATAATAAGAAGATTGATGAACTCACACACCTTCTTCAAAAGAATAACATTAAGCTGCCCTCATCAGTGTCTGCTACTTCTTCTTCTGCATCTCAATCGGCAGCTCCATCATCATCATCTCAGTCACAGGACACAGGATCTACTTCTAGGCTACACAAGATGAAAGGACAAGCACTCTTGGCCTCTACAAGTCTTGAATCTCATAGATGGCTTCTTGATTCAGGGGCATCTCATCATATGGCATCTTCTATGGGTCCATGTTCTCTTCTTTTGAGCCTTGTAATTCACCTCATATATTGATGGGTAACAATACATATATGAAGGTAAGTGGGAAGGGTTCTATTAATATGGGGGAAGGGAGCTTCAATGATGTACTTTGTGTTCCTTCCTTGTCCACTAATCTCCTTTCTATTTATCAAATTACTCATGGGGGTCAAGGTAAAATAGTTGAGTTCACTCCATATAGGGTGTACATAAGGGACTTGGAGAATAGGGATATTGTTGCTATTGGGATGGTTGATCATACATCTCGTGTATATTCCTTTTCTCATTTTGCTTCAGAAGATGATAATGTTCCTTTGACTGCACACACACTTCATTGAGTGTGAATCATGATAGTGAGGAGAAGTTTGGTCATCTACACCTTGGTATTCTTGAGACTAGTGCTGAGCTTCCTACTCCACCTCCTGCTTCTTCAGTCATTGATGTTTCTATTCAGCAGGATGATCATAGTTTTTCAGATCTTGCTTTGTGGGATGAGTATTTGACAGGGATTTCTAACTTGTTCATAGAGTCTCATACTGCAGATTTGGAGGACACACTTGAGGGGATTTCTCTCCTCTTTGATGACAGTTTCAGTACAACTGTTATCCCATCTACTTTGTCTTTGGAGATTGACATTCATGAGTCTCCTCCATCACTTGATTTGTCATGTTTCTTGGTTCAATTTGACCATGATTCTGTTGTGGCTCATTCAAACTTGGAGGATCTTCATCAGTTTTTAGAGACATACATGAGCATTCATGCTTCCTCCTTTCAGTTGGACATGGAGTGGCTTCTACATCAGCTTATGGATTTGTTTCTTCCTAAGGGAAGATGTGTTTCTTGTAGACATTGGGTAATCTTTTGTTTTCAGGCATTCTTCATCAGCTTTGGAGCTTCTTCATCATGGGGGGGATATATTATCTCTCTACTTCCTTCTTATGGGGGGGTATTTGATTGTATATACATGATGCATGTTGTCCTTGGGGGGTATCATTGAGTCCTCCATACATCATGTTGTCTTGTTTCTTTTCTTTTGTTTTCTCTCTTTTGGAGAGGAGTTTTGTCCCATTGGTTTTCCTTTTCTCTCCTTTGTGAGATTGTGACTATTTTGGTACCGTAAATGGGTACCTTAAATATGGGCCTTGTAGTAGCCGGGACCTATAGTAATGTGCATAATAATCTTCTCTCCTAAGTTGCACTTCTATAAGTGTTGGTGTGAATAATTGTCTTGTACCTAGCTTATTCATTCACTAGGTAAATTAGGGGACATATTCACATGGTTAAGTTTACATAGGTAAAAGATTCCTTCTAGAAGTCTTAGTTGGCTTATCTAGAACTTATCTTATCTAGCTAGGATGCATCATTTCCTAGGTGATTAGGTTGTTGGTTGTCTCATGTCATAAGATCATGACATTTGTCAACATCATATTCATACCTATGTCTCAACCTTGCCCATATAAGCAAGGCATCTCATGTACATTTGTATTCAAGCTGATCAATCAAGCAATCAATCAATCTTGCATTGTGAAGCAAGCTTTCTTGCCATTCTCTCTATTGTGGAAGTGGTTTTGGTCATAACTGATCTTGGGGGTGTTGAGGAGTCACCATCAACTCCTACAGTTTGAAGTTTTGAAAAGGGGAGAATTATTTTTTTAGTAGCAGATTTGATATGGTACTCGCAGGGTACACTTACTATTGTAGCTCCCTACAAGCCCCACTTTCAGCTTGGCAGGCCTTTCCCTCTAGACAACGGGCTTTTATTCTATTGGCGATGGATTCCATTAACCAATTGAAATTCTTTCTACCACCCAAAGGCCAATCTCCTCACTGGCATTTTGTTTTTTTGCATCACTTCATTATTTTTTCAGCAAGTGACTAGCTTTTCCACCATGGCAATGTTTTCTACCAACAAAAGAATCTTTTGGGAATATTCAGATTATGTAGGGAATATTTCATAACCAACTTTTTCCAAGGGATGATTTTTTTTTCTCGAGGGAATAGAGAATATTCCTTGGAATATTTGTTGGTGTCATGTTGATGTTAGTGGTATGGATGCTGACAGGGCCCCCTTTGACCCCTCTTTGGCCTCTAGGGAGCTATTTTTTTTCTCTTGGCCAATTTTTTTGCATATGATATTGTTTTTTAGCAAACAAGATATCATCGAAAAGCCAATTCCACCAACTTTCGAGTAGTGTGGGTCTTATTGCTTTATTTTTCTATTGGTGCATTCTATAGTCTTTTGAAGTTAGAGGAGTTATTTTTAGTCCCGAGATCATAACTTTTGATTAGTTTCTCTAATTTTCATGATTCCAATGGCATTGGAACCATATCTCAGAGCTCTTCAGTTACGTCCATGCAATTTTTCCAGATTGTTCTCTAGGTACATTTTATTCAAATTTTTGTGTTTTCACACTTTGGTGAATTAGTTGGAAATTTTAGCTCTGGAAACTTTTCATTTTTATGGGATAACTTATTTATGGCTGATCTATATGTCTTTCCAATTTTTGGTCCTATTTGGGCATTGTAGACATATTTTTAATGCACATTCTATTATGTAGACATGTTGAGATAAAGTGTCATTCTGATGTATATTTTTTTGGGATTTTGCACTTCTTGTTATGCCTTTTGTACTTGCACTATGATATAAAGTTCCATGGGTGGGTTGATGTTTTCCTTTAGTTTTCCATCACACCTTGATCAAGTGAGTGTCCCTTCGATGACAATAGTGAATCCTAGTGATTCTTCCTCGTGGATGTGTGCCCTAGTTTGCACACCCTTTTATTTGTAGGTTGTTTCTCCTACATGCACTTTTTGGTTTCACATAGTTTTAGTGTTCCTATCACAGCTCTCCCTTTTTCAGCATTATGGGAGGTTTTCTACTATTGGTGCTAATGCTTCCTTAGGTTCGTGTTGGAGTCAGCTATGTATACTAATACTTTTTCCTATGTAGTTTCACATGAAACATACATCAACAGTTGGTTACATGCATTTCAATGAGATGGATCATTTACCATATAGACACTATTGCATTCCTATTTCTAAAGGTTCTTCATTTCAGCACTATATCAGTCATCTTTCGATAGCAGTCTACAACTTTGTACTTTTGGATGTTGTAAATTTTTCTATCTTTTAGGACATTGTCTTGTTTGGAGGCTTCTTCAATCCTTCACTTGGCTTTCATCTCTTTTTGGTGTGGAGTTTTTCCCATGAGGTTTTCTCTATTTCTTTACATTACAAAGATCTTATGTTTGTACATGGGTACCTTATAAGGCCTTGTTTTCTGGGACTCATTGTGCATTTTCTTTTTTAGAGTTTTTAGCTACTCCCTAAGTTCATCTTTAGGGGGGGTGTTAGAGTTATCATGCATTAGCTAATAATTAATTAATCTTTAGTTGATTATTAGTCTAATTTATTTTCATGCACTTAAGCTAAACTTAGGATTACTTTATTAGTTGAGCTAATATTAGATCATTCTGTCTCATCTCATGTGATGCTAACACTTGTCATGATCTGATCTCTTTCTCATTTAGGGTTTTTCTATAAAAACTCAACCCTCATTGTAATTAAATCTTGAACTTTCATATCTTCTTGAGAGTCTCTTGCTTATGTAGGCTTTTCTTGTTGAGGAATATTGCATATATTG
>VDFB02193867.1:574655285-574715386 GCA_007258455.2 Sequoia sempervirens | reverse complement strand
TCATGGATCTATATTTGCTCTAATCAATCTTAGCTGATTCATCATCCTTTCTTAGTTTACATCCGATTACCACAGGAGTACAAACTGGTTTCGAATCCTCCATTCCAAAATTTTTCAACAACTCTCTTAAATACTTATATTGTGAAATGAATGTCCCTTTGTTAGTTTGATTATATTTATAAATAATGTTAGGCATATTTTGGTAAAATAATGTTTTATTTTTGATTAATGACATCAATCCAAAATCCTCTTGATATTCATGACACAATGGAGGTGGGTGTTGCTATTGTATTTTTTCTTTTATACCTTTGTTAGAGTTATGAGCGAGATTAGTAAATTTCAAATTCCATTTCTTGTTTTATCCTATGTCTATTAGTGTAATTTTGAATTATGCTTCTTGATTCTTGTCACAAGGGGTCACAAATCTAAATCATGCACCTTCCCTCCAAACAGATGAAGTGATACACTGATTGATTGGTATTTATTATCAGATGTTGGTAAGTGTGTATTTACTTATATATTATTGTATAATTATTTTTTTGATATTAATGTATATATTTAATAATTGTATTATATGAACCTCCAAAATTTTTTGAAGAGGAGGTCAACTCTGTGAGTTTGAAATAAATAGTCATCACTTGCCTCTCCACCTACTTGACATTCAAAGGGTTGTGGATTCTTCCATCCTAGTGGAAAATATTGATAATATTATATCTTTGTTATATACCTATATGCCTTTCTTGTACATTATTTTGTATTACAAACATGTGACATTGTGCATCTATATGGTTTGTTGTAAGCCTATATGAATTTTTTGAACATATATTATAGCTCTACTAATATATAACATTGTATACCTATATGGATTTTTAGTTTATACACTTATTTTATTGATGTTACCTAAATTTACTAGAAATTATTATTAGATAATACACATTCAATTCCTTTTATTTTTGTAAGTTTGAAGATAGATAACTAATTAAAAGGAGAATTTATTGAAGAGATATAATATATGCATTTGTATCATTTATGATTTTCTAAAAAAAATACTTTCATGTTGATTTATTTTTTTACTTCAACTAGATTGACCCATAAAATTAGACCCCTATCTTTCTAGGTTGATGAAACTTATGGATAGAGCACATAGTAAAGCCTAATAACTAGGTTCACCCTTAAAGAAATACTAAAATAATTGTAAGTGCTAGATTCAATCAAGGACTCAAGCTCCCAAGATCACTTGTAAAACCAAAATAACCTCTTAGAATAGAGAAAAGTGAGAGCATAAATTTGTAGTAATGAATGCAAAATATATTTAGATCAAATGTGATTAATGCAATTCTATGTAATATAATACTATATAATTCAATGCATATGATACCTTTTATGTGGTCTCACAACAACTCCCCATTTTTCCCCTTGGCAAAATGTGGACCGCCCTTTTTTTTTCCTTTTTTCCCTTTCACTTCTGCTTGCTTTGGCTTGGTTTAGTGGATTGGTTGATTTCAGGTTTCATTTTTTTTAGTCTTCCTGGTATTTGTTTTAATCATTATTATTTCCTAGATTCGGTGTTTCGGTCTTTTCATGAAGTTTTAAATATTTACTAGAAACCAAAATCCTTGAGTTGTTGTGGTCGTATCAAAGAAAGTTGTATCTTCAGTTGATCCTAGCCTCGCCCCCACCCAATAAGTCATTAGCCAAAAAGCTTTTGATCTCGGTGGCTCCTTTTTATTGGAGTCTGATTGTTGCTATTTCGTTGTCTTTAGTCAAAACATGGAAATTGAAGGTCCTATTATGAAATTTTTTGATTATTTTTTATCTTCCTTGAACTCGGTTTTTGGTCTCTTCTTCATTCCATTTTTCTTTAACTTGCTTGGAGGTAAGTGTCTTGGTCCTTGGTATTCTTTTCAAAATTTGGTACTGGAAGTTTTAATCTCAGTAATCCTAATTGATCATGTATCTTAAAGGATTTTTCCTCAGGAAAATAAAAGCAACACCAGAGTGCCATACAAGATCTCTGTACCATCTTTTTCCTCTAGTAGTGAGCCCGTACAAAAACCTAGGTGTTCATAATTTCAACCCTAATTCATAATGATTCATCTTTATTCAAGAAATTAATGCATTATAATGGGTAAAATTAATGAAGGTGGTGAACTACTCATGTACTTGGCATCACTTCAAGCATGAAATTTCTTTTATGACACTCCACTTCATGTCATGCACAAATTTGTAAAGGACATTGAGCAAATGAAATAATACTGGCACACAAGAAAAAGTAAATTTTGAGAACAAGAACACAACTATCAAGGGTTTTGAAGCTTTATTCTGAAGAGATTTTCATCATCAACCAAAATCAGGTATGTTTCAAATAACCAAAATCTTGTTAGTCATTTTCACACATGAAAATCTCAAAAATGGTATTTCCCTTTGAAAATTGAAATATTGATTTTTTTAATTTGAATTTAATTGAAAGATGAATTGAAAGTTTTATAAATTTCTAAGAAAATTTGGTTAAATTTAACCCTAACTCACACACATGACACATATTTGAAAATGCAGAATACACCAACAAAAATGAGTAATTTTGAAGCAAATATAGAAGATGAATTTAAAAACTGCAATTCACAAGCCATACGAATTGGAATGGTAGTTACAGATATTCATCCCTTGGTGGTCTTCGGATGTTGAAATTCACACTCAGGTACGACAAGAAAATTCTTCTCAATGTCCCAAAAGTAATATAGCAAATGGGTTATTTTTAGCAAGAGGGTTTTCACCAGCAATGGAGTCTCCTGAATTGGTCATGGAATGTATAAATCATTATGACCCAAACAAAAGAATTATTGAGAAGTGTGGCATTGAAAATTGGACACTCTTGAGAAAAGAGACAATTTCATTCCTAATTAGACCTACTTTTGAGTACCCTTACACTATTCATTCTTCAAAATGACATTTATAGGCCCCTAAGACCCATTATTTTTGATCTAGAGGCTTGTTTCACCTGAGAAATCACTTAAATCCTAACAAACAACACTCAATTCATTCATATCCCAAAAATCCACCTTCAAAAACCATTGGCAGGACCTATTTGCCAAGGGTGGCGAATGAGTCCCTTTTTAGGGAAATTTCAATTTTGAGGGGGAATTTAATTAATTCAACTTAATTTCTTGGTGAATGTCATCCTATTAGGTCTAAATAATGAGAAAATTAGGTGTTGTTGCTTATAAATACTCATTTTAAGTCATTTTAAACATCTTTTTAGTCATTTCACAAAAGAAAATTCTAAATTCAAGTCTTCTACAACAAGTTTCATTAGCAAAGTTGAAGTTTTAGGGTAGCAAACTAGGGTTTTTGCAAGTATTGAAGCTCACTTTTTGATCAAGATTCAAAATTGAAAAGGGTTGATGATCAATTCCTGTGGTGAATCATGGAGAAATCTAGGTTGAGGAGATGCAACTAGGCATCAAATCACACCTAAAGACTTGGTTTCAAAGTGATCCCATTTTCCATTTTCTCTCTATCTTTAGATTAAGGTTTGCATTTCATTTACATTCTATTTGCATCATGTCATTTATCTACATTTTCAAAGTGTTGTAAGGTTTCTAGGGTTGAAGTCCTGCATCACTCAAATCACATTCACATCTCTTGTTCTAGCATAGTAGAATAGGGCTTCAACATACTTAAGACTTTCCTAGTCTTTAACACACTTAAGGCTAGGGTTTTATGCAAATTTTTCTCTATTTAAGGTTTAATTACCCAACTAGGGGTTTGACCAAGGAAAACCCCCCATTAAACAAAAAAAATTAAGCTATTTAGTAGGTATTTTTTGAGATCCTAATTTGGGTTTTTGTCAAAAAGTGTTGTACAGGTGTTAAGGTGCATAAAAAAATTTCTAGGCAAAAAACCTTTGACTTGGGACTGATTCACCCAAGGTGGTGAATGAGTCCCAGTTAGCTCAAAATTAGAATTGCCATATTTCCAAATTGCTTTTCATTCATTTTCAGCTTTCCATGTGCACACATTCTGAAAAACAACTTTCTATTTGGTTTAATTTACATTTTGTTCATTCTTTTAAGCTCTTTGCAAACATCACTATGTTTTCAAACATTGCATATATCTTAGGTTTTGCATTCATAATCAATCAATTAGTTAATTTAGTTGCATTTAGATCATCTCATTTATCCTTAATAACATCATACATTTCCTAATTTGAGTGAACCACATTGATTTTAGTGAGGTTTATCTCTCTCCTTTTAGGTGAAACATCCTAAGAGTGCAAGAGTAGCCTATAAATCTCACTCCCAAAAATCTATGGTTCATTTTGGTGAGCCTACATATTGAACATCATATCATTCTAATTTGCAGTTGCATTGGCATACTAGGACACAATTGCATTGTCTTTTGCATTGTTTTTGCATCCTAGGGCTTCTTAAAGTTGCATTAGTGAAAGCATCATTTAGAGTTCATTATTGCATCTTATTTTATATCATCATTCCAAAATTTTGCACTTTCAATCTTTATTTTCATTGTACAAACCTGAATGCATTTTAAAAAGTCAAAAAAATTAGAAAAAACCTCAAAATACCTCCCCTGCCTAGGACTCATTTGCCACCTTGGGTGAATTAGTCTCACTGCAATTTTTGAATCAGAATTTCTAGAATTCAGTTTATTACTTTGCACATTTTTGTTTCCTGCAATTTCTTTTCTATCATAGTTCAGCTATCTTCTATTTCATTAGCATAAGAAACTTTTTCTTTCATGGCATTTATGGATAGTCTTATATTTTTGCAAATTTCCTTTTTATTATTTGTTCCTAGTTCTTTTAGATTAGATTTATCGATACATAAAAACACAAAAATAGAAACATCAAAATAACTTTCAAACAAATGATTCAAGTTAGAAACAACATTTCATCCAAGCCCCTTAGTAGTGATGATGTCAACAAGTTAGATGGAGTTCTTCAGGACTTCCTCTCACTCACATCATCCTCTAACACTTGCAATGAGAAACCTAAACCACTTAAGGATAATGTATCCCTCAAACCTTTTGGTTGTGATGACTTTGACTATTTAGATGATGCCCTTCAAGACTTCATCTCGTATAAGTCATCCACTAAGGTTTGTTGTGACCAACCCACAATAAAAAATGTTAACACCTTTAATGTTGAACAACTTAAACCAATTAACGACAATTTACCCCTCAAACCTTTTAGTCATGATGATTTTGATTTGTTAGATGAACCCCTTCAGGATTTCATCTCACTCAAGTCATCCACTAAGGTTTGTTGTCAAAAATCTAAAAATAAGGATGTTAATGTGATTCAACCTCAACTCATTATTTACCCACCCTCGCATAAACTTCGTCCTTCCAATAAACCTGAGTACATTCTTTACCCACCTAAAACCAATGTGTTGCAACAATCAAGTAATGTTACTATTTAGACTCATACATATAATACCCGAAACAATCCGCAACTGCCACAACCAACCCCAACCTCTTTACCTTTACCTAATCCACCTAGTGCTCCTCATTTCCTCCCACACACAAAGGAGTATGATCTTCTTGAACAATTAAAGAATACTTCTGCCAAGATTTCCCTTTGGGATTTACTTCAAAACTCACCAAATTACCACACTATTCTTCAAACAACCTTACAAAATTTTTAATTCCCCCTGATACAACTTCAAATGATATGGCAGCTTTAATACATGGAATGAATCAAATTAATCTAGACATTACTTTCCATCAACATGAGCTCCCTCCTTTAGAGTTGCGAAAAAAAAATGACACCTTTATGATAATTGCTCGATTCAATCTCATAGGTATCAAAAGAACCCTTATCGATAATGGTTCTTCCCTTAATGTCTGTAGTGTGAATCTCCTTGATAGATTGCATGTTGATAAGTCACAAATAATACTTGATTTTGTATCCATTCAAGGATTTGACAATACAACAAAGCAACCGCTCAGTATAATCACTTTACCTATATTACGATTGGGGTGGCTACTTTGCAAACTCCTATTCATGTCATGCCTTATGATCTTTCGTATAATCTTATTTTAGGTAGACCATGGATTCATGAGATGAATACAGTGCCTTCGACCCTTCATTGTATAATGAAATATGTCTATAACAATCACATTTATCAATTTCAAATAGACCTCGAGCTTGAATGATTTTTGCACCTTGAAAAAGGAGCTACAAGTCCTTTGAAAACATTAATTCCAACATCCAATATAGATCCTCTTGAAAGTGAACACAACAATGAGGAGTCGGTATCTAAAATATTTGGTGATCATTTGGGATCCTTACAATTTACACCTTCATTTATGGGGGAATACATAATCACACAAAAGATAGATGAGAGACAAGAACAACCAACTATCATGTCAGCTCAAAATTTTGAACAATCATCTCAAACCTCTATGTCCTCTACTTTGGAAGAAAGTGCAAGATACACAATAAATTTTGATGAGATAGATTATCAATCCCCTCCTAATCCAAATAAATGGAATGACTCTATGGAAAAGGCTATGAACTTGTAAAAAAATTATGATATATTGAAAAAGGGTGTGGAAAACATGAACAAGGTATTTGTGTTCCTATCAAACCTAATACACAAGAGACAAAAATTGGATTGGGCTATTCTTTTTCTAAAATGACAAAAGCTACTCAATGACCATCTTTGAATGTCAACACCATTACATGTCAACCAAAACATAAAATCACCATCAAACATCTTGAATTGCTTGATATAAACTTAAAACTGTCATGGAAGTATGCTAATAGTGATGAAACTCTGAAACAAACATTAGGAGTTTATGATAACACATCTTCTATTGCCCCCATGCAATGGGTTACTCGTGCTACGATCGTTACCAAGCAAAATGATAGTGATATAATTGAAGAATCTCATGAGTTTGAAGTTCCTAAATCTAATGCACTCCCTTTAGGAGATAAAATTGATGTGCCAATAGACATTGATGATAAATAAAAGGTTATTAAGATTGGGAAGTACCTTGACGATGAAGAATAAGAGGACACTACAACTTTAGTTCATGATTTTCCTAAAATTTTTGCTTGGAAATATTCTGATATGCCAGGAATTGACCCTAAAATTGTGACTGACAACATCGTTCTTGTTAAAAAATACTAAACCCGTTCGTTAAAAGACAAGAAAAGTGCACCCTAACATAGCCTTGCATGTTAAAGCATAGCTTGAAAAACTCCTTGATGCAGGATTCATTCAACCTACTGATTATTCTCCTTGGATCTCAAACATTGTCATAGTTGCTAAACCCGATAATTGTATTAGGATATGCATAGATTTTCATGACTTGAATAAAGCTTCTTTAAAAGATGACTTTCTGCTTCCTAATATTGACATGATCATGGATTCAATTGCTGGACATGTTTTTTTGCCATTCATGGATGGATTTTCTGGTTACAATCAAATTCTTATTAATCCTCAAGATCAACACAAAACTACCTTTACAACTGTTTGGGGATGTACCGTAGAAAAAAGGAAACTTTCTTGACATGGGAATAATTCATGATAAATTGGACTTAACAAGGCCTTGATTCAGGTGTTGTGAGGCATTTTATGCATCCACACTAGGTCTTGGACCCTTGCAAATTGAATACCATGCTTTTAATGATGTCTTGTAAAGGTGTTGTAAAGTGTTGTAAAGGACTTTCATGCTTTTCTAGACTTAATGAACCCATTTATCCCTAATTCAACATTATAAAATGTGTTTAATGAGATCTTCACATAAATCTAGAAGGCTTGTAAAAAAACTTAATGTTAAACTAGTGTTGTAATGTGTCTTGCACATTCACATTGGTTCTTGTGCCTTCCTAGGCTATGTGGAACTCATTTAGTGTTGTAAAGTGTATTCAAATCACACTTTCACATTGAATTTTGTGTCCCAAATCGTAATTGACCTTTAGATCATCACTAAGAGGCCCCTATTAACCCACATTGTGCATCCCAAGGCTTAAATTGATCAAATAACCAACAAAGTTGCAATATACACCTTATTTCTTAACTTCTTAGCATCTTAGCTGTCAAAATGGCCCCTATGCGACCCATTCACCATCCATGGCAAATTAGTCCCATCTAGGTGGGACCCATTTTCCATGGGTGGTGAATGAGTCCCATTTGGCCTAATTTTGACCTTTGAGTAGGAAAAATTGAAATTTAAGTCTATTATTTTCACATGTCGACCTTAGGGATCCAATTTTTGGGTTAATAAGGTGAATTTCCTATAAAATAAAATCTCCTAACTCATTTTTAACATTCATTCTTCATTATTCATTCATCATTCTTCCATCTCAATTCAAGCAACTTAGGGTATCATCATTGCAAGTCATTAAGATAGCAATTTTCAAACATTCAAGGGAATATTCTTCATGTTTTGTTGTAGACATTCAAGATTAAACATCATGGAAAGGTAATCAATTTCATTATTACATGTTTCATTTCACTCTTTCATTATTTTGGTTTAATTACCTAAAAAGGGTTTGACCAAGGCAAACCCCCATGCCCTAACATCCAACATTTATCTTTCTTGTCTTGTATGTTTGTAGATTTAGGAATCTTAGAAGCTAGGAAATCATTGAATATTGCATTGTAAAGTTGTTTAGGTCTTCCCTTCATTGATTAAGCCAAAATATCAACAAAAACTCACTTTCAAGTGTAGAATTCAAAGTTTCAGAAGTAGACACCTGTAGGAAGCCAAAGTGTAGGCTAAGAGCTCCTGTTTCCTCTTTTGGATCTTCAAAAGTTCAAAAGTGGACTCATTCACCATCAGTGGTGAATGAGTCCCATTTTCAGGCTTGAACAGGGTTTTTTGTATTTCTAGATACTCTTTTGTCCGAAATGGGTTCCAACTCAATTTCACAGAACTTGGAATAATTCGCCCAAAATGGTGAATGAATCTCGATAGGACAAATTTCTAGCATCAGTAGCATTTCAAGTGTCATTTCTAGCCTCATTCTAGATCCTAGGTGCAAACTTTCAGTTTGGTTCATTTCTATTCAGTTTTGCATTCATTTCTAGGTGTTTTTTTGTATATCATAATGTGTTTTCAAACATTTTTGCATTTCAATAGTTTTCACTTAATAATCAATCCATTTTGTTAATTATCACCATCTAGATCATTGCATTCAGTCATAACTTCATCATACATATCTTAGTTTGAGTGAACCACCTAGATTTTATGTGTGGGATCTATCTCTTTCCATTAGGTGAAAGACCCTAAGTGAGCAAAAGAGACATAGCATCACACACCTCCTAAAAATATATGGTTCAGGGGAATGTTTTGTTGGGTCATGATGCCCTTTGGTTTAAATAATTATAGTGCAACTTATCAATGAGCAATGATATTGATCTTTCACGATTATAGCCACAAAATTTTGGAAGATTATGTTGATGATATTCTTGCTAAGTGCTTAACACTATAAGACAATTTAAATGTTCTTTAGAAAATCTTCAAATGAATATGTAAATATAATATGCGCTTAAATTGAAAAAATTGTGTCTTTGGCTTAGGTAGTGGTAAACTTTTGGGGTTTTTCATATCTAATAGAGGCATTGAGGTGTCCAATATAAAGAAAATATATGCCATTATTAACATGCCACCTCCTAGGAACATTTCTCAATTGTGCATGTTACAAGGTTGAATTCAAGCCATCCATTGTTTCATTGCATCTTTAGCTAATCACACATTACCTTTCACTCATCTTCTTAAAAAGGGTGTACCTTTTGATTTGGATGAGGATTGTAAATAGGCTTTTGAGAGTTTAAAACAATACCTTGAAACTCCACCTGCTTTACAACTCGTCATGCCAAACAAAACATTTATCTTGTACATTATCGCATCAGCCCATGCTCTTGTAGCATTTTTGGCTCAAAAATATGATCATGGAAAAGAACATCCTATTTATTACATCAGTCAAAATTTAATTGATTATGAAACTTGATACTCACCAATTGAAAAACAATGCTTAGCTCTTGTATTCACTACTAGTAAATTGTGACATTATTTACTAAATGCTGAAATACAAGTCATGGAAAAATTTGATCCCCTCAAACATCTTTTCAATAAAATAGATCTTTTTGGATGCTTAGCTAAGTGGGTAATGTTGTTAACTAAGTTTTACCTTAAGTTTGTTTCACAAAAAGTAATCAAAGCTGATGCTCCTTCTCCTCTTGCTTTACCTAATCATGACTCCTTTCCTAATGATAGTGTCTTAAACGCTGATATTAAAACATGGGAGTTGTATTTCGATGGATCTAAGTGTAGAACAAGTTATCGTGCTAGAATGGTATTGATTCTTCCTGACAACGAACCTCTTCCCTTGTCCTATTGATTAAATTTCCTATGCACAAATAACACAGCTGAGTATGAGGAATTAATCACGGGTTTGTGAGATGATTCAAAAATGGATGCTAAACATATCAAGATATTTGGTGATTCACAAATAGTTATCAAAAAAATCAATGGTACATATCAAACTAAACATGACAAGTTATCAAAATACAAGGATCTTACAATGAAATTGTTAGAGAAGTTTGAATCATTCACCATTGATATAGCATCCCATGAAAAGACAATAGACATGCAAATGCAATGGAAAGTGTAGCCTCTCTTATATCCCCACACAATCCTTCAACGAAATTCACTTTTGTTATTCATCCCATCATGAAACCTTCAATTGATACTCAATTAGAAGACATTTTAACAATAACTCAAGATGACTCATGCGAATGGTATGATACAATCTACCACTGTTTAAAAGATGGTATTGTTCTTGAGCCCACAATGACAAACACTCGAAATAGTTTATGCAAACTAGCAGCTAAATACGTGATCCTCGCTGGTGTGTTGTATAGAATATCCTTTAATGGTCTCTTACTAAGGTGTCTTAAGGATTCTAAAATCCCTATGGCCCTTGAACAAGCTCATGCTGGTGCCTGTGGAGGTCATTTTGTGTTGGTGTGAATAATTGTCTTGTACCTATTATTCATTCACTAGGTAAATTAGGGGACATATTCACATGGTTAAGTTTACTTAGGTAAAGATTCTTTCTAGAAGTCTTAGTTGGCATTTCTAGAACTTATCTTATCTAGCTAGGATGCATCATTTCCTAGGTGATTAGGTTGTTGGTTGTCTCATGTCATAGGATCATGACATTTGTCAACATCATATTCATACCTATCTCTCAACCTTGCCCATATAAGCAAGGTATCTCATGTACATTTGTATTCAAGCTTCAATCAAGCAATCAATCAATCTTGCATTGTGAAGCAAGCATTCTTGCCATTCTCTCTCTTGTGGAAGTGGTTTTGGTCGCAACTGATCTTGGGGGTGTTGAGGAGTCACCATCAACTCCTACATGGTATCAGAGCACTCCAGGTGTTGTAGATTCCTTCCCAGATCTGAGGGTGATATTTTGGCTTGAAGATTTTTGCTGGGTGTAGATTGGGGTTTCAAGAACCTCACGGTTGATTTGAAGCTGCCCTTGGGGAATTTGTTGTAAATTCCTATCTGGGTAAAGTTGTTTTTGAGGCAAAAATTTTTTTTGTTGAAACAACCCTTGTGCGGTATGATTTTTCCTATTTTCGCAAAAAAATATTTTCAGTAAAATATTTTCTGCGATCTGTTTATTCTGTAATTTTGGGGCAAAATTATATTGTAAATCAGGCTATCAAAAATAGTTTTGGGCTATAATCTTATTTGTATGGGCTTTATTTTGTAAAAATTGGGCACCCTCGGTATATTCCGTAGAGTATATACTCTATGCATCAAATATCTATCCCGTACGCAGGTCTTGTCGTGTCAGATGATTTGTCATAGCTTCGCGTCATATCATATGTTTTGCTAGCTTTGGTCCATAGGAGGTTGCGCGTCATCATGTACCCTAAGGCTTTCTGTGTTGGCATATGGTATCGTAGATCTAGCCGACCACCACATCAGTCATCCACGGCATAAACCCTATCTTTTGTGTCACCGTCTGTACCATCCTTTGCCGGGATTTTTTTAAGGTACCATCGGTTAATCATTGCATGTTGTTTGCTATCCTGTCAGCCTGCGTACTCACCAACTCGCTGATCCACACATCATTCACCGGTGTACTTCCTCCATCTGAGGGTACTCTCCGGCAAACATCGGCCCTATTGACTAGTAACCTGTCATCGGGCTTCATTGAATGGTCAGTGGATCTGCGTTCATCAATTGGTGGTCATCGGCATTAACTGGGGTTTCCGACTATACTCCGGCCGGCATCCTCCCAATCTGCATCATCATCAGTCCGATCCAGGTCTTGTCGAATTTCCATCGGCGTATCACTATTCAGATGCATTCACTCGGCAAAGTCTTTTCGTCCGTCCTGTGTCATCGACAGTGTATGATCTAGTCAGATCTGCATTCTTCGGTGTAAATCCATGGCGTACAACATCTTTTGTTCAGGGTACGAGTCTAATTGGCATCGGTGGTGAGATCTCTGCCGTCTATCAGATCCTTCCCTTCTTGTCAGCTCTGCCAGCAGTCAGAGGTACGAAGCTTCCATCCGACAGTTATTGACAAAGAGATTCATGGCATTAATAGTCACATCCATCGGCTGGTATGATTTCAAAAGTTTTTTTAATGTAAAAACTTTGCTCTCCGTCGACCATTTCCTTATTGTTGGTCGGCTTACATTATTTAAAACTTTTTTAAAGTTCTATAAGGCCGACGGGTTTTTGTGTAGAGGGAATTGTTTTTTGCAATTATTACCACTGTGGTCACATGGATAACCGGCAATTAAGCCCCTAGCACCCGATATTTGCATCAGTTTAGTATTAACTGTGCTGTGTAATTGCCCCAAGTGCCTTTTTATAGGCATTTTTTTCATTTTTTCATAACTTTGGCTAATGGAGGCGAAATTTTCCAAACGAGATATTGACGGAAAGGTGAAGACCTGAATTTTTCAGTGGTGCAGATATTTTGCAGCGATTTTGCAGTTTTGTGCCTCTTTTTTCAGGTTGAAGCCCGATCATCATTTTTTGTTTCTGAGCTCATATCTTTGTGCTCTGATCTCCGATTTTCACCAAATTTGCGGCATCGGAAAGGTATTCAGGAGTACTTCAGATCTACTCATGCAATTTTTGCAAATTTGTTTCCAGATTTTCATATTTTCAGTTTGTAGCTGATTTGATAGTTTGGGATTCCTTGTTGTAAATTTGCAAAAAAAGTGCAAATCTTGTTGGGACAAAGGGGTTGATATCTTGTATTGTGAGGGAAAATTGTTGTTCTTCTCTTGTAATATCTCATTGTATCATGGACTTGACAAAAGTTGTACTTCTAACTCCATATAACTATCATGAGTGGAAATCTCAAATGGAGTTATTATTGTTAAAATCAAAGTTGCAACGAATCACATTTGGTCAAGATCTAGAACCTGCAGGAGCAAAAGAGAAAAGAAAATGGCTTGATAGAAGGGATGAAGCTCTTGGTACTTTGAAGTTGTCCATTTCTCCAGATCTTAGATATCATGTTGCATCTTGCACTCATCCTAATGAAGCTTGGAATACTTTAGAGAGTCTCTTTGGTAAGCCAGATAAGATGAGGAAATTTAAGTTGGAGAATGAACTCATGGGTCTTAATCCTTCAGATTTTGACAATGTCCAAGACTTTTTCTCTAAGCTCAATTCTCTTAGATTGCAGTTATCTAATTGTGGGGTCACTAAAGAGGATGAACAGTTGATACTTTCTATTCTTGCTAAGCTTGGTCCTGATTATTCAGTGTTTGTTTCTACCTTCTATGCTACAATGGATGCTCTTGGCACTACATACAAAATGCCTTCTCTTGATGAATTTGTAGCTCAACTCACAAGGGAACAAGCAAAGTTGGTACACATGGGCACATTGAAGTCTTCTAGATCTCATGCTCTTGTTGCAAAGGAGACAAAAGATTCAAGTGGCAAAGGTAAGAAGCAGAACAAGGCACCCAAGTCTAATGAGCAAGGTAAAGATTCTCCTTCACATAGCACTCCTGAGTCTACACCCTCTTCTAAAGAGGAATCATCTAAAAAGAAGAAGTCAAAATGTGCATATTGTAAAAGATTAGGACATGATGAGCATAGATGTTATAATAAGAAGATTGATGAACTCACACACCTTCTTCAAAAGAATAACATTAAGCTGCCCTCATCAGTGTCTGCTACTTCTTCTTCTGCATCTCAATCGGCAGCTCCATCATCATCATCTCAGTCACAGGACACAGGATCTACTTCTAGGCTACACAAGATGAAAGGACAAGCACTCTTGGCCTCTACAAGTCTTGAATCTCATAGATGGCTTCTTGATTCAGGGGCATCTCATCATATGGCATCTTCTATGGGTCCATGTTCTCTTCTTTTGAGCCTTGTAATTCACCTCATATATTGATGGGTAACAATACATATATGAAGGTAAGTGGGAAGGGTTCTATTAATATGGGGGAAGGGAGCTTCAATGATGTACTTTGTGTTCCTTCCTTGTCCACTAATCTCCTTTCTATTTATCAAATTACTCATGGGGGTCAAGGTAAAATAGTTGAGTTCACTCCATATAGGGTGTACATAAGGGACTTGGAGAATAGGGATATTGTTGCTATTGGGATGGTTGATCATACATCTCGTGTATATTCCTTTTCTCATTTTGCTTCAGAAGATGATAATGTTCCTTTGACTGCACACACACTTCATTGAGTGTGAATCATGATAGTGAGGAGAAGTTTGGTCATCTACACCTTGGTATTCTTGAGACTAGTGCTGAGCTTCCTACTCCACCTCCTGCTTCTTCAGTCATTGATGTTTCTATTCAGCAGGATGATCATAGTTTTTCAGATCTTGCTTTGTGGGATGAGTATTTGACAGGGATTTCTAACTTGTTCATAGAGTCTCATACTGCAGATTTGGAGGACACACTTGAGGGGATTTCTCTCCTCTTTGATGACAGTTTCAGTACAACTGTTATCCCATCTACTTTGTCTTTGGAGATTGACATTCATGAGTCTCCTCCATCACTTGATTTGTCATGTTTCTTGGTTCAATTTGACCATGATTCTGTTGTGGCTCATTCAAACTTGGAGGATCTTCATCAGTTTTTAGAGACATACATGAGCATTCGTAAAGCTTCCTCAGTCTGAATCGTCATGTCATCAGCCAGTCAGTGTCATGGTATGTTAAATCATCTTTATTTGTGCTGGTAGTGGGGCCATGTGTGTGCATAATGATAACTTCTCCTAAAGTTTGCTTGGGGGGTGTTGGTGTGAATAATTGTCTTTGTGCCTGGCTTGTTCATTTCTTGGGTAAATTGGGGACATGTTCACATGATTTGGGATTTACATAGGTAAAAGATTCCTTCTAGAAGTCTTAGTTGGCTTATCTAGAACTTATCTTATCTAGCTAGGATGCATCATTTCCTAGGTGATTAGGTTGTTGGTTGTCTCATGTCATAAGATCATGACATTTGTCAACATCATATTCATACCTATGTCTCAACCTTGCCCATATAAGCAAGGCATCTCATGTACATTTGTATTCAAGCTGATCAATCAAGCAATCAATCAATCTTGCATTGTGAAGCAAGCTTTCTTGCCATTCTCTCTATTGTGGAAGTGGTTTTGGTCATAACTGATCTTGGGGGTGTTGAGGAGTCACCATCAACTCCTACAGTTTGAAGTTTTGAAAAGGGGAGAATTATTTTTTTAGTAGCAGATTTGATATGGTACTCGCAGGGTACACTTACTATTGTAGCTCCCTACAAGCCCCACTTTCAGCTTGGCAGGCCTTTCCCTCTAGACAACGGGCTTTTATTCTATTGGCGATGGATTCCATTAACCAATTGAAATTCTTTCTACCACCCAAAGGCCAATCTCCTCACTGGCATTTTGTTTTTTTGCATCACTTCATTATTTTTTCAGCAAGTGACTAGCTTTTCCACCATGGCAATGTTTTCTACCAACAAAAGAATCTTTTGGGAATATTCAGATTATGTAGGGAATATTTCATAACCAACTTTTTCCAAGGGATGATTTTTTTTTCTCGAGGGAATAGAGAATATTCCTTGGAATATTTGTTGGTGTCATGTTGATGTTAGTGGTATGGATGCTGACAGGGCCCCCTTTGACCCCTCTTTGGCCTCTAGGGAGCTATTTTTTTTCTCTTGGCCAATTTTTTTGCATATGATATTGTTTTTTAGCAAACAAGATATCATCGAAAAGCCAATTCCACCAACTTTCGAGTAGTGTGGGTCTTATTGCTTTATTTTTCTATTGGTGCATTCTATAGTCTTTTGAAGTTAGAGGAGTTATTTTTAGTCCCGAGATCATAACTTTTGATTAGTTTCTCTAATTTTCATGATTCCAATGGCATTGGAACCATATCTCAGAGCTCTTCAGTTACGTCCATGCAATTTTTCCAGATTGTTCTCTAGGTACATTTTATTCAAATTTTTGTGTTTTCACACTTTGGTGAATTAGTTGGAAATTTTAGCTCTGGAAACTTTTCATTTTTATGGGATAACTTATTTATGGCTGATCTATATGTCTTTCCAATTTTTGGTCCTATTTGGGCATTGTAGACATATTTTTAATGCACATTCTATTATGTAGACATGTTGAGATAAAGTGTCATTCTGATGTATATTTTTTTGGGATTTTGCACTTCTTGTTATGCCTTTTGTACTTGCACTATGATATAAAGTTCCATGGGTGGGTTGATGTTTTCCTTTAGTTTTCCATCACACCTTGATCAAGTGAGTGTCCCTTCGATGACAATAGTGAATCCTAGTGATTCTTCCTCGTGGATGTGTGCCCTAGTTTGCACACCCTTTTATTTGTAGGTTGTTTCTCCTACATGCACTTTTTGGTTTCACATAGTTTTAGTGTTCCTATCACAGCTCTCCCTTTTTCAGCATTATGGGAGGTTTTCTACTATTGGTGCTAATGCTTCCTTAGGTTCGTGTTGGAGTCAGCTATGTATACTAATACTTTTTCCTATGTAGTTTCACATGAAACATACATCAACAGTTGGTTACATGCATTTCAATGAGATGGATCATTTACCATATAGACACTATTGCATTCCTATTTCTAAAGGTTCTTCATTTCAGCACTATATCAGTCATCTTTCGATAGCAGTCTACAACTTTGTACTTTTGGATGTTGTAAATTTTTCTATCTTTTAGGACATTGTCTTGTTTGGAGGCTTCTTCAATCCTTCACTTGGCTTTCATCTCTTTTTGGTGTGGAGTTTTTCCCATGAGGTTTTCTCTATTTCTTTACATTACAAAGATCTTATGTTTGTACATGGGTACCTTATAAGGCCTTGTTTTCTGGGACTCATTGTGCATTTTCTTTTTTAGAGTTTTTAGCTACTCCCTAAGTTCATCTTTAGGGGGGGTGTTAGAGTTATCATGCATTAGCTAATAATTAATTAATCTTTAGTTGATTATTAGTCTAATTTATTTTCATGCACTTAAGCTAAACTTAGGATTACTTTATTAGTTGAGCTAATATTAGATCATTCTGTCTCATCTCATGTGATGCTAACACTTGTCATGATCTGATCTCTTTCTCATTTAGGGTTTTTCTATAAAAACTCAACCCTCATTGTAATTAAATCTTGAACTTTCATATCTTCTTGAGAGTCTCTTGCTTATGTAGGCTTTTCTTGTTGAGGAATATTGCATATATTGTTTACATATCTCTTGCATGGAAGGTGTATTTTTTTTTGTTTGATCCTATGGCTCGTGGTTTTGTGCTTGTTTCACAATTCTAACAGTCTCCTTGTTCTTAGTTGAACATTCCTTCTACTATTGTAGGGTCAACTTCTCCAATACAAAAAATAAAACTACAACTAAAAACTAACTAATACATTCCTTTATTTCATCTCTTATTTGCAAGCTCAAAATTGAGCGTTTCTTTTCAAACTCAAAATCACATACCTTAATTTAATGCTGACAGGTCAAGCTATTGCAAGTTTACATTGGGGGGGAAAGTGAGGATTTACTGACAAAAGATTAAATATCCAACACTCCCCCTTACTCTGAAGTCAACTATCATTCTATAGTTTCCTTTTGAAGTTGATCTCTAAAGCTGTCCACAATGCCAAGCCTATCTCTTAACTGTTCAAAACTGTCTTTTGGCAATACCTTGGTAAATATATTAGCAAGTTGTTGTTCTAATCTACAATACTGCAATTCAATCTCACCTTGTTTCACCAGCTCCCTTAAGAAGTGATATCAGATCTCAATGTGTTTGTTGTGTCCATGGAAGATTGGATTCTTTGTCAAAGCTATTGAGGACACATTGTCACATTGTATGACTATGTTGTCTTCTTGTTGTTCTTTTAAATCTACAAGGATCCTTCTCAACCAAATAGCCTAACATGCTGCTAGATTTGTTGAAATGTACTCAAATTCTATTGTGTTGAGTGATACAATAGGTTTCTTCTTGGATTCCCATAAAATCACACTTGATCCCATGTGGAACACATACCTTGACGTACTCTTCCTATCATCTATATTCCTTTCACAATCACTATCTATGAAACCAACTAGCTATAACTCATTAGATGTTGTATACTAAATGCCATAACTATTTGTTCCATTCACATATCTCAAGATCCTCTTTCTTGCTTTCCAATGTTTGTCCTTAGGTTTCTCCATGAACCTAGAAATCAAACTTACTATATACATCAAATCAGGCCTTGTTGATGTTAAGTACATCAAACTTCCAACCATACTCTGGTAGAGGGTTGGGTTCACATCATTTTTGTTGTCTTTGTAGTGTGAAAAAAAGTGCACATTGGATCTTGTGCATTTCTAGGCTATGTGGACCTCATTTTAATGTCGTAGAGTGTATTTAATCACACTTTCACATTGAACTTTGTTTCCTTAGCCCCAATCACCCTTTATATCATTATTAATAGGCCCCTAGGACCCTTATTTTTGCATCCTAAGGCATACTTTGGTTAATATCATGACAAAAACACTTTAAAACCTCAAAATCTCGAAGACCCGCCTCAAAAATCTCAAGGGGGGACTCATTCACCACCCTTGGAAAATGAGTCCCCTTGGGTGGGACACTTCCCCTAGTTGTGGCGAATGAGTCCCTTTTGGGGACTTTTTCAAAATTGAGCAAGAAAATTGCAATTCTAACTTGAATTTTGATGAATGTCAGCCTTGGGGATCAAAACAATGGTTAGTTGAATGCCTTTCCTATATAATAAAGCTTTCAAATCCTCATTTTACATAAGAAGAACATAAAATAAGAACAACAAACATGAGCCTAGAAGATATCAAGTCAAGCAAGAAAGAATCAAGCATCCAAGATCATTTCTAAGGCATTCAATAGCAAGATTCTTCATCAATTGTTGTAGCAACTCAAGATCCATCATCATGGAAAGGTTCTAATTGCATTATTTCATGTTCATGCTTCATCTTATTTCATCATTTGGTTTAATTACCTAAATTGGGTTTGACCAAGGCAAACCCCTATTCCCTAACAATCAACATTTTTTATTCTCCTTCTTTGTGTGATTGCAAATATAGGTGCTTTTAAGGCTTGGAGATGATTGAATAAAAGGTTTCAATTTTTTTGGAGTCATCTCCCAACTTGCAAGGTCAAAATATTCACAAAAAGTCACTCATAGCCCCAAAAATCAAGGTTTCAAATCCGAACACTTGGAAGAAAGATTGAGAAAATTAAGGAGAGTAGATCCAGACTTTGAATTTTCAAAAAAGTCAAACTAGACTTATTCACCATTAGTGGCGAATGAGTCCCACTATACCTATTTTTCTACAATTTTTTATTGATTTGGATACCCATTTGGCTCAAACAAGCTCTGATGTAGTTTTCCAGAATTGAGACTAATTTGCCCAAAATGGAGAATGAGCCCAACCAACCTTAAAAATTATCATTTTTAGGATTTTAGAAGCTCATTCCATCTCCAAAAGTTTCTAGGTGCACACTTACAATTTTACAGTTTTCTATGTTATTCTCTCTCACATTTCCAAGTCATTTGGTTTAATCTTGCATATCACACTGTGTTTTCAAACATTTTGTATTTTCCAAGTTTACACTTGGTGGTGAACCCCTCATTAGATTTCAATCAATCCCTATAACCTTCCCTTTATCATATTTCAATCTCTTGTGCATTGAAATCTCAAGGGTTTGTTCTTGAGTGAAGTGTTGAGAAATAGGTATATCTCTCCTTTTATGTCCAAAACCCTAGAAGTGAAAAAAGTATATCCCATTTTTCACCATTTTATTTTGGTGAAACTACATTTATAATACATTCTTTTCTAATTTGGAGTCCATTATCATCCTAGATTAAAATTGCATTGCATTTTGCATTAATTAATTTGCATTCTAATATTTCAAAATTTTACATTAGTGAAAGTGCATAGAGGTTGCATTTTTGCATCTCAAATCATTGCAAATCATCTAACAATTCTATTTTCACTTAGGATACATATCATACAACATACAAAGCATCAAAATCTATTGAAAATTCTTGAAAATTTTGAAAAAAATCCCTACTGGGACTCATTCGCCACCTTGGGTGAATCAATCCCAGAAAAAATCTGAAACAACCTTTTACAACACTAAAAACCTTGATTTTAAGCTTTTGTTTTCTGCCATTAACTATTCGTTTCATTGGGTTGACTTTTTGTTACATGCATTTCACTAAAACTAGCTTAAATTAGTTCATTTCATGCATTTCTTCATTTCACATTTGCATTCACAACATTCCATTTTCATAACATTGCATAGTTTAATCAGTAAATTAACTTGTTTCAAATCTAAAAATTGCATTTAAACATTTCACTTTAAGTCACTGCATTGCAATATATTTACTTTCTCATGTTAGAATGTGTTCTTTTCAAGCATTTAGTGTTTCTAGAATATCAAGTTGCTTGTATGATTCTATTTTTTGTACTCATGGGCATAATCTAGGAAAGCAAAGTAAAACCTTTGATAAGCATGTTGGATACCCTCCTAGTATCTATTGGGTTTGTAAAAATGTCATAACACAAGAGGATAAGTGTAGACAATCATAACAATCATACTTGTTCTTCTCCCCCTCTCCTATTAGTGATAAAGGTATCTTGGTGAAAGAAGATACAAGCATTAAGGGTCTTGATTGCCCCTCTCCTCCTCCCCTTTTGGAAGATATTATAAAACAAGAAAATGAGATCATAGAAACATTTCTAAACGTCACCTTACCTAATCTCCAATCATCCCTTGCTTATGAAAATTTTTTAGCCAAAGAGGATGATATCATAGATAACCGTGACAATCAAAATTTTCCTTCTCCTAATATCCCCCCTTGATGCAAAGAGGATAGGTTGGTGTTAGAAGATGAGCCTATTAAAGTTCATGGGAATATTGTTCCACCCTTCCCTAATGCTCCTACCATTTAGGAGAATATATTTGGTAAGAATGAAAATCATGTAGTTGTTCTTCTCTTGATGCCTCCCATACTTGTGTAAACATGGAATGTGAACATCTTACAAGCTCTCCTACTAGGGTAGATAATATGGTACAAGAGAATGAGACTTTAAAGAAAAAGGAAAATAAAATAGATGCTTCTCCTAATATCCCCACTATTGATAATCAAGATAATCCAACCATTGATCATTCCCCTACTTACAATAAAGTCATTTTGGAAGAACCAATCCTTGAATGTCAAGAACATTTGGTTTGTAGTTCTCCTAAAAGCTCTCCTCCTAGGGAGAATATCATGGTGAAAGAAAGTGACAATAATAGTTACGTGGCTTCCTTAGGTGATTACAAACATGTGATTCTATATTTCCCTTTATTAGAGATGCATCAAAATAAGACAGCTGAGGTTATGAATGTGCAAGTGTCCATTAGATCCCCTTTGACTATTGGACCTCCTACATATCCCATGGGACATCCTGAGAATCCTCTAATTCTTTACCTTCCATCACACAAGCAACAAACTCAAAACAAACTTGAACTCATCCTTTACCCACCTTCATACAAATCTCAAACTCAAAATAAACCCAAGCTTGTCCTTTACCCACCTACGAATAATGTATCGTAGCAACCAAGTCATAATACCATTTCTCATACATATAACACTAGGAACAATGCACAACCAAGAGAAACACCTTCAATATCCCTCCCATTGCCTAATCCTATCCTACCTAACCCTATCTTACTGGGTCCTCCTCGTGGAAAGGAGTATGATCTTGTCAAGCAGCTTAAGAATGCTCCTACAAAGATATCATTATGGGACCTTATCCAAGCCTCTCCTCACTACCATAACATGATTCAAAGTGCCTTGCAACAAGTTCCTATCCATTCTAATGCACAACCAAATGACATAATAGCCATGATTCAAGGAATAAACATTGATATTTTTTTCCACCAAAGTGAACTCCCCCCTTTGGAAGTGCAAAAACAAAAATGAAGCTTTCATAATTAAATCTCAATACAAAAGAAAAGGGATAAAGAGAACCCTCATTGACAATGGCTCAACCCTTAATGTGTGTAGTGTAACCCTTTTGGATAGGCTTGGTGTGGATAAATCAAACATTCAACTTGACTTTTATCTATTAAGGGATTTGACAACATAGGAAAACAACCTCTTGGTGTGATCACTTTGCCTATTATAGTTGGGAAGGCCACATTGGAAACACCAATCCATGTTATGCCTCATGATCTCTCATATAATCTTCTCTTAGTCAGACTATGGATTAATGCAATGAATGGGGTGCCTTCTACTCTCCATCGTAAAATGAAATACACCTACAAAAACAAAGTGTACTCACTTGAAGCTGATCCTGACCTATGTAAGGAAAGCTAAGGTGCGGAAACAACTCTCCTAACATCAAAACCTCAGGGAAGAATGTAGAGGTGCTTTTAAATTTTCAATTATTGTCCAACTAAGATGCACTTGAAAGAGATAACAAAAATAGAGAAACAAACATACACAGATGAACACCAAATTTATGTGGGAAAACCCTTATGGGAGAAGAACCCACCACACCAAGAAAAGCCTCTTTGTATTATAGTAATTGAGATTACATACAAAGATCTAACTTATCTTTTTGATTTCAAAATTTACAACAACATAATCCTTGATCAACCTTGTATAGAACATTCAAGTTACAATGATTTCTAAATTGAATTCACAATGACCACTCATCAAACTATTCATACAACCATTCGTCGAACCGATCATCATCTATAATATCTGAGTATATCCATGTCACTCCTATCTGTTGATCTTCCTCACAGAATGGACACAATAGACTAACTTCCAATGGTTCCCATTCTGCTTCTCTGATTGGTCGAAGAAAAACCACATAGGATAGTCTTTCAATCGGTCAAAGCATTCAAACAGGATTCACATGTCAGTGAGACACTAGTTGTGTCTCCTCAATGCCACAAAGCCTAATCATCGATATCACCAAGAGTCATCACCTTTGACAAGAGGTTACACCGAGTTCACAAGCTGTCAAAGAGACAAACCATATCGCTAAGACATCATATTGATGATCATCACATGTAGTGATATTCACCAAGACAATCTATATTTGATAAGAGGTCTTACCAATGTTCAAAGGTCACATAGACACCAACATTCCCATTGGTGAGACTATCGCTATTTTCCAAGAGATCATACTAAATCCTTCATATTACACTGAAATGTCCTACCATCGGCGAGACAAACAGCCATCACTAAGACTTCATACCAAAGCCTTCATGTTACTCTGATGACTCCGAGTGTAGCTTATTCGGTGAGACATACCATCTATCACCAAGATTTCTTACCAAAGTCACATGTTACATTGATGACTCCAAGTGTATAACCATTCAGCAAGACATCTCTTGTTGGTAAAACTTCATATCAAACTATCATATCTCTCCTTGATAACTACTTTCATCACAAGTCTCCCCGATAACCATTAGGCATCAACCCATCGGCAAGACCAATCCACTCGAAAGAGGGTTACAACGAACACAACGAGTCATAGTGATAGCTCCAGTCAGCATGATAGTAACAAGGTCTTGGCGACCCGAGCATTCCACAAGGTTGCACAATTGCTAGTTGGCTAGACAATAAGGATGTCACACTAACTTGGCTCTTTTAGAGGTTTCAGCCTGTGAGATTGAGGCACATTATTCAAACAATCTCCCACTTGACGAAGATCACATAGGTACCTCCAGAGCACAACAAAACTATTGAAAGTCATGGGCACTAAGACCCATCGAAATGGCACACCGCCTGAACTTGTATGTGCTCACTGGCTTCATCAATGCATCTGTAACATTCTCCATAGTATCCACTTTTTCTAAAAAGACCTTTCCATCCTCCACCATATCTCATTTAAAATGATACCATACATCTATATGTTTTATCCTGGCATGGAAAGTAGGATTCTTTTCCAAACAAATAGCACTCTGACTGTCATAGTAAATTGTTATATTCCCTACATCAAAAACAATGTTAGAACACAAACATTTTAACCAAATTGCTTCTTTACAGGCATGTGTTTCTGCCATGTATTCTACCTCTGTAGTGGACAAAGTGACTACAACTTGTCGCTTACTCATCCAACTCACTGTACCACCATTCATCATGAAACTATATCCACTGGTGGATCTTCTACTATCAATTTCCCTTGTCCAATTAGAATCCACATAGCCTCAAATGTTTAGAGTCCTCTATGATTCAATCAAGTTGCCATGGTAACACAATGCATATTTTAAAGTTCCCTTCAAATATTCGAATACTCTTCTCACAGCATCCCAATGTGTCCTAGGATTAGCCATAAACTGACTAAGTACTCCCACTGCTTGGGCAATGTCTGACATTGTACAGACCATTGCATACATTAGACTACCAACCGCACTAGCATAAGGTACACTGGTCATGTCCTCCATCTTAGTAGGAGATTTTGGACAGCCTTCAACAAATAGCTTCATTCCCTGCAAAACTAGAACAACTAGCTGCTTGTAGTCAGTCATACACAATCTCTCTAGAATAGTCTTTATATACTTACTCTGACTGAGCCAAAGTTTTCTATTCTTCTTGTCCCTGGTTATTTCCATTCCCAAAATATACCTTGTTGCACCAAGATCTTTCATTTCAAACTTTGTAGACAACTAAGACTTAAGATCAGAAATCATTAACTTACTATTACCTATGAACAATATATCATCAACATAGAGAGCAATAATAAGAACTTGATCACTTTGAGATTTGTAATACACACAATGATCAGATTTTGATCTTACAAATCCCAATGACAAAACAAAAGTGTCAAATTTCTAGTACCACATTCTAGGAGACTATTTTAACCCATACAAAGATTTTTTTTAACTTGCAAACCAGTTTTTTTTTAACTTTCTCCACAAAGTGCTCAGATTTGGACATATAAATTTCTTCTTCAAGATCACCATGAAGAAATGTTTTCTTCACATCCATCTGTTCAATCTCTAAGTCATACACTGCTGCAAGTGACAAAAGAAATCTGATAGAATTCAACTTAGCTACAAGAGAAAAAATTTCCCCATAATCAATTCCCTCTACATGGGAATAACCCTTTGCAACCAACATCGCCTTATATTTTTCCACACTGCCATTCAGACCTATTTTCTTTTTAAATACCCATTTGCAGCCCACAACTTTTTTTCCTTTAGGTAAGGGCACCAAACTCCAAGTATCATTCTTTTCTAATGATGCCATTTCTTCATTCATGGCTTCCAACCAAGAGTTTGAATTAGACATTCTAAATGCCTCTTTCATAGTCCTAGGCTCATCAGTGATAGAAATTAAAGCATAGGCACAAGTAGAATCTATCAAAGAGAACCCATAACTATCAGGTTGCTTTCTTTCATAAGTTGAACTCCTCACTTGCCGAGGCTGAGGTTGTTCTTCTTCTTCAAAACTTTCAGGACTGCTTGAGCTCTCCTCAATTTCAGGTACATTTTGAATTTTCAATTCCTTTTTATTTGGTGTCGGAGGAATTTCAACTACATCCTTTTTGTTTTTTGATTTTGTCTCTGACTGCAGATCCAAGGTAGAAGGCTACAACTCATGAAAGATAAAACTTCTATTGTATAGAACCTTCTCCGTATCAGGATTCCAAAGCTTGTATCCTTTTATGCCAGCACTATAGCCAATAAAAATACATTTGACAACCTTGTTCTCCAAATTAGATATTTTCTCATTTAGCACATATGCATATGCCTCACAACCAAAAACATGAATATGTCTTAAAGAGGGCTTCTTACCAAACCATGCTTCCAAAGGTGTTTTCTCAACAAGAGTGGAATTAGGAGAATGGTTTATCAAGTAACATGCTATAACAACTACCTCAGCCCAAAACTTCTCCTCCAAGATAGAACTACTCAGCATACTTCATGCTCTTTCCATCACTATCCTATTGAACCTTTCTACAACTCCATTTTGTTGTGGAGTGTAAGGTGTAGTTTTATGTCTTTTAATCCCATGATCTTTGCAATACCTCTCAAAATCATCAAAACAAAATTCATTGCCATTATTAGTCCTTAAACATTTTATTTTGCTTCCAGTTTGATTTTCTACAAGGTTTTTAAATTCCTTAAATTGACTGAACACTTCTGATTTACTTTTCAAAAAATAGACAAATTCCCTACTTGAATAATCATCAATAAACAATACATGGTACCTTGACTTAGATAAAGAAGGGACATTCACTGGACCAAAAACAACATAATGTATATAATCAAGCAAACCAGAAGATTTGTGAGGACTGGAATAAAAAAAACACAGTGTTGTTTTCCATATATACAATGTTCACAGAATTCGAATTCAAGGTTACAATCATCAAGCCCTTCAACCAATTTTTTATTATTCAAGGTTTTTAAAACTTTCTCTCCAATGTGGCCTAGTCTATGATGCTAGAGCATAGTCTTTTCTGCTAGAATTTTTACTTCCATAGAGTTTACACCATCAAAAACTTTTTCCTCTTTTCCTGTATGAGTAGCTTTCTGTGACTTTATAGAGACACTATTGCATTAAATAGCATGTGCATCCAGCTTATACAAGGTACCAATACGAGCACCCCTTCCTAGGACCATTGAGCCTCTAGTCATCTTACAGCCATTTCTAGAGAATGTGACTTGCACTCCAATATCATTTAGCTTACTAACAGAAAGTAGATTTCGAGCCAGACCTGATATATACATTACATCATTGATTCCCTTCTCTCTTCCATCAAGGAATTGAATTTTGACTCTTCCACGACCAACTATTTCCAAAGATGAATCACTTGCCAAATACACCTTTCCACCATCGTATTTTTCATACTTTGTAAACCAGTCTCTATGAAATTTCATGTGGAAAGATGCTCCAGAATCAATCAACAAGACATCATCTGATGCCTGTGTATCCAAGGTGTTTGCATCACTCTAAGAAGAATCATTGTCAAAAGAATTCTTCTTCTTCTTTTTCTCCTCTTTACAATCCTTTCCGGCATGACCAGATTTCCCACAATTCCAGCACTTCACCTTGGACTTCCTTTGATCTCCCTTTTGATTTGGATTTGGATTTCTTGTCCTTCTTCTTGCATTTTTCTTTCAATCTGCCTCTAACAGCAAGAACCTCCTTCACCATCTCAAATTATTTCCTTCTCATCTCTTCTTATAACAAAGAAGCAACAATATCTTCCATCTTAAAACTGGATATCATACCCCCAATAGCCATCACCAGGTGATCCCAAGAATCTAGAAAAGAACACAATAACAACATACAACGATCTTCTTCATCAATCTTCACACCAAAAGATGTTAACTGAGCAATCAACATGTTGAAAGTGTTCAAATGATCAGCAACAGATCCTCCTTCCTGCATTCTCAAAGTGTATAGCTTCTTCCTCAAGAAAAATTTATTCACCAAGGACTTGCCTTGATAAATAGATGCTAATCTTTTCCACAAGGAAGATGTAGTCTTTTCTTCATGAACATTCAGAAGAATAGAGTCTGCTAAATAGAGCCCTATCAGCCCCTTTGATTTTCTATCTACAAGGTCCCAATCCTCTTGCTTCATGCTTGTAGGCTTCATTCCAGACACAGCAAGCTATAGATCATGATCAACCAACAGATCTTCCATTTTAAGTTTCCACAACTCAAAATTGCTGCCATTGAATTTCTCAATTTTAATCTTTCATGATGTGCTAGCCATATTAATATGTAATTTGAATTACCAAACTTCTAGAAGACTCCCACTGAACAAAATTGACTCAAAAAACCCAACATACCCACAAGGATAACACAACTTGCAAGGTTTGATACCACTTGTAAGGAAAGCTAAGGTGTGGAAACAACTCTCCTAACGTCAAAACCTCGGGGAAGAATGTAAAGGTGCTTTTAAATTTTAATTACAGTCCAACTAAGATGCACTTGAAAGAGATAACAGAAATAGAGAAACAAACATACACAGCTGAACACACTGACTTGGCTCTTTCAGAGGTTTCACCCTGTGAGATTGAGGCACATTATTCCAAAAACCTAAACAGTTGTTTGAACATTGACAAAAATAAGGAAAATCATTTTGAAACATTAATGTCAACTACACAAGTGGAACTCATGAAACAAAAAGACAATGAAAAACATATCGAGGAAGTCACGAAACTCTTAGAAGATGATTGGGATTCCTTAGATTTCTAACATACACTCATGGGAGAATAAAAGATCATACAAAAGGACTCTAAAAATGGAAAATAAAATGTGACCAGTAATGTCAACAAAAAATTTGGAAGACCCTTTGAAAGGATCCACCTCAACCACTTTAGAACAATGGTCAACAAATTACATGAAAAAGTTTGAAAAAATTAATCATGAATAACCACCAAATCTAAAAGAGATGAAAAAGCTTTATGGAAAAGGTTATGAACTTATGAAACATTTTGGCTATAGTGGAAAAGGATGTGGTGCTAGAGAACAAGGTGTGTGTGAGAATTGTTAGTATCAAAAAATAATAATAAAAACACACCAATGCAACATTAAACTAAAGAAAGCTTCTTAAAATGAAATTAAATAAACAAACAGAGCTTCTTCAGAACTGTTCCATTGTCCTCTATCTACAGTGATTCACTTGAAGCTGCTACTCTCAGATTATACAAGCAAAGCTTCTCAGAATGGAAATCTACAAAATGAGTATGCAAAATGAAGAGTACTTTTCTATCCTAAATGCTGATGAAGTGAATGCAGATATGCACAGGGGCTATAAATTATGCACAGGGGTTGTGGATTGTGAATGTTGTTAAAACTATGATATGAAATAGATATGCCATGATATGATATGCTAATATACTAAGCTATGCTTCTAAAATGCTATGGAGGCTGGAAGACTGTGGAATTGTAAATTGGCTATAATTTTCCTGTACAAAAGCTTCTCTGTTTTCAAAGACCTGGAAGTCCCTTTTATAGATTTACATAGGCAAGAGCCTAGCTGGCAAAGATCAATGGCTATAAGATTGTCTAGTAATTTTGAATGGTGAGAGATGGAGAGGTTGAGAGGAAGATGGAAGATGTTGGGAGGTTGGAGAGAAGAATGGAGGTTTGTCTTCAACCCATGGGAATGCTTGCTCAGAAACAGAGGAATTTAATTTTTTGTTTTTGTAGTTTGTTTCACAGTTGTTGAAGATAAATCCAAATAAATTAAATAAATAAATTTATTTAATTTTATGTGAGTTATGGGTTGGGGAATTTTTGAAATATTTGATATGAATGGACATTCAAATATTTAATTAAATATTTTAGAATATTTAATTGTGATGTGACTTTAGAAGAATTAATTAAATATTTAGAATATTTAATTGTGAATAGACTTTTGAGGAATAGAAAAATACTTAATCTTTATTTGAATAAAATATTCAAGCCAAGATTATATATGATAATTAATATAAATAAATCGTAATGTTTATTTAATTAATTAAGAAATGGATAAGAAAAGTGATTAAATAAACTTATTTATTTAATCGAAATGAAAGAATAAACAATATAAATAAATTATTTGAATTTATTTATACGCAGATTGAATTCATAGATTTAATTAAATATTTTGGAATATTTAATTGATTACCAGACAATTGTGATGTGACCATTTTTAGGTGTATACACAAGGTATCTGCAACCCTAGAGAGCCTAACATGCAAGAAATGACTCATGGTCTTGGTATTGTCCTTTGATAGAAATAAACAAGCCTTCACTGAATATCACCACTATTACAAAAGAATCTTTCAAAGAAACACAAGAAACAAGGAAATCCTTTCTTAATGTCAATTCCATCATGCAAAACACTAATGATTTGAGTTTGATAGATTTTAAACCATCCTGTAAAGGAGAGAACAAAATCTCACAATCTAAAGAGTCTTGTGCAGGTATGACAACTAATACTAAGCAAGAAATATATTTGCCACAAACTACAAGAACACCTTCTACCATTGATTAATGGGGTATCTTGTTGAGACTCCTCCAAGATCACTTGACATTTCTCCCTCCAAGAACTCGAAATAAATTTTATTACAAGACTTCATTCTATGCATATTATAGAGTTCATGGTCATGCCACTAATGAATGTAAGGCTTTAAGTAACAAAATTCAACATCTCAAGGAGTGCGGTGCTCTTCCTTGTGTTGAAGCACCTAATTCCTCTAACTAAATCTTACTTTCATCCTATTTGGCTCACCCTTGTCCCACACTAAGTGGGAGCAAGGGGTTAGTTAGCCTTTCCCTCATATGTCACTTGTTGTCTCTTTTGGTTAGTTGAATGCCTTTCATGTACATCTAAGAGCAAGCTTGGGATGTGGAAAACATACCTTAAGTTCGCTCGCATGCAACATACTATCTTTTCATGATGTAGATTATGGGAAACATATGAGTTGGCATAGGGCTTTCCAAATATGCTGTCATATCCTCTTCTACTTTAAAGCAATTTCTCATAGCAAGGGTGTTAGAAACTCCTTTAAAGTGGGGGAATACATCGACACTAATCATGTTTCATTGTATGATTTCTTTCTTCTTGCAATGCATCCTTTTCTTGGTGGTGTCATTGGGCTTGATTTCCTCCAAGAGCATGATATTTTTTTGACTTGTCCTCTCTTGGAGACATTAGGCATGATGTTCCCTAAGAAGAGACCTTGCATGAACGAAGAAAAATCCCTTTGAACATATCTTACACTACTTTCCATTTACAATGTCTATGAGTTTCAAGAATATGAAGTTTTCTTGCCTCATGGAGCTTGAAGTTCATTTGTGTGGTACCTTATTCAAGTTATTTGGAGGTACAAATTTTGTATGGTTGAGCAAGAAGCCTAATCCGAGGCATGACTTTCCCCATAGCCACTAGGATGTGTGTGAGCACATATCGGCCGCATGTGTCTCACCTTCTTGGATTACTCACCCAGTGGAAAACCAAGAGTTCCATTGCCTCAAAGTGAGTATACATTTTTGGAAAAATAGCCTAGATCTGATCCACATTATGTTGGACAAATGGTTGAAGCTTGATCTACCTTTTTATTTTTGCTCATTTGTACTTCTCTCCCTTCTAGTTATTGTCATTGCATGATTGCATATCTCAGTTTGTTGCAAATTATTCACCTTGTGCATGTCCTTTTGCACTTATGTTAGTTTGACTTAGGATCTTGAATCTTGGGGGCTTGACCACCTAATTCATCTTTGTTATCCTAGACCATCTGCATTGGTATGGTTGGACCCCTCTCGAATGTCTACTTTAATGTGAGTTTGAAGCAAGTTCATCCTCTCACTAAAGTGGGGGCTAAAAGTATTGATGAAAAAAGTGCACCTTGCTTGATTCAAGAATAATTAATGATAAATTGCAATTAACATCACCTTGATCTAGTGTCCTAAGGTGTTTTACACATCCACTTTAGGTCTAGCACCATTGGAAACTAAATAAAATGCATTTATCAATGTCTTGTAAAGGTGTTGTAAAGTATTGTAAATGACTTTTAGACCTTTCTAGACTTTTATTATGAATTTAAGTCTAATGGACCTCTTTTTCCCTTAATTCAATGTTGTAAAATGTATTTAATTGCATTTTCACATTAATCTAGAAGGCTTGTAAATTAAACCTGGTTTTCATCTAGTGTTGTAATATGTTTTACACATTCACATTGGACCGTGTGGATTTTTAGGCTATGTGGACCTCATTTTAATGTTGTAGAGTGTATTTAATCACACTTTCAAATTGAGCTTTGTGTCCTTAGCCCTAATCACCCTTTGTATCATCATTAATAGGCCCCTAGGACCCTTATTTTTGCATCCTGGGGCATACTTTGGCTAATATCCCAATAAAAACACTTTAAAACCCTAAAATATTGAAGGCCCAACTCAAAAATATCAAGGTGGGAATCATTTTCCATCCTTGGTGAATGAGTCCCTTTTGGGGACTTTTTCAAAATTGAGCAGGAAAATTGTAATTCTAACTTGAATTTTGATGAATGTCAGTCTTGGGGATCAAAATAACATCCATTTGAGTGTCTTGCCTATATAAGAAAACTTTCAAATCCTCATTCAACATAATAATAACAAGCAACATGAGCCTACATGATATCAAGTCAAGCAAGCAAGAATCAAGCATCCAAGATCATTTGTAAGGCATTCAAGAGAAAAATTCTTCATCAATTATTGCAACAATTCAAGATCCATCATCATGGAAAGGTTCCAATTGCATTATTTCATGTTCATGCTTCATCTTATTTCATCATTTGGTTTAATTACCTAAATGGGGTTTGACCAAGGCAAACCCCCATTCCCTAACAATCAACATTTTTTGTTTTCCTTCTTTGTGTGATTGTAGATCTAGGTGTTTTGAAGGCTTGGAGATGATTGAACAATAGGTTTCAAACTTGTTGGAGTCATATCCTAGCTTGAAAGGTCAAAATCTTTAGAAAAAGTCAATTATAGCCCCAAAAATCTGGGTTTTGAATTCGGACACCTGGAGGAACAGATTGAGTAGACTAAGGAGAGCAGATCCAAACTTTGAATTTTTAGAAAATTCAAACTTAACCCATTCTCCATTAGTGGAAAATGAGTCCCACTATACCTAGTTTTTAGAGAATTTTATGTATTTGGATACCCATTTGGCTAAAATAGGCTCCAGTGCAATGTTCTGGAATCAGGATTGATTTGCCCAAAATGGCAAATGAGTCCCACCAAGCTTAAAAATTAGCATTTTCAGAATTTAAGAACCTCATTCCATCTCCAAAAAGTGTTAACAGGTGTAGGAAAACTGAGGGAGGTTGAATCAGTTGTCACCAAATTTATACTCAAAACTTTAACACTTATCAATTTCACAACTACACTGTTTTGTTATTAAGCATGAACATGAAATGTAGAAAATAAAAAGTAAAATCAACACACTGAACATCAGATTTTACATGGAAAACCCAATGAGGGAAAAATCATGGTGAGGATTAACTCACAATATAAAGTAGTTCCAAAACTAAAATTATTTAAGGCTCATTTCCCTGAAAGGACTCACTGTTCGGATACAAAAGCTCACTACTTACAAGGAGGCTCACTTCCTAAAAAAATATTTACAAAACAAAATTGGGATTCACAGCCAAAATGAACTAAAAAGAGTGCACCTAACAAGTGTTGATGTAGTTCTGGTGATTCTCAATAGACTAACTTAGCACATTTCATCATTTTCACTCTTCTTCACCTTCACATTCACTACTGCTTCATTGATTACACCCCAGATCTTTAAAAATGTTCAACAACATATATATACTCGATCTATCCACAACCATCAATTAGGTTGGACTAATTAGATGCAATTCAAAAAGGTAACTTTTGGCTTCATACAAAGGTTCTTTGAAAGTAATCCAAGTGTATAATATGCTACAATATATCAGCATGGACCAAAGATAGGTTGTACATATATCCACAGTACACATTAAACTATTAATTGATTATTAAGTCAGCCAGGATTAACCTAATAATGAAATGCAATCACCAAATCCAATGCCCATACATGAACCAATCATATGATCATACAAAAATACATACATACGCGCTTCAAGTGATCATAAGCCACTTCTCAAAATCTTAAAAACCAATGATAACCAGAGGGAATATGTGGACCAAAATACCAAAACTTTCACCGGAAGAAGTAAACATGTTTTGTACACTGGTTCAGGGTACTGAACCAAACTAATACCATAAACAACATGGTGACATCAATGACAACATATAGACTGATCTTCTCAATTCTTCCAACAATCCCCTCCTTTGTCATTGATGGCAACATGTGCAAAACAATAATATTCAAAAACTAAAAACTCTCCTCCAATCTCTCCCAACTTTCCAAATCTCTCCCCCTTTGACATCACTGGAAAAGGGCGACCAAAAAGATGTAAACATGGTGACATTCAAAATTGCAAAAATGGTTCCAATTCTTCCAAAAACTTCTAGCCATCCAAATACTTTCAAACATTCAAATTTAAAAAAAAAATCAATTTCCCTTCATCTTGTTCAATTTCCCATTTTCTCTTTCTTTTCTTTTTGCCAAAACAAAAAAAATAGTAGAAATTGAACATTCAGAATTCAAGAAAAAATGACACTCTTCACCTAAAACACCTTCTTGTGTCTTTCTTTGATAACTGGATATAACTTCTTCTAGTTAAATATAACTGAATCCATTCTTGTGCACATGCTTTCCAAAAGGGCTAATAGTGTGAGAGAAGATGACCAATCTATAGATGAGCACTGTCTTTCACAATCTTCTGCATTAGTAAGTATTTTAAAAAGATGGTCTAACTAGACCTCAACAATCTCCTTAAGGAGCTAGAAACTTTTCACCACATCATCTCTTTGTCTTTGTACAATAATCAGCTCAACTTCAAATTCACCAACTCACAACCTTTGTTTCCCTTGTTTTTCTTCAAAGATATGAAAGTTCTTTCCAATGCTTTTTACCTTAGATTCAATTGCTTCAATCCTACTTCTAAAATTGTCTAATGTAGCAGGCCACCATAGATAGTTTTTGTAGATATCTGATATTTCTTTGATGCATTTCTTCATTTCCATGATAAGTTCAGATAATCTCTACTTACCTTTAGTACATCTCTTTTAAACCAAGCCTTCCAACTTGTGTCCTTTCAGACCTTTGAGTAACATTATTTCTTCAACAACCTCAACTAAATTTGTTAGTAAGGAGTTAGAAACAATTGATACATCAATACCTTTTCAAATTAGATACTCTATTAGAGCATTATCAATCTTGAGTCTATCAACTAGAGAGGCTGCATTCCATAACTCACCAATTTTCTTCATATTTCCTTTAACCAACATATACTTGATGTCATCTAGATCAAAGGATTCAGATCCAGAAGGAGGTTATTTTTCCTTCTCTTCTGAAATGACAATGATGTTCTCAGTTATAGATTTTCTTTTCTTTGATTCTAAGGGGGAATCACTAATGACAACTTAAATTCTCTCTTACCGAATGATGAACCCACTTCAAAATGACTCAGTGCTGACAAACTAGAGCATAGATTTGATCTTAAGGATGTGAAATATGACTTACACACACTTACATTATTCGCCAATGATTCTAGGTATTTGTAGACTTGTTTCCCAATAGGAATACCGGATTCCCACACAACATTTTCTCTTCTCAGTAGAGAGTTCAAAAAGTAAAAATCCAAGAACACAAGAAAAGATCCAAACCAAAATGGATAACCCTCAACCACCAAAATTCGAGCATTTTCAGATAGATTTTCAAGTAATATGATACACAAATCAAACTGCCTATTTTCCTTAATCATCATATGTGAATGATATACAACAATAGCCAAAGTCGAGCCTTCACAATTTCTGAAATAGATTTTATAAGAAACACTATACACAACATACCTTATAGCCGAATCTGCAAGTGTTTTTATCACTAGAGCTTGAGGGTCTTTATTAATGCTAGTAAGTTCCTCCACTTCTTTGTATTTCACAGTTTTCTTTCTAAGAAGATCCCCAATAGTACATAAGCCAGTAATCACTTTGATCGCTTCCTTTTTATTTAGGTAGGCTTTGTTCAACATAATGTTGTTGTTCTTGAATCGACTCAATAAGAACAAAATGAAATCTTTATCAGAAAAACATGGAAGTTATCCCCATAAATCCATGCCTAGGGTTTATATTCTTGGTAAATTTTTTTTCTTCAGCCCTAGTTCCATTTCCTTCATCTTTCTATGATCAAATTCTTCCAATTCAACTCCTTGCAACTTCAATGCAATGTCACCACTCGATCCTCTGTCCATTTTCATGCTTAAATTTCCTGAATTTGTTAATGTTCAGTCAATACTTCTTCTTTTCCTTTGCATACTGAATAGTAATTCCTAAGTAACCATAACAATTTCTTCAACTTATTTTAGAAATGCTTTAGATTGCTTTGAGATTGCTCTAAGATTCCTTTTCAAACTCTTCAAGTGCTCAACTAATCAAAGAGGCTTACAAATTTTACCTTATATACCATCGATTTTCGCTAATTCATATTAAATGCGAAAAACATCAAAAAGCTGCTAAAAACATTCTTCTCAACACAAAAAACCCTAATTTAGTCTACAAATCAGTATGTCAACATGTTTTATTTTGGTTCCTTTTCCAAAACCTTTGATTATTCATTCTTCACATTCCATCCTCATGCCAACCTCTGACACGCCATTCATCTAGGGGGTTTTTATAATTTTCTAATAATTCTCCCCCTAAGACCATACTAGGTTTAATTCTCAGAGGAATTATCTGTACTAAATGAGGGCATAGACGCATCAATAGTTTCAAGTTCTTCTTCTTTCTTCTTCCATACCTTATTCATATCTTGCTTCATCTTTTATCTATTGATCTTTGTTACCAGTTCATTTTTCTCTATTGGAGCAAACTAATTTCCCTTCTTACTTCTGCAAACCTTTGAGATATGTCCATGTTTGTTACAGTTATACCAGACAACACTTTTCTTATTAGTCTAACTTCCATTACTTCTTGATCTACATTGATTTTCTTTGTGTCCAAATTTGTTATAGGTATAGCAGTAGCCATTAAAGGATTGATTCATTCCACCTCCATTAAACCTATTCATCATCACTTGGCTGATCATTCTCACCTGAGATCTGCATTCAGTAGTTTTATGTCCAAATTTCTTACATCCAAAACATTGTCTAGTGAAGGGACTAGAAAACTTATTCATCCTACTCCTAAATTTTGTTGCCTTGTGACCATATTTATTACAAGAAAAAAATACCATTGAAAGAGGGATACCTTTTTGCATTAGGCTATTTCACAGCTGATCTCCTTGCAAACTTTCTTTTCTGCTTCCCTTTGTCCTGAGTCATTTGATTGTCCTTAAAACTTTCACCTGCATCATTTCCCAATCCACCTTTTTCTTTACTTGGTTTTTGTTCTATAGGTAGTTCTCTAAGCTTATTGGAACTAGATCTGAAATTATTCTCACAGAGTTTTGTCTTCTCCAGTTCTACTCTCGAGTTTACTACCTCTTGTTCAAGTTTAGAGCATCCATTAGACTTATTTTGTACCATTTTATTCATATTTTCTTAATTTCTCTTCTTTTCTTCTACACACACTTTCAGTAGAATTATCTCTTGTTTCAACTATTCACTCACTTCTTTATGTATTTCTTTGAATTTATTTAATTTTTCTCTCAACTTCTAGACACATTCATTTGCATCATCAATATTTTCTTTTAGATCTCTATTTTACTTTTCAACTTTGTCAAGATCCTCAAGTGCAGTCTGAAGTTCTTTATCATCCATTTGATCAACCTTCGGGATCTACCTTAAGTGGTTAAGCTCTAAACCAAGGAACCAAAGCTCTTATACCAATTGTTAATAGGTGCAAGACAACTGAGAGGAGGGGGTGAATCAGTTGTCACCAAATTTAAACTCAAAACTTCAACACTTATCAATTTCACAACTACATGGTTTTGTTATTAAGCATGAGCATGAAATGAAGAAAATCGAAAGTAAAATCAACACATTGAACACTAGATTTTACATGGAAAACCCAATAAGGGAAAAACCATGGTAAGGATTAACTCACAATATAAAGCAGTTCCAAAACTGAATGTATAAGGCTCACTACCAAGGGCTCACTGTTTGGATACACAATCTCACTACTTACAAGGAGGCTCACTGCCTACAAAAAGATTTACAAAACAAAATTTGGCTTCACAGCCAAAATGAATTGAAAAGAGTGCACCTAACAAGTGCTTATGTAGTTTTGATGATCCTCAATAGACTGACTTAATACACTTCATCATTTTCGCTCTTCTTCACTTTCACATTCACTACTGCTTCATCAATTACACACCATCTTCAAAACTATTCAACAACATATGTATACTCAATCTATCTACAAGCATCAATTAGGTTGGCCTAATTGGATGTAATTCAAAAAGGAAATTGTTGGCTTCATACAAAGATTCTCTGAAAGTAATCCAAGTGTATAATATGCTACAATATGTCATCATGCACCAAAGATAGTTCACACATATATTTGCAGTACATGTTAAACTATTAACTAATTATTAAGTCGGCCATGATTAACCCAATAACAAAATGAAATCACCAAAGTCGATGACAATATGCTAACCAATCATATGATCATATAAAAATACATACATACACACTTCAAGTGATCATAAGTGAATTCTAAAAATCTTAAACACCAATGATTACCAGAGGGAATATGCAAACTAAAATATCGGATCTATCACTGGAGGAAGTAAACCTATTTTGTACACTGGTTCAGGGTACCAAACCAATCTGATACCATAAACAACATGGTGACATAAATGACAACATACAAAGTGATCTTCTCCATTCTTCCAATAGAAAGTTTCTAGGTGCACACTTATAGTTTTATAGCTTTCTATTTTATTCTTCTCACATTTTCAAGTCATTTGGTTTAATTTTTCATATCACACTATGTTTTCAAACATTTTGTATTTTCCATGTTTACACTTGGTGGTGAACCCCTCATTAGATTTCAATCTCCTTTCCATTAAAATCTCAAGGGTTTGTTCTTGAGTGAAGTGTTGAGAAATAGGTATCTCTCTCCTTTTAGGTCCAAAACCCTAGAAGTGAAAGAAAGCGTACCCATTTTTCACCATTGTTGTCTTCTTTGCTTAGTTTCAAACCTATTTCTATTGGTGTTGGTGCAAGTGCATTGTTATGCATTTCGAACCTCCTCAAATTCTGTTTGGCATAGTTAGTTTGTGAAATGAATATGCCATGCTCTATTTGTTGCACTTCAATCCCTAGAAAGTATTTCAACAAACCCAAATCTATCATCTCAAACTCATTCGTCCTTACATCTTTGAAATTAGAATGAAGTTGTCACTATTCCCAGTAAAAATCATATCATATATGTACAAAACAACAATTAAAATGTCACCTTGAACTGCTTTGATGTAGAGTGTGGGCTCATTGCTTCTTTTGTTAAAGCCATTACTTAGAAAATGTGAGTCTATCCTATTGTACCATGCCCTATGTGCCTATTTCAGCCTATAAAGAGATTTCTGGAGCCTATACACTTTGTCCTCTTGCCCTAGGTTTCAAAATTTGGTGTTTGGATCCTCTCTATAGAATCCAAATCTTCATCCACAACCTTACACCACTTCTCTTCTTTCATTGCTTCCTCAAAATGTGTTGGATCACTATAAGTGAATAAAGCAAAATCCTAATTTTCATCAAAATCAGCATGCCTAGTGCTATCATAAATCTTCCTCAATATACTTGTCTTTCGTGGCATCAATGATGCAAGTGTAGGGTCTGAATTACCTTCCAAGCTACTACTACTCTAACCTCAGGAGTTATTGTAATGTTGGTTGTAAGAGCTACTACTTTGTTGTACTGTTACTCTATTGTGTCTATTCAAAGTTGATATAATGTTGAACACTACCAAAGTTATTTTGTTGATTAGTACTGCCAGAGTTGATGTTTTCTAATGCTCTGTGGAAGTTTCTCCTTGAACTACTACTCTCTTGAGCTCCTTCTAGGTTGATGTCTTCTAAAGTTTCTTCATCATCAAGGGGTGTTGTGATTGAAATACCCATGGTGTTGTCCACCATTCTGTCCCATGCTTCATTCTCAATAAACACAACATCCCTGGTAATCATAACCTTCTTGGTGATGGGATTGTACAATTTGTAGGCTTTTGAATCCTCACTATAACCTATGAAATTTCATTTTTCACCTTTGTCATCAAATTTCTACCTCTTCTCTTTTGGCATGAATGCATATTCCACACACCCAAAGATTCTTAGATGCTCAACACTCCATTTTTTGTTTGACCATGCCTCTTGTGGAATCCAATCACGAACAACCTTTGTAGGACACCTATTCAATATGTAAATGGTTGTTGCCATAGCTTCACCCCAAAATATGAGTGACAACCCTTTTTCTTTTAGCATACTTGTCGCCATGTCTTGAATGGTTCTATTTTTCCTTTCCACCACTCCATTTTGCTGTGGGGTATTTCTTGTTGTAAATTGTTTATGAATGCCCTCATTCCTACAAAAATTCAAAACATATTTGGAGATGTACTCTCCCCCTCTATTTGTTTTTAAGGCTTTGATATAGTGACTAGTTTCCTTTTCAACTGCTGCCTTAAACCATGTAAATTTCTCAAATGCTTCCAAATTGTTTTTCAAGAAATAAACTTATATTTTTCTACTGTAATCATCTATGAATGTCATGAAATAGGTATTTCCACCTAAGGTGGGGTTTTTCATGAGTCCACAAAAATCTAAGTGCACTAACTCTAATGGTGCTTTTTCTCTTCTAGAATACCCTGATTGAAAGGGTTTCCTATGTTGCTTTCCTAAGATGCAGGATTTACATTTTCCATATGGTTCTACAATAGATGGTAGACCTCTAACCATTCCTTTCCTATACAATAAACCTAAACTAGAAAAACTTAAGTTCCCATACCTTAAATGCCAAAGTTTGGATGGGTCTTTGATGATTGTTTTGAATGCAAACTATTGGTCAACTGTCGATTGTTGTTCTTCTACTGTTAGCACTAGAGAAAATTGTTGTTGTTGTCCTTTTGTTGTGTCTTTCATAGACACTATGTGTATCCTTAGAGGAAACATTTTGTTTCTCATCATCTACATAGCTACCATCACTTTCTTTCTTTTTCCTTTGTAAAATATCTTGCATTCCCCATTCTCCATCTGGATTTTATATCCATTTTGGATCATTTTTCCAATGCTCAATAGATTATTCTTTATTCCAAGGGAATAATAGACATCTTGGATTAGTTGTCTCTCACCATTCTTTGTTTGAATGCTGACAACACCTTTTCCCATGACAATAACCTTCTCATTGTTTCCCATTTTTATTTATCTTTTTATGTTGTTGTCTATGGAGGAAAATAATTTTTTGTTACCACTCATGTGGTTGTTGCATCCAATGTCTAAATACCAAACTTCATCACTATTGTGCTAAAAAAAGTTGCAAACAATCAAAATATTTGACTATTTCTCATTTTCAGCCTTGTTATCATTAGCGATATTAGCATTTTGACTCCCATGGTTATGTTGCTTCTTTCTACACTCACTAGCATAATGATCATACTTATGACAGTAATAGCATTGGGCATTGCTCTTGTCATACCTCTAATCTGAATTATTTTTTTTCTTTTGGTTTTGGTTTGCTCACTATGAGGTACTTGGCTCCTATTGGCTATCAAAAACTCCTCTTCCAGAATTACTTCTTCATCTACCTCTTTGACCTCTGCCTCTGTTATTTCTCCCTCTCCCCAAATCTCTTTCATTGGGCTGAGCTTTGAAATGTTTTTCTAGGGAAGGAGAAGATCTATTCAAATGCAGCTCATGGGTTTGTAGTTAACCCATCAACTCATCTACAATCATCTTGGACAAGTCTTTTGCCTCTTCAATGGCAATGAATATAGGATCAAATCTAGAGAGTAGGGTTCTTAGGATTTTCTTAATAATCTTCTATTCTTCCATTGTTTCTACATAATTCTTAGCTAATTTATCAAGTTAGAAACTTTAGTATGGAAATCTGAAATGGACTCACTATATTTCATTTGTAAGGTCTCAAAATCTCATCTTTAGAGCTGCAACTTAACTAACCTCACTTTATCAATAATCCCCTTATAGCTGTTTTGTAGTATTTCCTAAGATTTTTTGAGTAATTTGCTGTTGCAATATGTGGGAAAATAGTCTCTGTCAAGGTTGCCTTAATCAAACTGAGGTTTTTTGCATCTTTCATCCTATTTTCTTTCAAATAATTTTTTTGCTGCATTTGAGAGGGCTGCAAAGGTTGCTTGGTCTGTAATATCATCAAAACCATTAGTGATGAAATCCCATAGGTCATTAGCAACCAATATTATCTTCATTTTCTTATCCCATATGTCATAGTTCTTCCCATCAAAACTTGGTGGTTTTTTCCAACCTTTGTTCTCACCTCCTACCATTTTTCTCAAATTTGAGAAAACTAATAAATGTGTAGACAACCTATGGCTTTTCCAAACACACCCACAATAGCATACTACCTAGAAAAAAAAGGCTTTGATACAACTTTTGGTAGGTAGGGGTGTAGCAATACAAAACACAAATGTTGTGTTGTCACAAAATGAAGGAAAGAATAGGAAAAATACACAAGACAGTGTAGAGATAGCAAAATATGACACACAAAAATTTTATTCATGTATTCATTTTCATATATTCCCTTTCTTCCAAAATTACAAATACTATAGAGTATTAGCTTTTTTTTACATTGCAAAATCAAACTTAAACTATTTGGATAGATGTCCAATATCTAGTGCTACACTCACACTTAAACTGCTACTTACTGCAGTGTTGAAACTGCTACTATTAAACTGTTGTGTTTGATGAAAACTCCCTTCTGCACTCTCTGTTGTCTCCTTTTTCTTAGCTAAACATTCCTTCTGCTACTATAGGGGCAACTTCTCCAATACAAAAAATAAAACTACAACTAAAAACTAACTAATACATTCCTTTCTTCTGCTCTTGTTTGCAACCTCAAAATAGAGGCTTCTTTTCAAATTCAAAATCACCTACCTTAATTTAATGTTGGCAGGTCAAGCTATTACAAGTTTACGTTGGGGGGAAGGTGAGGATTTGCTGACAAAAGATTAAATATTCCAATAGAAACATAGCTATTTGTGAGGCACAATAGTATTCTCTTAAAATACATTTTGAATCACAACATGGGTGTGGTTTGGCTCAACATTCAATAGATCAAGAGTGTCATAGACATTTTTAGTGTGGCCAATATGAGTGTTTTTGAGTTTCCAAAAATGACAAAGAGGGGCACTAGAGTTTTTTGATTTATGATTTCATGGCTAACAGTAGCCTCAATGAACACTTTTTTGGATGGTGTGAGGTCCCAAAGAAAGAAGACATCTGGTTAGAAGCTTACCGATTGGCTAGCCCAGATAAGGCCAAGGTTGTTATTACACAAGATTAAAGGAAAATCCAACTTCTGTGAAGCTATGGACGCAAGTAACAAGGATGGAACAAGATTATTCAAAGAAGAATAAGGTGTTGAGGAATGATAACAATTAAAGTGGCAAACAACTCACTTTCACAATACCAAGGATTCCAAACCACTTTCCTTCTCTCAAAATTCAATATAGGCTAACTTTCAACTATCTCGGTAGTCACCCTTGTAGGTCTGTAGACCTCTTTTTTTCACTTTAACTCTTAGAATCCCTTAACAACCCCTACAACAAGCCACCATTTTAGGCACCCATTAAATCCTTCTACAACATGCATCAAACCACCATAAGACTCTTTTGGCACAAATTTCACAAAACAAGTAAACTACATTGTCCACAAGGCCAATTAGGCCAAATTAACAAAGAAAGCCCTTGTAAAACAATCCACAAGGCCCAAAATTCAATGGGGAAGCACTCACTAGGGGACAAAACCTCAAATTTTCCAACTTATATTCAAGAACTCATCCTCTAAGACCTCATTCCACAAAACCCTCTATTTGTACAATTTAGGCAAGGGTTTATTGAAAAACCCACTTGCAGACCTTCCCAGACCAACCCAATGAATTCACCACCTCCAATGTGTTCTACAAAAACTTAAAAAGACATATAAAGTGACTTCCCTCAGGTATTTCCCACTCTTCCTCTCTCTAACCTCTCCTTTTCACTCAAAAACACACAAAATGCCATCTAGGGCATCATCAAAAACCATGATTCAGACCTCCCTTACACATGAAACATTTCACACATGTTTTATGACCCTACCTAAGCCTATCCAATAAGTTAAAAAAGCATACAGTGGGTGGAAGGCTTAGAATGACATTTTAAAGCACTTAAAACACCTAAAATAGGGTATACAGACTGACCCTCAATAATTTGCTTCTCAAATGCACAAAAACAAATGAAATCACTTCAAAAAAAAATTGAGATGATGTTAAGCCTACTACCCACTAGATTCAATCCATTAGAGTGCAAGATCCCCCTGTACAAAACCGTATAGTTCAAAGAAACTTTAGAAAATCTAGAAAAATATAGAATTTGCAAGGAAAGTAAGAAGTTTTTATTGATTAACTTTCAAATGCAGATTCTTCAACCTCAAACTCAAACATATGAAGCCTTTTTATAAAAAAAGACACCAATTACCCTATCCCAACTGACTTCAACCACAAAAGCAACAACTTTTCAAAAATCCAACTGTCGCCATTCAAATTTGTTGTAATTTTACAACTTACAAATTTGACAACTTTTCATTTTGACACTTTATTGCACCATAAACTCTCTAATCCCCCAAATGACATAAAATGACTCCTACAACACTAAAGTGGCCTTGATATGGCCTTATTACATTAGAATGAACCAATCTCACAAAACTCAAACTTGAACCTTTCTAACTTAATGACTAGAACTTGGTGCACCTGCACTATACACCCCCACTAAAAGAAATCTCATGTCCCATGAGGTATAAACTTCCTTAAACCTTTCTCTTTCAAAAAATCTCTTTGTGCTAAAATTTCTTATTGACTTGTAAATCTCCTCCATGGGACCATATGCCCGATTCTTGCATTGTTGAACTTGTGTCCACCTTGCCATTGTGTCTTCTCTGCAAATAGACCTGCCTCAAGCTTTCCACCATCATTCTCAACTAAAACTAATGTCATACCTACAAACAAACACTTACCTCTTGTTTCTTAAACTCTTTCCTTCATCATCCTTGCATGCTTGAACTCATTCAAATGCTTTGGCCAAGTACCCCTGTTCACTTCACTCTTTGTCTTTGCTTCTCTTCTCATGCTCTTAGACCCAAATGCTTATGTTTTATCAAAGTTTTTGACCTTTGTACTGATGGAATACACCTTTCCCTCAACCTTTCTTCCAACAAGTGGAAAAATTATTGTCCCAACCACTACATTATCACTCTCCCCCAAATTATCTGGAGTCTTCACAAACAAAACATGTTTGGCCTTCTCTTGGCCTACCTTTGCCATCATCACGTATTTTTCCTTCTCCAATACTAAGACACCTTTCAAACTCATTATTTTGACACATTCACTTTGTAAGCACTCTTCTTGTTTTCTATCCTCAACCTTTACAAACTCTTCATTACCCATCATGATTACATTTGTTTCCTTTGTCTACTCCTAGATTTCTTCTTGCAATGGGAGCAAGGTAAATGAAATCCCATCATGTTCAATCTGATATATATTGGCCCTTCCATCATACACAGCGTGTTTATCAAATTTCCATGGCATTCCAAGCAACAAATGGCAACATTGCATTGGTAGAACATCACAAAGTACCCTATCTTTGTACCCTCCAATCTGAAATTCAAATAAAGCCTACTTATTGACTAAAGGTGACTAATCATCATTTAACCATGACACCTTGTAGGGTGTTTCATGAGGAACTTTCACAAAACATAATTTATCTACCATTTCTCTTGATACTATATTATCAATGCAGCCTGAATCTATTTCTAACTTGCATAGTTTACCTTTGCTCTTGCAAGTGGTCTTGAAAAGATTTCTCCTTTTCAATGGTTCTTTCTCCTTGGAGGCCTTCAAGAGTTTTCTTTGTGGCATCAAACTTTCACCAACTTTAGGAGAACAATTATTGGAGTTTAAACTTTCACATTCTTCTTCTTGAACAATTTGTGCTCTTCTTTCACCTTTCTTTTCTCCTCCACCTGATGTAGCACCAAATGTTTTAGGAAACTTAAAGGATGGATGACCATACTCACCACAATTATAACACCTTCCTAAGAACACATTAGAAACTCTTCCTTGATTTGCATACCTACCACTAAAACTTGTTCTTCCACCTCTCCATCCACCTCTAGATTCAACCACTTGTTCTTTTCCTTTATCAACATCTTCTTGTTCTTGATTAGAATATTTTGAAGAAGAAAATGTACCTCTTCCCCTAGAAGTACTGCCTCTACCTCTTGTTGTTTTCTCTTGTCTCCTCTTCACCTTTTCCTCTACCCTTATAGCCATTTGAAAACATTATTCCAATGTTTTAGGTGTCATCAAACTTATTTCATATTGTATATTATACCTTAGACCATTAAGATACCTTGCCACTCTTTCTTCCTTATCTTCCTCATGCTTTTTCCTTATACTTAACCTATAGAACTCCTCAGTGTATGCTTGCACATCTAGATCCTTTTGCCTAAGATTTTGAAGTTTTTTAAGCAATTGAACATTGTAATCATTAGGAAGTAAATTACCTTTTAGTTTTTCCTTCATTCTCTCCCAAGAAGTCATCTTGGTATTCCCCTTTTTCCGCCTTTCATCTTGCACAAAGTTCCACCATAGCTAAGCCTTTCCTTTTAACTTGGTCTTAGCCTTCTCAACCTTGTGTTCTTCATCTACTTCTTCACTTTCAAAGTAATTCTCCATCGCCCCTATCTATTCCAAGAGCTCTTCACCATCTAGTTTACCCACATACATAGGAAAATCCATTTTTCCATGTCCATCACCTTTCATAGCATTCAAAAGCTTCAACATCCTCACATCCTTTGGATCCAACTCTTCCTTTTCACTAGAAGTTTCTTCCTCTTTAGAATCACTCACATCCATATCAACCTCAGCTTTAGAGTTCAATGCATCCATCTCCTTTTTCAAGGCTTCTAATTCTCTATCCTATTTATCAATCTTCCTAGCAACAATGTTTCCCTTAGAAGGCATTTTGATTCCTCCAATTCCCTTCTTTTCCTTACTCAATCTTTCAACCTTCTTATTTGCAAACTTCAACCTATCACCTTCAATGATCTACTAATTGTGCTTTGATACCATCTAATAACAATCAAAGTGGAAAACAACTCACTTTCACAATACCAAGGATTCCAAACCACTTTCCTTCTCTCAAACCTCAATATAGGTTGACTTTCAACTATCCACCTAGTCACCCTTGTAGGTCTGCATACCTCTTTATTTCACCTTAAATCTCAGAATCCATTAACAACCCCTACAACAAACCACCATTTTAGGCACCCATTAAAGCCTTCTGCAACATGCATCAAACCCCCATAAGACTATTTTGGCATAACTTTCACAAAAAAAGTAAACTACATTGTCCACAAGGCCAATTAGGCAAAACTAACAAAGAAACCCCCTGTCAAACAACCCACAAGGCCCAAAATTCAATGGGAAAGCACTCACCAGGTGACAAATCCTTAAATTTTCCAACTTATCTTTAGGAACTTTCCATCTAAGACCTCATTCCACAAAATGCTCTATTTGCATAATTTAGGCAAGGGTTTATTGAAAAACCCACTTGTAGACATTAACAAACCAAACCAGTGCATTCAACACATCCAATATGGTCTACAAAAACTTAAAAACACATAAAAAGTTACTTCCCTTAGGTATTTCCCACTTTTCCCCTCTAACCTCTCCTTTTCACGCAAAAACACACAAAATGCAATCTAGGGCATCATCAAAAACCATGATTCAAACCTCCCATGCACACAAAACATTTCAAACATGTTTTGTGACCCTAGATAAGCCTATCCACCAAGTTACAAAAGTATACAATGGGTGGAAGGCTTAGAAAGACATTTTAAAGCACTCAAAACCCTCAAAATATGGTATATAGACCGACCCTTAGTAATTTGATTCTCAAATGCATAAAAAAAATGAAATAACTTAAAACCAAGTTTGAGATGATGTTAAGCCTACTGCTCACAAGATTCAATCCATTAGAGTGTAAGATTCCCCTATACAGAACCGTACAGTTCAAAGAAACTTTAAATTTTTTGGAAAAAGACAAAATTTGCAAGGAAAATAAGAAGTTTTTATTGATTACCTTTCAAATGCAGATTCTCCAACCTCAACCTTGAACATATAAGGAATATTTAAACAAAAAAAACACCAACTACCCTTTCCCAACCAACTTTAACCACCGGAGCAACAACTTTTCAAAAATCCAACCGTTGCCATTCAAATTTGTTGCAATTTTGCAACTTAGAAATTTGACAACTTTTCATTTTGACAACTTTTCATTTTGACACTTTATTGCATCATAAACTCTATAATCCCCCAAATTACATGAAATGACTCCTATAACACTAAAGTGGCCTTGATATGGCCTTATTACATTAGAATGACCCAATCTCACAAAACTCAAACTTGAACCTTCCTAACTTAATGACTAGAACTTGGTGCACCTACACCAAGGAAGGGGGTAGAACATATTACAAATTTGGTGAGGCTTTAGAAGATTGTGGTGGAGCTGGTTGATGAAAAGGATGCAAAGTAGGAAGATCCTTTTGGGTTGAATCTAGTAATTAAGTAACAATAAGCTTGTAAAAATAGGGGGAGAGCTTTGTACGTTGCAATACGGTTTGGACTTCAAGTGGGAGATTGTTGATTGTGAATTTCAACCACTGCCTCTTAGTCTTCCCCTTCTCATGACTCTCCATTTTCCTTGAAGATAGCATTATATATACTTTCTATCTCTTTCATTTGTACACAAATGAATACTTTGTATTCTTCCTGCTATAAATAATAACTTTTTTCCTTGTTTTTTTCTTAGACATAGCCATTCTTTGATCGACAACAAATTTTTGTTGTTGTTGTTTATATTTATTTGTGTATTTAATTTTTTTTCTAATTCTATTAGTTAATTGATATTTTTATATGCACTCTAAACTCAATATAATAAAGATTCAAACAGATTCACATTTTATCTCATCTCCTTAGGTCTAAGATCATGGTGGCTCTGATACCAATTGTTAAAATTAGAGAGTTTGAATTGATAATATTCTCTACCATACAAAATATTGATTAAAATATATTTAAATAGATATTATACATGTAAGGTGTATCTGTTAGATAATACATGACTCTTTTTTATTAAATATACTTTATTTTGACAATTTTATGAAAAAACAAAAAATAAATTTGTGAGCGCTTAAACCAAGCCACCTTATTTTCCCAATATAGTATAATATGGGAGAAATTAAACTTTCACATTTTTCCCAATAGTTTATAGAAATAATTGGTTTTGGTGTTTTGTTAAAGCTAGAGTAAAATTATTTGACAGTAGATCATTTTACACATTGTGGCCAATTTTCAAACAAAGATATTCCTCGAGTCAAAAGTTATACAAAATTCATTTTTAGACTTTTAGAGTCTCACAAATCTAATTTTGCAATCTCATGAATGTTTGTTATCAAACAAACATAAATATACTGGTAAATAGAAATCCTAGAACTATCTCACAATATACCTCAAGGAAATATGGATAAAAATTTATAAAAAGAAATAAAATCAATGGGGTTGTGGAAAAGAATGAAGGTGAAGACAAATCAAAAGAATGTGAAGAGATAGGTTGCTTGGGATTCTGCTTCCATTGTTTAAAACTTAAAAAAAAAAAATTTAAAAATGTTTGGAGGAAAAGAAGGCGCCAGTGAGAGGAAGAAAAAATGGGAGTGCAAATAGGGTGGGAGGCATATGAAGAGAAGAAAAGGTGAAAAGAGCAGTGAGAATGAGAAAAAAAGGCATGACTAGAGTGAGCAGGCAACAAACTGTTTGGAAAATACCTCAGAAATTTGAGAGAAAACAACAGTAAATAAGAGAGAAGGGGTGTGGCATTAGGAAATCTGGAAAAGAAGAAAATGGTGAAAATAGGTACATCATTAGCAACAAGATTTGTTTTGCACAACAACAAACAAAGTTGAATCAAAGAAAACTTGAAATAAAGTGATACAATGGTAGAAAATTCACAGTAAGAGAAGTGAAAACAAAAATTGTTGCACCATAGAAAAAAGTACCCTTTGCTTGACATGGGAATAATTCATGATAAAATGAACTTAATGAGGTCTTAATCTAGTGTTGTGAGGCCTTTTATGCATCCACACTAGGTCTTGGACCCTTGCAAATTGAATAACATACATTTAATGATTTCTTGTGAAGGTGTTGTGAAGTGTTGTAAAACATTTCTACACTCTTCTCAACTCTATTCATTACAATTCACCTAAAAATCATCTTTTCATCACTTATAAAGTCCTATTTTGAAGTGTTGTAAAGTATTGTAACAAGATTTCATGCTTTTCTAGACTTGTTTTAATTAAGTGTATTTTTTAATGTAAACCTAATAAATAACATTAAATATGACTTAATTCCTGACACCCATTTTCAAGCTTGAGGTGAAACCCATTCACCATGGGTAGCGAATGAGTCCCCCTTGGCTCAAAATTCAAAAAATTTCAAATTTCCTTTCAAGTTTTTATTCAAAATCACTTGATGTCGGCTTGTGTGAGGCATAAACGGGCTACTAAGGTACAAGAATGTATAATTTTTTTTTTCTCCTCATTTTAAATCTCCTCCATTCAATCTCTTACCACTTATCATTCATTCATCCATCATTCTCCCATCTCAAGTCAAGCAACTTAGGGTTTCATCATTCCAAGTCACCAAGAAATCAATTTTCAAACATTCAAGGGTAGATTCTTCATGTTTTGTTGAAGAATTTCAAGATCAAACATCATGGAAAGGTAACCAAATTGATTATTGCATGTTTCAGTCCATTCTTTCATCATTTTGGTTTAATTACCTAAAAGGGGTTTGACCAAAGAAAACCCCCATGCCTTAACATTTGAATTTTCTCTCTCTTGTCTTGTGTGTTTGCAGATTTAGGACTCTTGGAAGCTTGGAAATCATTGAAGATCAAGTTACAAAGTTGCTTAAGTCTTCTCCTCATTCAACAAGTCAAAATATCAACAAAAACTTATTTTTAGACCCGTAAATCAGAGTTTTAGAAGTAGACACTTGTAGAAAGTCAAAGAGTAGATTGGAAGCTCCGGATTCCACTTTTGAAAATTCAAAAATTCAAAAGTGGACTCATTCACCATGGGTGTTGAATGAGTCCCACTTCCAAGTTAATTTTGAGTTTTCTTCTTTTTTAGATACCCTTTTGATAGAAATAGGTTTCAGCTCAGTTTGGCAGAATTGGGACTGATTCTCCCAACACAAAAAATGAGTCCCTCCAGGCCTAAAAAATAGCATAAATAGCATTTCAAAATCCATTTCCAGCCTCCTTCAATATCCCAGGTGCACACTTTCAGTTTGGTTTAGTTCTATTTAGTTTTGCATGCATTTCTAGTTCATTTCTACACAACACAATGTGTTTTCAAACATCACTTGTTTCTTAGGTTTTGCATTCATATTCGATCAATTTAATAGCTTATTTTCATTTAGATCATCTCATTTAGCCTAAATAACATCACACATTGCATAATTTGAGTGAACCTAGCTAGATCTTCAGGCGCTACTTTCTCGTTTTAGGTGAAAAACCCTAGAAGCGTTAGAAAGGATTAGGGTGCCAAAAATCTACGGTTCACCAAAATCTTGAGCCTCCCTTTCATAATTCTCTTACCATTTTAGATAATATATTTGAAAACCATCATGATCCTCCTCTTGATTCCTCCCTTACTTGTATGAAGCTACTTTACAAACCTCAAACTTGGATGAACATATTGCAAGCTCTCCTAGTAGGGTAGATAACATGAAACAAGAGAATGATACCTTAAAGACAATGGACATTCAACTAACACCTTCTCCTACTCATCCCCCTCTTTACACTCCCATTATTGATCATTCCCCTATTAGTGATGAAGTCATTATGGAAGAACCCGAATTTACTTGTCAAGAACATTTGGCTTGTTGTTCTCCTAAAATCTCTCCTTCTAGGGAGAGTATCATGGTGCTAAAAAATGACCACTAATAATGTATCTTCCTTAGATAAAAGGGTGATTCTCGATTTCCCTTCCTTAGAGATACATCAAACCAAGAACACTGAGGTTTTGAATGCGCAAGTGTCCATTAGATCCCCCTCGATCAATGGACCTCATGCATACCCCGTGGCACATCCTACCAACCCTCTAATTCTCTACCCCCCTTCACACAAACAATCAACTCAACACAAACCTGACTTCATCCTTTACCCCCCTTCACATAAACCTCCAACTCAAAACAAACCCAAACTCATCCTCTACCCTCCTCAAACTAATGTATCACAACAACCAAGTTATAATACCACTACTCATACATATAACACTCAAAATAATTTGTAATTGCCGCAACCTACCCTACCCTCCTTACCTTTACCCAATCTTCCTAGTGCTCCTCATTACCTTCCACTCACAAAGGAGTATGATCTTGTTGAACAATTAAAGAATACTCTTGTAAATATTTCCCTTTGGTATTTACTTCAGAACTCATGAAATTACCACACTATTCTTCAAACAACATTACAACAAATTGTAGTTCCTCCTAGTACAACTCCAAGTGATGTGGCAGCTTTAATCTATAGCACGAATCTCTACATTAATTTCCATCAACATGAGCTCCCTCCTTTAGAGTTTCAAAAGCAAGAAGAAGCTTTCATGATCATCACTCAATACAACACAAAATGGATAAAGAGAACTCTTGTAGATAATGGTTATGCTCTTAATGTGTGTAGTGTGAGCCTTTTGGGTAGGCTTGGCATTGATAAATCAACCATTCGGCCTAATTCTCTAACTATTAAGGGATTTGACAATGTCAAAAAGAAACTGCTAAGGATAATCATTATGCCTCTTACCATTGGAGTGGTCACCTTGAATACACCAATCCATGTCATGCCTTATGACCTTTCATGCAATATTTTCTTAGGTTGACAGTGGATTCATGCCATGAAAGGTGTGCCTTCCACTCTTCATTACAAAATTAAATACATTTACAACAACAAAGTATACACCCTTGACACTGACCTTGAACCTTATAGTGTCTTACAACTTGAAAAAACCAAAGAGAACCCCTTGAACACATTAACACCAACCACACTAGTCAAAGCTACACAACAAAAAGAAAAATAACAACATATTATATATCACATGACATTATTGGAAGATGATTGGGGTTCCTTGGATTTTGAGCATGACTTCATGGGTGAATACAAAATCATCCAAAAAGATTCAAATAAGGGGAAATACACAACAATAATTTCAACACCAACTTCAGACGACCTTTCGAAAGCATCCACCTCGCCCACTTTAGACAAAGAAGAAAACTACACAACATCCTTTGATGGAAAAAATAATGAACAACCACCCAATCCAAAAGTAATGAAAATGCTTTATGGAAAAGGTTTTGAGCTTATGAAACAACTTGGATATCATGGAAAAGGATGTAGTTCTAATGAACAAGGTATCCACAACCCTATCAACCCTCTCACACAACAAATAACTCATGGTCTCAGTTATTTTCCTATAATAGAGATCGCCAACCCTTCCCTTAACATCAAAATTATCACACAACACACTCTTAATTCATCCTTAACAACTAGTGGTATTGAACATCATCCTTTATCAAACATGCAACACACAAGTACACCTTCACTTAATTTCAATGGCATCTCACAAAATGCTCATGATTTGAATTCGTTAGATTTTATATCCTCCTATCATGAGAACAAAATATTGAAATCTAGAGATTATTGCATAGGTATGACATCCAATATTAAGAAAGATGTATCAAGAGGACATCTTGTCAAGACTCTTCCAAGATCACTTGATCACCCTCCCTCCAAGAACTTGAAATAAATGCTATTCCAAGACTTCATTTTGTGCCTATCATAGAGTTCATGATCATTCCACTAATGAATCTAATACTGAGTCATAAAATCCAACATTTTCTGGAGTTTGGTATGCTTCCCTATATGGGGGCACCTAATTCCTCTAATTGATATTTATTTTCACTCTAGCATGCTTCATTTCGGCTCACCTTTGTCCTGCACTAAGTAGGGGCAAGGGGTTTGATAGCCTTGTCCTTGTATGTCACTTGTCATTTCCTCCTTTGGCTAGTCATTAACTTTTCATGAACACATAAGAGCAAGCTTGGGATGTGGACGACATGCCTTAAGTTGTCTCGTATATGGAATACTTCTCTTCTTCATGACATAGCTTATTAGAAACATATGACTTGGCATAGGGCTTTCTAAGTAAGCTCTCATTTCCTTTTCTTCTACTTCAAAGCATTTTCTCACAGTAGTGGTGTTCACAACCACTTTAAAGTGGGGGCATACATCATCACTCACATTTCATTGTGTGATTTTCTTTTTGGGATTTCCTCTCTCAGAAAAATTAGGTACAATGTTTCCCAAGATGAGACTGTAAGCACTTATCCTCTCTTAGAGACATTGAGCATGATGTTCCCTAAGATAAGACCTTGCATGAACTAAGAAAAATCCCTTTGAACAATCATTACACTATTCTGCATTAACAATGTCTATGAGTGTCAATCATATGAAGTTTTGCTTACCTCATGGAGCTCGAAAATCATTTTCCCTTTGTGTCACCTTATTAAATTTATCAGGAGGTATAACTTTGATATGGTTGAGTGGGAATCCCATTGAACAACATGACTTTCCCCATAGCCACCTATGTGTTTTATGAGTGTGTACGAACTAGTGTATGTTTCTCACCTTCGTGGGCCTTCTCACCCAGTGAACTGCCATGAGTTTTGTCACCCTAGAGTGAGTACACATTTATTTTTCCAAACAATCAGCCTAGATCTAATACACAACTAGCTGAACAAACGATAAAAGATTGATCCATCCTTTTCACTTTCATCTTCCTCATTCTTGTCATTGCATGATTTTCTATCTTGATAGTTTGACTTAGGATCTTGGATCCTGGGGGCTTGACCACCTCCTTGATCTTTTCCATTCCTTTTCATCTACATTTGTACACTTAGATCTCTCTTTAATGTCTACTTTAGAGTGAGTTTGAAGCAAGTTCATCCTCTTACTAAAGTGGGGGCTAAATGCACTGTAGAAAATAGGGTCTCTTGCTTGACATGGGAATAATTCATGATAAATTGGACTTAATGAGGCCTTCATTTAGGTATTGTGAGGCATTTTATGCATCGACACTAAGTCTTGGACCCTTGAAAATTGAATAATATGCATTTAATGATGTCTTGCGAAGTGTTGTAAGACATTTTTACACCTTTCTAGACCCTATTCATTACAATTCACCTAAAAATCACCTTTTCATCATTAATCAAGTCCTATTTTGAAGTGTTGTAGTCTTATAATGGACTTTCACGCTTCTCTAGACTTCATGAACCCATTTTCCCCTAATTTAACATTATAAAATGTGTTTAATAAGATTATTACATCAATCTAGAAGGTTTGTGAATTAAACTTAATATTAAACTAGTGTTGTATTGTGTCTTGTACATTCACATTGGTTCTTATGCCTTCCTAAGCTATGTGGACCTCATTTTAGTGTTGTAAAGTGTATTTAATCACACTTTCACATTGAATTATATGTCCCAAGCACTAATTACTCCTTATAGGCTCCTATTACCCCACATTGTGCATCTTGAGGCTTAAATTGATCAAATAACTAGCAAAGTTGTAATTTAAACCTTATTTACTTATCTCCTGGCATCTTAGCTATCAGAATGGCCCCTGTGGGACCCATTCACCATGCATGGTGAATTAGTCCCATCCAGGTGGGACCCATTCACCATGTGTCATAAATCAGTCTCATTTGGCCCAATTTTGACCTTTGAGTGCAAAAAAAGTAAAATTTAAGTTTAATCTTACTTCATGTTGGCCTTTGATGAGGTATTATTGGGTTAGTAAGGCACACGTGTGTATAAATAAGTGTTTTTATCCTCATTTTACATCTCCCCATTAAATCTCTTATCTCTTCTCATCCATTCATTCATCATTCTTATATCTCAAGTCAAGCAACTTAGGGTTTTATCATTGCAACTCATCAATTTAGCTTCTTAAGAAATTAAAGGGCTGAATCTTCCTCCATTGCTACAAAAATCCAAGATCAATCATCATGCAAAGGTAATCAATTCCATTTTTGCATGTTTCATTCCATTATTTCATCATTTTGGTTTAATTATCTAAAAGGGGTTTGACCAAGAAAAACCCCCATGCCTTAACATCTGACTTTTCTCTCTCTTGTCTTGTGTGTTTGAAAATTTAGGACTCTTGGAAGCTTGGAAATCATTTAAGATCAAGTTACAAGGTTGCTAAAGTCTTCTCCTCATTCAACAAGTCAATATATAAAAAAAACTCATTTTCAAACCCGTAAATTAGAGTTTCAGAAGCAAAAACCTATAGAAAGTCAAAGTGTAGATCAGAAGCTCTGGATTCCACTTTTGAAAATTAAAAAATTCAAAATTGGACTCATTTTCCATGGGTGGTGAATGAGTCCTAATTTTAGGTCAATTTTGATTTTTCTACATTTTTAGATACCCTTTCGACAGAAACAGGTTCTGGTTCAATTTTGCAAAATTGGGACTAATTCACCCAAAATGGTGAATGAGTCCCACCAAACTTGAAAAATAGCATCAAAAACATTTCATAATCAATTTCTAGCCTCCTTTATTATCTCATGTGTACACTTTCAATTTGGTTTAGTTCTGTTTACTTTTGCATACATTTCTAGTTAATTTTTGCATAACACAATGTGTTTTGAAATGTCACTTATTTCTTAGGTTTTGCATTCATATTCGATCAATTTAATAGCTTGGTTGAATTTATATCATCTCATTCAGCCTAAATAACATCACACATCACATGATTTGAGTGAACCTAGCTAGATCTTTTGGTCCTACTTTCTCCTTTTAGGTGAAAAACCCTAGAAGCATTAGAAAGGATTAGGGTGCCAAGTTCAGTGTCCATATTTGTATTATAAATCTATGTTTCAATAGATATGAATTACATGTATTCAAGTGTATACTTTACAACTTACATGTATACTTTGTGACTTATGTTTATTCCAATGTATACTATGTATTCATGTGTATACTTCAAGGCTTATGTGTATTTGAATACTTGTGCTTCACTTATTCACATGTATGCTTCACTTATTCACTTGTATACTTATTAATTGGTTAGCCCTAGAATTTCTCATTGCTATACTTCATGGTTTGTCTTGAATATTTATTAATTGATGCTAAACAACTTTATTATTTGATGCAAAACAACTTCAATATTTCCAAAAATGATTCACAAATGATTTATCATTTACTTATGTGCTAATTCAATATGGAATCTAAAGAAGAATTTAAAAGGGATAAAGCTAGGAGGAGAGGGAATATAGATATTTATAGTGTAACCTATTGTACCTTCTCTATACAAACCTCTAATGGCTCTTGTATGCTTTGTTATTCCATTTTCTACTTTTCGTATCCCATTTTCATAGGTGGATCATCACTTCTCTCACTTTTTTCCTTCTCCTATTTTAGGTCCTCACCTCCACTTGTGGTATTCTAAAATAAGACCTAGTTTGTGGTGGGAACCTACTAAGATTCAAAGGAGTAATTAGTTTTCTTGGGTGATTTTATTATTTCATGTTTGGTTACAATGTATTTGATAGTTAATTTTGTGGAGATGGAACCTCTCATTCTTTGTACTAGGACATTTTACTTAGATTCCTCTTCAATAAGAACTAGATTTAATTGTTTCTTTTGTTTTCTTTTAAATAGTTATTGTAGTGGGGTCAAGATACTTTTAAATGAAATATATGGTTTAGTATATGCATAGGTTGTGAATTTTTATAGCACCAAATCTACCTATGTAATTAGCTACTTGGTTTGGAAACTTGGAGGTTTTTATTTTTACTCCTTTTTCATCACCAAATGTTATTATTGTTATTTCACTTACTTGGATTTGAGGCTTTTTTGGAGTGAAGGAAGATGTAATATTGAAATGGTCCTTCTCATATATGTCATCTCGTTTATTACCCAAAGAAAAGTGACTTGGTTTTTCCATCGTGTGTCCAACTTCTTGACCATATTTTCACCAATTACTTATTCTATATTCATGCCAACCTAGCTTCTTCAAAGAATGGATTTTTTAATTATAGGTGATATGCAACAAATTTCTTCTAGAATGTTTGATATGATTGTGAAGGAGTAGGAATAGGGGTTGTAATATCTCATGTATCAACATATATTTATACCTCTTCTTTGGGCTATTTTTAGTTTCTACTTATGGTTGAGGCTCTAGTGTGAACTTATTAATGTAATTGTTCATGATTCTCTCTAGATAGGTCATAATCCACCATGTAGGCTCATATTTCAATTGAAATATGATTAGGTTTAGCTATAAATCTTTCATTTTTTTCTAGAATCTTGAAAATCTTCCTCTTTACAACAACTATACTATTGTAAGGGCAAGGAGGATAATTAAAAAATTTCTTGCCCTTGTTAGAATTGAGGATGATCATACAAGATTCTAAGAGTCATGTAGCATTCTCATTTGTGATTAGAGCCATAATAGGAATAAGAAAGTTGCTTAAATACTAATATTAATCATAATAAATTCAATGTAAGCATGAGATCCACATAGTAATTGGATCATAACCCATTCAAGAACGAAAAGGTTTAGGATTTCCTCAACTATTTTGACACCAAAATTTTTACCTCTTTAATGCAATGATATGATTTTGGTGTGGAAAACTCAGACTTGTCAACCATCATGTGAATCTTTCTCTTTTACTTTGTTTTGAATGCCATCATAAGGGATTGAGTTAGTTGAACATAGCTCGGAGTGATTGGGAATGTTTGGGTGCAAAAGAGGACCATGCCTAGTGTGAATGTACCCATCTGGATGTGTTGGAATGGTTTGTTTAGTCGTATGAGTTGCAAAACAAAATTTGCACTAATTTGCAACTTTACACTGCTTGCATTTGACAACTTTTTCCTCAACTAAAAATTTTTCACCATGGGAAAATGCCTCTAAGATCAAAAAAATTGAGAGAGGTTATTATAGAGGGTCCCAACACAATCCCATAGTCTCAAATAGAGAGTTTGTAAGCATCATAGTTTTTGATTAATAGCCCATCAAAAATTGTAGCCATTTTGCACTTTGGACTCTTAAGGGATCGAGTAAGTTGAATGTAGCTCAAAGTGATTTGGCATGTTTGGGTGTGAAAGAGGACCATGCCTAGTATAAAAATACGCATATGAACACAATGGAATAGTCTATTTGGTTGTACGAGTTGTAGAACGAAATTTGCACCACTTTGCAACTTTACATTGCTTGCATTTGACAGCTTTTTCCTCAACTAAAAAGTCGTCACCAAGAGAAAATGCCTCTAAGATAGAAAAAAATGAGAGAGGTTATTGTAGAGGGTCCCAACGCAATCCCATAGCCTTAGATGGAGAGTTTGTAAGCATCACTTTTTCTAAGTAATAGTCTGTCAAATATTGCAGCCATTTTCCACTTTGGACTCTTAAGGGATTGAGTCAGTTGAACGTAGCTTGGAGTGATTCAGAATGTTAGGGTGTGAAAGAGGACCATTCCTAGCATAAAAATACCCATTTGGATGTGTTGGAATAATCTGTTTGGTCGTACGAGTTGCAAAATGAAAGCTGCACAACTTTATAACTTTACACTACTTGCATTTAACAACTTTTTCCTCAACTAAAAAGTCATCAACATGGTAAAATGCCTCTGAGATAGCATAAAATAAGAGAGGTTATTTAGAGGGTCCCAACACAAT
>VDFB02193867.1:574607241-574655185 GCA_007258455.2 Sequoia sempervirens | reverse complement strand
AAGCATCCCAAGCTTTGGGATGAGAGTCTTTGTTATGTGCAACATGCTTACAACCATGTGACACACTCTTCTACAAAGGGGTCTCCTTTTGAGACTTGCTTCGGTTATGTGCCTAAAATACCAATGGATTTTGATTTTTTGGAAAGATGATTTTGAAGATGGATGTCATGATGTAGAGAAGGCTTTGAAGTTCATCCAAAAATTCCAAGCAATTCATCAGGCAGTGGAAGCGTGATTGAAGCAAAGCCAAGCAAAATACAAGGATCGCCATGATAAGCATCCCAGTGATCACCATTTCTAGGTTGGAGATAGTTTGGTTACATATCAGCATGGAAAGAATGTAAGGAAAAGGAAGGAACTCAAGACAATTTCGAATGGTCCCTTTGAAATCTTGGAAAAGATTGGAACCAACGCCTTCCACCTTAGTCTTCCTTCATACATGCACATCTATTCAAGTGTCAATGTTGAGAATTTGAAGTTGTACAAGCCTCAAATGATACTAGATGAAGATACAAACATTTAGGTTCCATTAGTTGATGATCTTTCACCAGAGTACATGTCAACATTGCCATAAGATGCCATTTTAGACAAGAAAGTCAGGACTTCACGAAGAGGCATAGTTGAGTACCTCAAAGTGGGATTGAAAGGGATGAATCCAACCAAGGAAAAATGGATGGATATTGGTAAAGTGAGGGAATTTTACCCTCACTTGATTTCTAAGTAATCAAGTTTTCAGAGGTCCAAATGCTCTCCAGTGGGGAAGGCTGATCCAGGGGGATACTTTTTCACTAAGAATTGAAGTGTCTCAATTGCTCCAAAATTATGCACCATGTTGAAGAGTTCAAAAATCTGATTCCAATGCAACCTGAACGGGCTCGAACGGAGTTCGTATGCCCAAGAAATGGCCAGTCAAAGTGTGGGTCAAATAGGCGCCTAAGGTCATCTAGAAAGGAAAAATAATTCATTGTCTCAGAATTTGACAAAATCTATGCAAAAATGAACTTGTCGCTACAAACCCAGTGCTACTCATTTCACTAAATTTTGAGCTCGTATGCTCAAGTTAAGCCAAGTCAAAGGTTGTAGGCACTAAGGTTGACTAGCTGTAAATACGATGACATCAACATGATGTCAGCATGTTGACATGGTAGTCAGTACTGTGTGGCAGATGAAGTGGACCAATCTTAGTGTGACACGTGGTAGTCTATATAGCTAATGAAGAGAGTGGCGTGGTAGTCTGTACATCCACTGTGGTAGTGACGTGGCACCTCCTGTGCTAGACACGTGGCTTCCATACGATGACTGGACAATGGATGTGTCCTTTGGGTCAATAAATGATGTGTCAAGGTCAGTGAATGAATGAGTGCCACATGGCCCTATCATAGAGCACCATGTGGCACCCTCTAGCTCTCTCCTCCACAGCGGTCTTAGTCCTATCTTCTAAAATTTTTTTGGGGGGGATTTGATCCCCCCACCTACCATGCACAATCTCAACACTCAATTGTTGGGTTGTGCAATGCGTGCTAACTAAGTATGGAGGCAATTTAGTTTTGTTGAGCTAAACATAAAAATTGAAGATAATAAAAGAGGGGTGGGGGTGAAACCTATAACCACCCCACCCCTAAAATGATAGGTCACTGTTAGACCATCAACAATCTCATGATATTATAGGGGTTCAGTATTTTAAAAATAAGAGTAAAGCCCAAACCCCCTTAAAATTAAAAGATTTAACCCCTTTTAAAATAAAAAATTTAATCCTAATTTATAAAATACAATCTTCCCAAAATTAAGGAACTCAAGAATGGAAAATCTAAAGGGCCTAAATAATATTTAAATTATATTGAGGGGATTTGTAATGATCTTATTATGTAAAAGGGGAGGATTTTTTATATTTACATGTAATTTGGAGAGATTTTGTAATCATATGGCTAAAGACCATATTGGGTAATTTTTTGTATAAAAAGAGTGGAAATGGGAGAGTTGGGCATCTAGGTGATGAGTAAGGAGAGAATGATCAAAATAATTTTGTATCCATTTCTATGCAACGAAGGAATGTTGTCATTATGATAGAAGGAAATAGAGTTGTAATGTTGTTGAAGCCTTGTAATCCTGATTTTGGAGCATAATAGGATCAGTCACTCTATTGGAGAGGGGCCCAGAGATGTAGTGAATTTAGAAAACTCCATTATCAACTGGTGTTCTATCTTCTTTCTCTTCCATCTTTTTCATCACATTTCTTATGCCTTTTTTATTTAAGCATTTCAATTACATTAATTAGTTTTAAATATTTTATTAATCATTGTAATCGTTAAGTATTCAATAAACAATTGTCATAGATCCTAATGTAGATCAGTGTGTACCTCATCTTTCAAACAATCTTCTTTCCATCTATCAGATCACTCATGGTGGAATAGGGAAGACTGTGGAATTCACACCTAATTTAGTTATCATAAGAGACTTAGAGAGTAAAGAGATAATTGCTACTGGGATAGTTAATCATGCATCTCAGTTATATACCTTTTCATACTTTACACTTGATGATGGTTCTGATCCTTTGGTTGTTGATCACACTCCTAGTGTGAGCTTTGATTTTGAGAACTTTGGCTACTTGAACTTGGGTATTATCACATGTGATCCAGTTCTTGAGCCTTGTATTCCTTCTCCTCCATCTATTGTTTCTTCTAAGGATACTTGTGTTGCTACATTCATGTCTTCTTGTGATTTAATGCAACAGGATACACATCATCTTCCAAATATAGCTACTTCAGATGACTACTTGATAGACATTGCAGGTTTGTTTATGGAGTCTCATATTTCAGACTTGGGAGACACTATTCATGACATCCATCTTCTCTTTGATGAAGTTTATTCTTCTTTAGTTGTTGTGGAGAAACCTTTGGGTCTTCTTATTCATTCTCCACATGATCATGCATCACAGTGTGACATGATTATGGATACTTTTGAGTAGAATTCAGGGAAGGCATCTTTATCTTTAGAGGATATATTAGAGTCTTTGGATCTTGTTCTAAATACATCTCTACTAGGTTTTGTATTGTCATCTTCATCAATGTGGCCTAGAATGCTTGATTTGATGGTGGAAGCTTTCGACATCGACATGGAGATAGATGATCAGTTTTCAGAGGCTTCTTACATTTTGAGCTTTCTTCCCTTATATTCCTTTCAAGAATGGGAATACATTCTTCATGCACCTTTGGTTTTGTTTCTTCCTAAGGGGAGGAACATTTTTTGAAAATCATGGACCATCCTCTACATCTAGTTTTGAGCATCAACCATTGCTATAGTTGACTACTTGAGGGAAGGCTACATAGTCTTTCTTACCGTTTCTATTTTGGAGGGGACTTCTTCCTTGCATGGGATTATTTCTTGTGTTGGGAAACTTTTTTTATTTTATCTCTTTTGGGGACTAGTTTTGTCCCACTAGGTTTTCTCCTTTTATCTAATTGTGAGAGATTATTTTGTACATGGGTATCTAACATGGCCTTGTAGCAAGGACCCATTTGTGCATTGTTTCATCCTTTCACCCACCTAAGCTATGCTTAAGTGGGGGTGTTAGTGTAGGTTTTTAAATATCTATTTTTCCTACACATTATTAAGCATACTTACGTTGTATGAGACATGGTTCATGTGAGGACACGTAGTGTAATCCATCAATTACATGTGTCACTCTCACCCACACTTGGATGGTTGAGTCTTACACCCTCTTTTGGCCTTTTATGCCACCTCAAAAAACCACTCTCTTGTCTCGTTTTGAGTAGGTTATGCCACTTATTTAGAAATTTTCCAAGTAGGCATAACTCCCACCTAATTTGGCTATTTGGGATTTATTACCCCTCTTGGAATTATATGCCCATATTCTGCTATATATTCAACACTCACCTCTCCCTCCTATCTAGTCCAGATGAGCTCATATTAGCTCGGTCAGTTCAAGGGAGTGTTGATGTACATTGTATCATTTTGAGTGTGATAATATCATCATTCTATTATTGCACCATATTCTAGCATTTCATCCTCTTTTTTCTCTTGTGTAGAAGGTTAATCTCAATTTTGCAAGTGAGCCTGGCTGCTCAATTTCATCAACAACTCTTACAATGACAATGCTCATAAATGCATGATCATAATCCATTAGCAAATGGAAATATAATGGAAGCAGATTTTGAGATTAAAGGGACAAATTAATGAATGAAAATAATAAAAAATCACTTGAGGACTCCCAAGAAACAGAGGTAAAATGTGAAGATCCCACATTCAAATGGTGTTAAAGTCATAAAAGAAGATAGTGTTCCTTCGATTCTATGTCTTTCAAATGATCATGATCTTCATGGATAGTATAACAAGGAGGGGTAGAAATAACCCTTTATGACTATGAAAGCTTGAAGAGGGTACCAAGACAACAAGGGAAAATATGGGAACATAATTGATGGATAAGATGATAGTAAAAAGAACAATAATAGTGCCACAAAAAAAGCAACAAAGAAAATGGATGAAATGATTAGACACATACAAATGACAATGACTACATAAGAAATCCCATTTTTGAAGATAACAAACCATGACAAAAATTCATATAATATTTTTTATCTATAATGTTTATGGCTCTCCGCTTCTTCAACATGATAGAATGGAAGAATAAGTAAATATCATACTAAAGACTTTAAGTTAAAGAAAATAAGAAGTAGAATGTTGATATAAGTAAAAATGTACATGTGAAAGGAATATAGCGAGGTAAATACTAGAAGCAATTTGATACATCACCATAAAATTGGCAAGGTAGTGGGTTGTTTGAAAAAATGGGTCCAAGAAATGGGGTCTCAAAAAAAAAATTTGAGACCCATTTTTTCAAACAGCCCACTACCTTGGTGCATAATGTCTAGTGCTATATTAAACATATGATACTGTCACTAAATGTACACATAAACTGATACGCTGGAATCTTTTTGATTAATGGGGAAAGGGGAAAATTCTTTATGAATTAGGTCATAAAACACCACCATTCTCCAATTATCATTCAAGAATTCCTTAGGATCCCAAATTGGATTGTCTATTGTGATTCGATGGATTAGAATGGGTCGATTACGCTTGATTGAAATGAAGAATCAAAGCATAATGAAGCCACTAACATCAATCTCAACAAGATCAATCAAATAGACATCAAATTAAACTTTTATCAAAGCTAAGCATTCTAAACTACGAAAGCATTAAATTTCTATTCTAATCCATTTGAAACTTATCCCGTTGTGGGAGTGGTGTCCCGTTGATGTGGAACAATGACCATTTCCCAATCCTATGGATGAATGAGCTTGTTCCATTTAGTTTTATTGAAGAAAACTGATGGAATGATTGTGAGATGTGTATGAAAACATTATTTTAATCTAAATAAGCATGATACAAGCTAATCTAACATGATTTTATACTAAAATGATCTAGATATGCAAAACCTAAGCTAACCTAAATGGATTCTAAACTAAAAGATTCAAACCCTAATTAATAAACAAGCTAAATGGATGCATTATGTGATCATGGAAACCATTAATGGAAGCTTAAAGCTAATTAATGCAATTAAAATGAACTAAAAGATGCTAAATGTGTGCTAAATATGAGTGTCAGCGTGAGCGATTTTAAGAGCATAACTCTAATGTTTAAAAATAGATCTATTTGTCTCCAAATAGTGACCTATTTATAGGAGACCAAATGAGAAATGGAGGGTTGAGATCGAAAATGCTAATCAATGGTCAAGGATGGAAGAAGATGGAGGCATGGACCATGTATTATGATCAACAGATGAGAATGAAAGATGAGATTTTAATCAAGGGTCAATATTCCTTCAAACAAACACACTTTTGACTTGTACAAGAGGTCACAAGTTAACTTGCACAAGAATTTTTGAGTTAACTTGTACACGAAGCTTTGTAAGAATATTTTGTTTTTCAAATGAGTGAGGAGAGAGAATATTTTTTGGAATATTCTCATGGGTGAAGGGAAAAAGGATAATTTAGTTAATTAAAACCAAATTAAATTGTGCAATAGAATATTCCATAGGAATATTCCCCTTTTGAAGGAATGTGCAAAGGAGGTCTATTCCCTTAGAATATTCACTTGCAAGTGGGGGAATTAGATTAATTAATAATTGATAATTGAACAATGTTAATTATGCAATTAGGGGAATTAGAAGAATTACATGATATTCATTAAAAAAAAGTGATTTAATGAAAACAGGAAAAGGTGATGACATTTAATTAAATAACTTAGGGTTATTTAATTAAATAATAAGATTTAGGGTTTAAATTAAATGATTTGATTTATTTAATTTAATGAGATGAAATGTTAGCATGAAAGGGGGTGAATTAACCTGACTAAGTCGATTAGGTTAATGGATGAAGATGATGTAATTAATCAAATAGCTAGGATAATTTAATCAATTAAATGAAAAGAGGATGGGTTTTAGGAGGAAACGGTGTTAGTATTGTAGTTAGGGTAAAAATATTAGGGAAAAAGCATAAACATAAATAATGAAACCCTAACAAGCATAATGAAGCACAAACTAGCATGAAATGAAAACAAGAAAGCAAAGAAAACTGATCTCCAAGCTACTTTTGATTTATCTCCATTTCTCTTCTCCACCTCACATAAGCATGCAATATTTTGAAGGATTGAATGATTTGATATGTTGATGTTGATTGTTCATTTTCTCAGCATAACAATAAGATGGAGATGATAGAGAAAAAATAGATAGTCGATAGATGAGAAGATTGGAGGAAATTTTAGTAGAGTTTGGATACTAGAAGAAGATTCATATCAAATGGCCTATGAAAGGCTTGATTTATAGGAGAAGGCTTATATGATTCGATGGCTAAGATTAAAAGTAAAATGTGTGATGTGTATGGCGAGGATTAAAAGTTGATTTTGGTGCTTATGATGCACATTAAGTGGGTTATGACATGAGGCTAAAATTAGGATGTGAGGGAATAAGTGGGATTTTTCTACTTATTTTGGAGAGAAAAATATGCCTATGATGCATAATAAATGGGGCTAAAAATAGGATGTGAGTGGGAATCTCATAATTTAAATAATAAAATTATTTAAATTATTTGTGCATGCAAAGAGTTGTAGTCATGTGACACATGTTGCAATGTGGTAAAAGGTGAGGAATCAATTCAAATATTTAATTTGAATTATTTTAAGACATGAGAAGAGGAATTAATTAAATGAATGAGATTTATTTAATTAAATGGAAAGTTGTTAAGTGAAATAAATGGGATAAGAGGAATAATGTAATGACCTAGGGTAAAATATTACAAGATGTATTACAAGGTCATGTATTGACTAGGTAATGTTATGACATGTACAATTTTGGGTGTCTACATTTTTCCCCTCTTTGAGATTGTAGACATGTGAAATTAGCATTATGCACTTAGTTAATATCCATCCGCTCATTCATAAATCAAATTCACATTAATCCACTCATTAGGTAAATCAGGTACATTTAATCTCTAAGGATTATCCACTAAAATTGAATAAATTAACTTTATTTAATTTAGGCCTATCATTCCCTCTTTGATTAAATAAATCAAGACTTTATTTAATAAAATCCCAAAATTCATATTTCTCCCTCTTGATTTAAATAAATCAAAATATTCAAGTCAAATGGGTCAAAATCAAGTAATCATCACCTAAGCCAATCTAATCCTGATTAATCTAATCTAATGCATGTCACATTCTCTAGCTTTTCCCTCTTGCACCAATAAATCAATATTTTTCATCAACATGGCATCTATGGGGAATATTCCCTCAAATTTGAATTCACAAGCAAGTTGAAATGTACATCCAACAAGGAATTTAATAGGTCTGACATATTGTTGATGTGTTTTTTATGCACTTCTCAACACAGGCAGTGCGTACATGCACTACCTCTCTTGAAAGACAATCTTCCACAATCAGATTACAAAACACTATCCCAAAGTCTCTAATGTCAGGTCTTGACAGTGCTTGGAATATCTCAGTTGTTTGATGTGATTTGCTGGAATCACAAGGAGGTCTTACGAGTGAGTTACAAAGCAGGGAAGTTGGATCTACAAATGGAGTTCTTAAGATGGGAAAGTTGTTGTGCATTTGCTATAGGTTCAAATAGCAGTTTGGAACTCCATTTTATCATTGGATTTAGCTTTACAATGTGTAATGAACCTTAGTGTAGGTCACTATTAAAAAAAAAGAGAAAAGGGCAGGGAAGGGAGAAGGTTCCCGGATCTTCAACTAACTGTGAACAATGATAATGGAGTTCCTGCAATGGACAGCTTCCTGGAAACAATATTCCACTTAACCAGAAACCTCATAGTCTCATGGAATTTGTGCTATCTTCTAAGGTCTACAAATATTTCTTCTTTCATTCACCATGTACATGCATGAACAAAGATGAAATGTAGACCAGCTTTGAATTTAGTCCAGACTAGCTTTACACAGCTATCTACCATCAGCAAATAGCAAAAAGCATGGACTAAGAAGGCATCTACATGTCAGGAACTTTCATAACCACATAACAGCATTCCTAAAATCTATTGAAATGAGAATACAACTAATTAGAACAGCAAAGCAAATCTAAGTCAAGCATTCAATAATGGGGGTTGAATCAAGTAACATGTAAGAAATTCTGAAAATGCACCAAGTCAATGTATTTTCATTATAAATTTATGTAGCATGTCTTTACAACAACTCAACTCCCTTTACAAATGAGAGGAGAGCTCTATTTATAGTGCCAAAAAGATCCAATGAATGGCCAAGATTTGTTCTCATTGTGTGGCCAAGATTCATTACAAAATAGGGTTTCACCAACCCTCAATATTTTACAATTTAAAATTACATTTTGTCTTTTTTCCCTATTTTGTCTTCTAGTGATAACACTGTAGCAATTTCATCTTTTGTTGATTGTTGTTTCACTATAGCTACTCCTTGGGGAGCTCTTCATTGCTTGGGGGCTACCTTCCTATTTCTCTAAAGCTGTATATTCTATGAACTTTAGGATGATTGGCTGGAGCTTGTCCACCTCAATGATCTCATATCGTAGCACTTGGTAGCTCCACTCCTTCGCATTATCCTCCAACCTTTTCCAATCCTCATCGTAATTGGTGCCATGGTCCCTAAATAGCTCTGATTGGTCAAAGGTGTGAGCAACAAAACTCATGAACTCCACCATCATTTAACTAGACATCCCATTCTCCATCTTCTTCTGGAAGTAAGGTTTTACCTTTTCCAGATCCATTTGTACTAAGGGCATGTCATATCTCATCATTAGCTTGAGGTACCGAGCACATTCTACTCTGATTTCTTTGATCCATTCAATATTTGGATCCACTTTATTCATGATTTGTTCCAACCTTTCCTTTCAGTTATCAAAGTCTCCCCACCACACATCCATCAACCAGTGATCATCCTTGTTAAACGCAAGCTCCTTTTCCCATATGGCCTTTGGCAACTGAAGGATAGCTTTGATCTTTGGAAAGGTGGAGTTGTATGTCATATGGAAGTCGGTGCAGAGCTTCCTTGTGCCTTCCAGAGATTGCAGCAGGTCTAAGAACTTGTTGGTTGTTCGCATTGCCCAATCGATTCCTATGTTTTCGACTTACAAGACTGGTCAGAACCAACTCTCCATAGTCTTCTCCAAGTTCCTTCTCCTTTCCATCTTATCAATTTGTTCCTTAGATAGCAGCTGGGGTGTGGCTATGGATGTAGTAGGCAGGTCATCCACCGAAGACCATTGTTGTATGTATTATGTTAAGGCTGCCACCTGTGCCTTGAGCTCGTCCTTTGAAATCTTATCATGTTTTATCAAATGCACCATCGTAGCCATTGATTCCTCAAGGTGTCCTACCTTTTGTTCTCTGGTGGCAGTCCCTAAGTCGATGGTGGAGATGCTATAACTCACCCCAACCTGGTCGATCACAGGCATTGCTATTTGTGTTGCTCGAGACCCAGAAGCATCCATTGTTACCCTAGATCGAATCTTAGGATTCTTCTCCTTCTTTGTCATGATTTGAGCTTGAGCTAAGATGGCCTCTAGTTTTTCCTTGGGGTCCTTTAGTATAGGGGTTTTTTTCTCAAGCTGCCTTTCTAACCATTAAGGCACAACAGACTTGTTCTTAGGTGACCTGTGATCACCTTCGCCCCTCTCAGTCAAGGCCTCTATTTCCTTTCCTTCCAAGGTCCTCCCTTCCTTTTTGGTTGCATCCCCCTCTTCCTCATCGAAGTCTTGGACGAACACGAGGCGCTTGATAGGAGGCCTGGTAGATAGTTGCTGCATGGGACTTTCTTGCTCTACTGTCTCTTCTTCTTTCTTTCCCTTAGCATGTTCAATCTCATGCACATGTTCTTTGGATTGCTCAACTTCAAGGCTCTTGATAGCTTGGGCTCCACTCTCAGGTATATCTTTTCCTAGACTATCTTCTCGTGGTTGTCCTCCTTCTTCAAGGGGTGACCTTTCTACCTCCGTTTCAGTGTACTTCAGCTACCGGGCCAACTCTTCCTCAAGATCATCGTCGAAGGTTTGCACAATGGCCTTACTACCATCATCTGCCTCATCCCCACTCTCAAAAGAGCCTGTTCCCCCCTCCTTATAAGCCACCCTATCAATTGTTTGGTGCTCATACTCTGGGTGCTCGTGGTATTCATCGACTTCCTCCTCAAAGGGCCTTGAGGCTTCTCGCTCTCGTTCCTCCCACTCCTTAGAGATTAGCATGGTGGCTTCCATAGCTAGTGGCCCTGTCGGTGGTTGTGAAGGCTGAGCAGTAGCTAGGACTTGTGCAAGGGCTGCCTAGAGAGTGGGATCCATTAGGATTTGGGAGAGTTCAGGGGGAAGATTCTGCTTATGCCTCAAGAGAGCCTCAGGCATGGTGGAAGTGGGTACAGGTTCTGTCACCATAGCTAGAGGGAGTGACATGGTTGGTGACATGGTAGCAGAGGAAGGGGGAGTAGTTATGGTAGAAGAAGAGTCAACAACTATTACGGACTCGGTCGGAGGTGAAGGGGCGAGATGGACATAGATGTCTACTTCCGGCGGGGATGTGGCAATCATGGCTAGAGAGGTAGGGGATGCAACAGTAGGGGCAGGGAGAGCCAAGAGGGGTTCCAATTGATCTATACACTTTGCTTCCTCCTCTTGGGTTGAGGGTTGCTCCATGACACTCCCTGTTTGTTTCAGCCTTTTGGAGGGTGAGCCCCCCATTTCTTTCCTTGTATAGACCTTGGGGTCAAGAGACTACTTCGCTTCTATCTCCTTCCTCTTCTTGGACCTAGTGACTGGAGGAGACTTGGACATCCTGCTAGTTGAAGTGGTGGTAGCGACATCTTCCATGGCACTAGGCTCAATTTTGAGCCCTTCATAAGTCAAAATCCTGCTGTTTTAATTGGGCTACTTGCTCATCAACCCACTCCTTGGTGCGAGCCAAGATTGTCTTGGTTATAATATCAAGGTCATCAACCTCCTGCTCATCCCAGTCAATCATTGGTATCGGTAAATTGGCAACCGCAGGGTATCTGGGGTCCATTATGGTGCTCTTGTCCTCTTTGACTTGATCTTGTATAGGGAATGGCTACACCTTTCTTATGAAATACATAGTCATGGTCATATAATTCCTTGCCCGTACCTCTTTATCATCTTGGAAATCTACCCAGAAGTCTTCAATATGGTGAAGATGGGCATACCCTGATCCTAGCACCTTCCTTACATGCCCATATGGGTCCATTCATGGGTGAGCCATGTGTAGGTGAAAGTGATAGTCCTTCAGTTCTTTCTCAGAATTAGTAGTGCATTGGGAGGTTTTTAGTTTATACATGCTCTGGCCGAGAGTCATGGGATAAGAGATCCCCACTATGTGTTTGCTACTGAAGATTTCCTATACGTGTTGGAGTTGTTGAGAAAGCTCCAGAAGGATGATCAAGTCATTGGGGTATCAAGGCAACTTGTTTGGCCTTTCGGTGAAACCCTGGGCATGGATGTATGTGAACTTTGGGTATTGGATGAAGAGAAAGGCATATTGCTTCAAGAGTGCCATGGCACTATGGGAGACTCTCCTCTCAATGTCTCCAGCAACCATTTTGACAATATGGCCGATGAAGGTGTCATTCACCCTGCAGTATTCCCTCTTGAAGTTTTGGTACTGTAGTTGTGAGTACCTATCATAGGCATTGAGTCTTCGACCCTACTCCTGATCGGGTGCTACAAACAACCCGTTGTACTGTCTCTGATCTACCAATGAATAGACAAGATATGAAGACATATAAAATTTAGAGCTTTTCTTCACGTTGATGAATTGCTCATGGAAGCAGTTGCTTATGATTCCTCCCCAGTAAAATGAATTCTTTGTGGTGACATCCTCATTCCCACAAATAATTTTCTCAAAGAAGTACACCATCCATTCTTGGAAGAAGGCCACCGTAGGAAGACCCATAACCCTACTTAGCATTGTGACCAAGTTATGGTAATCTTCATGGAAATCACTATGAAAGAGTTCGTGAGGAACCTTCGCAACGCTACCGCACTTTTCCTCAAGCCAATGCTGATTTATTAGCCTTTTACATCTTGTCGAATTATCATACCATGCTGCCTGGAATTCTTCTATGGTGGGGACTTCCATCTCTTGAAAAGTGGGGATGTGGAAAGTCTTTGTGATTCCTTCAGCTGACATGTCAGAGAGAATGTTACCCTCTTTGTCAATAATTGTCCTTGTGTTGGGTTGATATGCCTCTCAACAAGCCATGACCAATTCGGGGGCCATGAGGGATGGAGGGAATCCTGCAGCTTTTGCAATCCCACTTTTCCTTATCAGTCATGCATTCTTGGTCATTGGATTGACCCTGACCCTTTGTGTGAATTCGTCAATATTGATATGGCCGATATTGGTATCGGTGATCTCCTTCCAATCCGTAGTCACCTTTGAGTGCAGGGTTCACCCTGGAATTGGTATTTGATTTGGTCCTTATCCTCTTTTCCTTGAGGAGTCTTGCCTAACTTCTTTCCCTTGTCCTTTTTGACACCCACCCCTGAAGGTCTTGCACCCGATTCCATATATCCTACAAGCAAAGGCGCAATCAGTGCAACTGATAACGAAAGTGTTCATGTTAGTCAAAATGTGAAAGATGAAATCAATTTTAAATAATCTATCATGATAGCCTTATTGGTCTTTTGATTGAGGTATTTTGGTCGATTCGGGCCTGGAGGGCCGGACTTCCTTGGTAGGAATACTATTTTGGAAAGGAAAATGGGGAAAAGGACTCTAGGAGATTCTTTCTGATTGAATTTTGATAATTTAAAAGGTTCACAATGAAGAGGATCAAGATTAAGCATGTGGGTCAAGATTAGATTTTGAATTGGGCTCATTTGGATTAGTTTAGGAGTATCCAGAGGTACAAGGTCAGAAAGCCATCAAGAGATGGCTATTTCAAAAATCCAAAGAGAAGCAGAATTCCAGGGATGGAACTCCGAGGTTTGAGACCCAGCAGGTTCAAGGGTGACTAATAGTTTTTCATTTCAATTTTGAGTGTTCAGGTCTCAGGCACTAGGAAGCCATCCATCATTTGCCATTCACAGTGGAAATTGCTAAGTAGAAGTCCGAAGGGGGTAGCCCGGAGGACAGGGTCTAGTGTGAAGGCACATCGGAAAGAGGTCTCTCATCGATGTAATGTCCCAGCAAACCCACGATGTCTCACCGACTGTCAAGAGGAAGACCGAACTTGGCATGAGCGTCTACCACTGGATTTGATGTCGAGACTCATGGCGGTCAGGAAAGCGGAACCCGAAGCTCAGAAGGGTGGGCAAGGTTTTCCTCCTCGGAATGGCAGATGAAGGACGAAGTCCCGGATGGTAGAGGCCAACAAGGTGGAGGATGGCATGGTTTCAACGAAGTTTCCAATGGAGAAATTGATGTTGCTGTGATGTCTTGGCGAAGGCAGAGGGTCCTACTAACAAAGGGAGCCTTCGGCATAAGATCTTAGCGGTAGAGAGACATCTTGGTGAGACCTCATGGTCCTGTCAAAGATGAGGGGGGTTCCGGGGTAGCGCTTTGCTCTCAACAAGATCTCTCACCGATACTAGGGGGGTCTTGCCGATAGATGGGGAAGGCTTCGGCAAAGGATGCAAATATCCTTGTGATGTCTTGGCAAAGGCAGAGGGTCCTGCTAACGAAGGGATCCTTCGGCATAAGGTCTTAGCGGTGGAGAAACGTCTTGGTGAGACCTCATGGTCTTGTAACCAAACATGTCAGTAGTAGTCTTTGCGAGGCGGGAGGTCTCGGCAACAACCTAAGGTCTCGTCGATCGGCCTAATAGAAATGGTGAAGTCAGAGCCCAATGCTCTAAAGGCTGGGGAGGATTCTTCTTTTTTAGAAGGGTGAAGGAAGTAGGGAGTTCTGAAAGCCAGGGCCCAGGGTGGGTAAGGCCATTCAAGGGTTGACTCATGATTCCAAATGGCGAAAGGAAGCCTGGGGTTCAGGAGGCAGAACGATACCATACGTTTGGAGTTAGGCGCGGTAGAATCCAAAAGGAGTTCCGAAGGGCAGGACCTAAGGCTTAAGTGGATGGGGCAAGATCTTCACCAGGAGCATTGGCAACCTTGCAAACTTCTGGTCAAGGAAGTCTGATGAATTGGGCCCAAAGACCCAAAATGCCAGCTAGATTTAAGTTTAAGCTTTCAGTTTCGATGGTGGGGCAAGGATGGAGGTCTGAAGATTCAGACTCGAGGGGTCAAATTGTCATTTGGAGAATGTTCATTGTTTTTCTTTGATGGCCAAGAGAGGACTCAGGCCTGGAGGAGATGAATGCCCCTACATGAAGAACAACCACATTGAAGTGAAGCTCTAGATTAATCATGAGAGTATCTTCGATGGTTTTCTTAAGTTTTAAGACATGGGTTTTGTTCGTTGTGTCATGTTTTATCATTCACATGTCCTTTTGATGGTTATTGTTCCTTTTAATCCCTAGAAACCATGAAAGCATTGTTCGAGAGGGTGAACGGAAAACCTACCTCAAACACTCAATGCGGGGAGGTGTGGAATCTACTCACGATCGGTGAAGTGACGGTGAGGGCAATGATTGTGAAGGTTTTAGAGATGGTGGGCTCCTCTAGCAAGTTCTCTGATCGCTCTTTGCAACACTAAAAAGTGAAAATGATAGGATTGAACCTTATATTTATACTCCCACCACCATTAATGGCCCTATAAAATGTAGGTACGGTGAGCAATGAAGTTGGTGAATCTTGAATTCACAGATGGCAGCGGGAGATCTGTGGTCCGACAACCAGGAAGGAATAGGGCAGCGGCCATTTGACATATAAGTTCAGAAATCCCCAGCGGCGAAGGGGAGGTCAGAGCTTGGAGGGCAGAGCTCTGCCAAAGGTTCACTGTCGGAAATGGAGAAACACTCATGGAACCCCGAAAAGGGAAGTCCGACGTCTCGAGCCTAGAAGGTTTGTAAGCAACCAAGATTTCTTCCTAAATCTTTTGGATGGCAATGATAGAGCTAGGACCCGGGGTTCGGGAAGACACAACCCATCTGACATTTGGGAGAACAGAATCGATAGGGAAACACGAAGGGGCGAGCCCTACTTGGCCCAAGGCTATTGGCAGAGGAAAACTGCCAAAGATTCTCCGCGAGGCACCAGAACTTGACAAAATTAAAGGGGGGAGGCACGGTCAACTTATGTTGAGACTTTGAAGGAACATTGACCACCTGGGACACCAAAAAATGGGGCACGCAAAATGAGGCAGCGACAAAAATGACCCAACAAGGTGAAAGAAAAGAGGGTCACTATTTGAAACGGAGCGTGTGTGCCGAGGGCACAACACATGTCTCTTACATGTTCCTTGTACAAGTCAAACTCAGCATTTACTCTCAAATTCAAATTTGAAATCTCCCTCTCTTGGGAACATTGGCCAAAACTTGTACATTCCTCAACCTATGATAAGTAGACAAGTGGTCTCATCTCATTTGTCCAATCTTTATCCCACATTTCTCTCTTATGAGTATTCTTCCAATTTGAAAATATATAAATAAGGGGTTGATTCTTCATCAAATCATCTACAAAAAGCTTATGCAAAGTCACTCTCTTCAATTGAGAACTAATTTTTTCCATCTCAAGGAATTGCATCATTTAGTTTATCTAAATGGGTTGGGAAAGGGCTATTTTCCACATCAAAATAGCACCAATCCCCCCATAAGATCAGGTGTTTGCTTCATTTAAGAATAGGAATAGTTATCTTTGGTTGTTTTGCTCAATTGTTTCATCTCTTTCCTTGTTCTTTAATAATGCAAATGGATGTTATGGGGAACTCTTATTCTAAACTTGTATTTTGATCTAATACTTTGAATGTTTACTTTGTTCATGCAAGTTGGAATTGGGGATCACATTATGGTGCCCAACATGGGGCGGCTGCAACTTTTGCAAGCATAGGCATGCTATTGCAACTAAACATTTCTTTGCAGTGCACCTAATCTTTATATGTTTCTTCATCAGCCAAACAAATTTTATCTGTTGTTGGAGTGTTCTCTTTTTTAACATGGAATTGAATGCATATTGATATTGTTGTCTTACCTTTGAATGTGAATGCTCACAAACCTGTCTTTTGACTTTTATTGTGGAAATTCTTTGTGGTCCCTGCGTCTAAAAGGTAAGAATCTATGAATGCATATTTAAAGCCTTTAATATCGATTTGAAACATTTAAAATGGATTTGTAAGTAGTAAGTCTTTTCATCATTACTTTAAGGCATTCTATCAAATGGGTCCTGTATCTTTTTTATACACGCACATCATGCCTGCATCTTGCAATAAATGCATTCCATGAGATCACATATCTTGAGTGATTTTCATTAAAGCTTTAAACAAATCTGTGTAATCATGTATGTTTTTTGCAATCCCATTAATATCCTTATGGAGACCTCTATGACAAAATTGACTCTTTTAATAAAATCCTAGACAATCATTTAATGTCTACTGTAAATGTGATTTTTTTCTTTGAATCACAACCTCTTCAATATTTCGCTTCTGTAGGCTATCTAAGTAGAATGGAGCAGATGTCTGAGTTATCAACATGATTCACACAATCTAATGCCCACACCTCCACACTGTATCTTCTACACAAGCTACCCAACTCAATGGAACGTGATGTGGACGCGGACTGGACTACCTCTACTAATGTCATTGCCATGTTTTGAGTGATATAAATTGGATTGAAGCCCATATGAAGAATAATAGTAATAGGATATCTTAAAATTTTTGAGGATAAATGAGATGGGATGTTAGAATTTTCTTGCGCAAGCCATTTTTTTTCAAATATTCTTACTGAAAGAGATTAATTTCATAGTGTAACCCAACGAAGCTTGGATATCTCTGTTAAGAGCTTATTATTTGCTAGCTACATGGTGTGCTCAGTATTAGGATCTTGGTTGTAATTTTCAAATTAATAAAAATTCTCTAATGCCCTTATTGAATCTTTATTTTTAGGATGTAGCTCACCAAATTGGAGAAATGAAAGGTCAAATTATGTATGGTGTGCTGAAGGAGGGTGCAAATCTGTACATGAATCTACTAACAGTCAGCGAGCCTAGAAATTTTTGATGGGATGTGCCTTACACTATACCATCAGCTGTAAGGTGTCTTTTACTGACAAGAGTGCACTCATTCACCTCCTAAATTAATATCCTGGTAAAGCCGTGAGCAAGGAGACTTGTAGATCTATGAAGGATGCATCAAGTACAAACATTCAACCAACTAGAAGCCTTTGAGGCTGAACTACTAAAGGAAAGTATCATTAAAATTGAAGGGACGTGCATGCTGCACAACTTCAACATCATTAGCTACCCAGGGAGAGAGCAAGGAGACATCCATCAACCAGTATTATGACATAAAGGATCCATCACTTTTCCTAAGTTTTCTATGTTAATGATTTTAAGCTTTGTCATTAAATAATGCAATTTTTATTTTCTTTTGTTTTTTTTGCATCATTATCTTCATATTAGCATTCTGAGCACCATTAAATATGAGAGGTCAATGAGTAGAATAAATCTTCTACCTTTAATGAAGATCTGAAAATTTGAAAGTGTGTAATGCCTTTTCATAGAATCGATGGTGTACTTATTGCATGGCCATGTGACCACAATTCTTTGAGGTACAACTATCATTGTATGATGTGAGATCATAGTTGGAGAGACGTTCTATCCAAAGAGAGTTAACACAACCTCTCTATGGTCCCCTTTTCTCACCAACTTTACATCGACCATTTGCATTATTTTGAAAGTTCTTAAATAAGGGTTATGATGGTGGCTGCATTCATCATTTTCTTCTTCGTCAGATACATTTACTCAAAAAAAAATATCTATTGTTTTATTGGTTTGCGGACTAAATGAATTCAACTGCAAAATTAGGCTTTACACCTACTAAATGCATTTTTTTGAAAGTGTCCAAAATATTTTATTCATTTTTTTTCTCATTTTCCTACTAACAGCCTTTGCTTGGAGAGTATAAATTTAATCTAAAATCTCTGAATTCCAAAGAATTTATTATAGGGGAGTTGGTGGTTTTGATTAATATTCTTATTTATTCCCTGCTTATGGTTCTATCATTTGCTTGTGCTTTCTCTTGAAGTGACGCTGGTACAACTCTCTTAATATTTGATTTATCTCCGCTTTTTGTCTTAGCATTTGTTGACTTCATTATTGATGCATGAAACTTTGAAATCACTGGTAACATCTTCATAAAATTGTTTTTGAAGTAAATAAAGGTTGTCTCCTTTCAAAAGTACAAGTGAATCCAATGGTGAGCGGTGTGGATGGATGAAAGTTCTAAAGCGGGATATCTTTTTTTACATTTGATTATTGCATTCTGATGCATTCAAAAATGAAAAGAAAAGTGTGGAGTTCATTGTCTTTATCTCACACATATTTATCTCACACAATGGAAAAAGATGTGGAGCTCACTGGCTTTTATTTTTACACCTTTGTCTTTGTGTTGATGTTATCATTCTAACTGAAGGGGATGTGCCATTTAGTGTTTTTTCATTATTCATTGAGGAAAAATTCTCATTAAGGAGAAGGCTTGACCTAGGCATGGAATGCACTCGATAGCTATGGTGGGAGATCGATCCAATGCATATAAAGTAGTACAACTTGTAGACATTAAATTATTATTGATAGCAAGAATGACCTTTGTTATTGGAAGCTTTCAACAGTGGTTGTTGATTCAATGAAGATTTGACACATTCATTTATAACATTTCAAACTATATGCTTGGTTAATATTGATTAATGTTATGTTTGGAGGTTTATTCTTTTGGCATGTAGGAAGGGGAGTGAGTTTATAATTATTGAAATATTCTCTATTGCTGAATTATAGTTTTCCTTTTGATAATATGAGAGCTTTATTTAAGGAATGGTATCTTTGTTTATTTATCACAATAATCAAAGATTTAGAATCATTTCTGATAACATCTATAGTTTTGCAAGGGGTGCGTAAATCTTCTTTCTAATAAACTTTGTAAATGTTTGCAGGTTTGCATCATGAAACTATGGTGGACTCTCTCATATGAGAATCAAAAAAAAAATTGAGTTGGAGAAGTGAACATTGAAATTGAACATAACAAAGCATTTTTAAATTCTTAGGGCTTCCAATTTTGGCTTTCATTTTCCATTTTAGGCCAACACACTTTCAGTTTGGATTTAAAATTAGTCATTGATTGATTTTTTTTTCAAAGATGGGCTAAAAATGAACATTAGAAACTCACTAATCTTTTCAATTTAGTCTAAAATTTGAAAAAAAAATCTCACATCTTGTTTTGGTGTTTTAAAACAAATTCATCATTGCTTTGAGGCTTAAAATGAACATGTGTTTTTTGTGTTTCATAATCTCTTATTCAAAGTAATCTCATCTAAAAAGGCATATGCACTTCTCTCACACTTCACAATGATCTTGAGAACCAAAAGTCTTTTTTATGACATTAAGTTGCATAAAATATTGCCTCCACACTTCATTTTGGGAACTAAAATTGAACAAAAAACTTTGTGAGTGTGAGTAAATCAATTGCATATGTTCTCCCTTTGTTTCTAAATGAAGGTTGATCGAACTATGAATATGTTTTCTCACTTTTGTTTATCTTAGAGGGCCTACCTTGGGGAAAAATTACTCACCCAAGGGAATGACTCAGCTGGTAACACTCTAAATCCAAGAGTATTTCCAACCAGGATATAAATGTGGGTATTGGAGTAAACACCAAAATCACATGGTTGATTCCAATGAGATGGATCCGAAAGGGGACTCTTGCCATATGGGTCAATCTCTACGAACGGAAAGTATGAAATAAAACCCTTGTTTTTAGTGGCCTATTAACTCATTCACTGAGTTTATTGAAGTGGTGCACTGGAACTTAGATTCCAAGAAGTTACTTGCCATGTCCGATCTTGGTTAAAGTATAGAGGTTAAGACTTCATCCTTAACATACCTTTATACTCTTTCCTTGGTTGCATGTAAAATCATCTCTTCTTCTATGAAGGGAATGAGGCAAGCCCACCAAGAAAAATGTACCAATTGAGCTAGGATGTTATATTGCTTGTGAATCAGTTTGAAAACACAGTGCTTTGATCGAAAACATTGGAAAACCAACATTCAACATAAGCATCAAATCTCAAACCCTTTAGGAGAAGCAAATATCCTTGAACAAATTCACATGTTATTTCTTTCCCTTTGGATTCATATCCTTAGAGGCTTCTAAACATTTTGATTTCATCTCAATTTGCTCCTACTAAGGTCAACATTAGGAAACCTTTTCCTTGATTTCCTCGATTTCCACATAATGCACTTTGTGGGATGAAAGAGAATTAGGAAATTGGACATTCAGTTGAAAACCTAATCAAGAGTGTGTTTTTGGTAAAAAGAATCCATTAAGCAAAGATTGAATCAATTGGACCCCACATATGTGCTTGGTCTCTTTTGGTCATATGATTTTCATGCAAACATTGGTCTTTTAATTTTGAATTACTCTTAGAGAAAAGTGTGTTTTTCACTATCTTGGTCTTGTAAATAAGTCCTTCCTAGATTCATTTAGGATCAAATCAAACACTTCATCCATCCCAAAAATTTATCAAAATTCATCCCACAAACAACTTTAGAGATTTAGAAACATCATTCTAGACTTGGATAAATCATCAAAATCTAAACCACCTTGTTTAGTCAGGTGTATGGGAATGCATTCTCATAAATTTAATTGAATTAGAAATCCTTTGAAAAAATTCATCCTAAGATCACATCCAACATCTTAGGGTTTACAAGTTCATTATCCAAATCAAAAGCAATCAAATAAAACCCTAAGTCTAGCATTGATCCAAAGTCCCTAAACGTTCAACACTCATATCATTTACACCTTTCATCCTTCATCTCATCATTAGTCCTAAGAACCTTAGAGGTCACTTTTGCAACAAGGTCAAAACATAAGAGGAACATGGAATATAAATCTGATCCATACATCATGAGTAATCCAGATCAACTAAGCTATCAAAGGCTTACAATGTTGATTGATTATCAACACTTGCGTCTATACAAACCATACATGGGATCATTACCTTTGAAAAATTTCAATAGTACAACAAGTGTGAGTATGCCCAAATCAAATATTAGAACACATTTCCTGATGGTAGATCTAAATCCAAACCTACAAATCTGTCGACCAAACAATCAATGCATGAGCCTTCAAATGAACAACATCATCCCATCAAATCCCTACATGCCAAAGGTGAATGTACCAAGTACCACTTTACCAAACATGAAAATTTTGAATCCAAACTTGGAAAACTTGGGGATAAATATGTTCGCAAATCATATGAATATTGTTCAAAGTCCAAACAAGATGTTAACAAGTCAAGGCAACACCATGCAAAATAAAAGTTACCTAAATCAAGGAAATGTGGTTCCCAACAAAGTTCAACTTCAACCCATAATGCCAAATTTAAACATCATCCCAAATCATAACATTATCCAAGATCAGTTTGTTCATGATCCCATTCAAACACCACAAGGGCACATTCTAAGTCTTCTTCAACAAAAGCCAAATCAATGGAATCAAATGCAAAATCAAGATCAATTTTTTCTAGAACAGCTTGCTTCACATGCCAAACTAATTGAATTATTGAGCCAAGAGATATCTTCACTCCAAAATCAATACACCCATCCTTTGGTTAATCCATGTCATCAAAGTAGTGAGTTGTGTCCACAACAGCATCAAGAACAATATTTCCAATGTCAAGGAGTTGGACATCAAGATCAACCCCATCTTGAAGATCAATCGCCACATCTCAAAGATCAATTTCCACATCTCCAAAATCAATCACCACAAGGTCAATTTAAAGTGAAAATCTCACAAAGGAACAAGCAAAAATACACACCACTTGGGAGACAAATTGAATTAGTCCTGCAACAGTTAGTACAAGAAAATCTCATCAAAATCCCTGTTTACGTGAACTATCAAGAACTAGACATAAAACTACCAGGGTATAACGAGAAGCACCTTTGTGATTATCATAGAATAAAGGGACACAGAACATTAGATTGTGTTTAGCTCAAAAAACTCATCCAAGACCTGATTGATCAAAAGATAATCACTATTGGGGACAATGATAGCATTGGCAATCTCTCCACCACAACTGTTGAGAACAAGGATCAAGATCAATCTATGAATGAGCACCTTGAAGCTATTTCTACTTCATCCAATGATCAAATCAACATATGTCAAGAGTCACTTTTCAATCATGATCAAATTCCATCAACCAAAAATGATCCAATCAAAGAAATTCCATAATCACTTGACCCTATGGTTGAAGACATCAGAAATCCGTCCACCACAATTGTTGAAAACAATGATCAAGATCTATCCATCAATAATGATGTTTTCACCTCATCCAATGAGGCATCGACCAATGACCATGTTGAAAATGTCTCTACATTTCCTTATGATTTAGAAGGAATATCTCAAGAATTTATTCCAAAGTATGATCAATGTCTTTCAACAAAGTCTACCAATGGTCCTTTCCAAGACATATTGACATCCTTCGACCTCATAATTGCAAATATTGAAGGAATATTCAAAGATCAAGAAGATATTAAGCCCTTTCCCATGACTAATGAAGATATCCAAGAACCATTTGTAAGCAATCCATCCTTTGAAATTAACCCATGTCAAGAATTTTATCCAAAGCATGATGAAAGCAACTCCAGAATCATTCAAGATCAAGAATTTGTATCAGCAAGATACTACAATGATCTAATGGATACTCTCCTATCTATTCATAATGCACATATTCCTCCATCTACCCATGAGATGCTTTCTATGGATAAACACTTAGATGATCTTCATTCAGAATAGGATCCCTTTACTCCTGACATTATTACACAAAAAGAGTAGGTTATTGATTCCTACAATCAAACAGAATAGTCAACAACAGTATCAAATATATCCAAAATCCATACTAAAGACATCATGTATGAAGATATCCAACATTATCCACTCAAGGAAACATGTCAAATAGAGCAGGATATTCCAAAGTTAGCGGAGCATCCAATCAAAATAATATCATCTAAAACGGTCATTTATCAGAGAGTGCATTCTAAACAAGTGCACTCAGAACAAGCAGAATTAGAGCATGAAGGTACTACTTCCACAATACTGGGGGCAACTTCGTCTCAAGAAAATGTCAACATAGGAAGCAAGAAGAATCCTTATGATGAAACTGATGTCAATAATACAACCAACCACATCATGAATCTTCATCCACCCATCACCCCATCCATGAATTGGGACCAATGTCAAAAGAAAGAATTGAATCAAAGTATGAAGAATGTTATCAAAGGAAAAGCAGTTGGAAGGCATAATGGACAAATCAAATACAAATGGATACCAAATAATACAAAGAAAGATCATCCCTATCAATCTCCATTAGTTAAAGAAACTACGGGGCAAAATAAAAAAAGGAATATTATCCATCAAAGATGTCCACAAAAGAAAAAGAAAGCTTTTCAAGTGACGTACAAAGTGTATCGAGCAATTGGTCCTAATTCCATGCACACTTTCGTATCCACCCATCACTACTCATCTTCCCAAGTTTGGAGAGTCAAAGGTTCCAAACTGTCAACAAATCCATCTCTTATCCCTAAACACACTCCATCCACACCTCCACGGATGATATCCAATTCTCAAATTGACCATGTATTTGCAATGACCCTTCATCATAAGGATTTAGAAGGCACTCTATCGTGATGTGCACACCAAGACAAAGTCAACTCCAGTATCAACGAAGCAGATCAAGAATCCCAAAAGTTTCATTCAAGTGCATGTATCTTAGCAAAGAAACTACTTCAAGCATGCTATCAATGACACATTATGATAGAAGCGTCTACATAAAAACCCCAAGGTGGTTCGACATGAGCTTAAAAGCTTTCAAAAAATACAAAAAAATACAAAAAATATGAAAATCCAAAAAAAATCATAAAAAGGATTGAAAATAGTAAAGCAAAAAAAATCATCCTCTAGTGAAAACCACTACAGTGGCGCTTTGGGTAAGACCATGATGAAAACTTGGCAAACATGTGTCATGTGTGGAATTGAGCATCTACATGCACCAAATCAAGTGCACGCATCTCATCCCATCCATAATAAATCCAACATTCCATCCATCTTATCCATAATAAATCCATTCATCCATGAACCATTTATCCAATCCATTTTCATCCATTTGCATCCATATTCCAAGTCATCTTGATCTTGAAAAATTTTGGTGCACACTTTATGCTTGCTTATGGTAAACATCTTGACATGGGTTGTTTTCATTGATCCTATCCTACCTAGCATAATCTGAGCTATGAAGCATTATCCAAATGAGTTTTCTTTATCTAAGCACCTTGTCTTATCACAAAATAATCCTTAGCATCCTTTGCATACTTACCATAATCATCCATCCACACACCTATCCAAGCACCCATCCATGACATTCCATACATTGCTAGACACTGGGGGTAGATATTTACATCTTGCTTTGAGAATAAATCTTGATCTGTATCCTCCAACTTATGTGGCGATCTGAACATTGGAAAATGTGAAACCAAATTGGTCAAAGCATTTGTGAGCCAAAATCCAAATCACTAGCCCATGACATATTTTGATGAGAAGACATTCCTTATCACACTTCATCAAACATTGAACATCAATCCAAACAATCATTATTAGTCACATCTAATTTGCACTTCAAATGTCACATCAAATCATTCGAACAACTTTTGTTCCAAATCAAGCTTCATCAATCATGATCAATCAAATCCAATCAATCCATAATCTTGGGATATCTTTCTTGATAACTGTGTTTCTTAACACTATCCTTGCATTTTTTTGCATCCTCAACAATTTTATCATCATCAATCTTGATCAATCAATCCTTGCATTGTTGTGCATCCTCAACAATGTTATCCCCATCAATCCTGATCAATCAATCCTTGCATTGTTGTGCAATGTTATCATCATCAATCCTAATCAATCAAATCCTTGCATTGTTGTGTATCCTTAAAAATTTTATCATCATCAATCATGATCCATCAATCCTTGCATTGTTGTGCATCCTCAACAATGTTATCATCATCAATCCTGATCAATAAAATCCTTGCATTGTTGTGTATCCTCAACAATGTTATTGATACAGGTGGGTTGGATGAGACTCTCACAGTCCCATGCTCAGGTCTTTGTTCTCAAGAACTTCTAGGTGGCTCCTTCACCATAAACTTTAGGTCCTATCACAAGGTATAGGCTCCCCTAGTATTACTGGCCAACCCCTCTATCAACATTCCTTCAAACTACCAAGCAAATCTTGGTGCCTTGCCACTATCTCACCATTGACCCTTATTCTTCCCTAAAGGCCAAATCCTTTCAACATCCAACTTGATTCTTGCAGGGGTGTGTAAATGTTGTAATTGCTTCAATGTAATCAATCTAGGGTTCTTTTTTCATCACAAAACTCCAATTAACCATCGCTTTCACAAAATCCCTTCCTAGGGTTAGAAAAGGCTACAAGCCTAGAGCCCCAATTAGGCCTCTCAACAGAGAAAAATGCAATTTTTCCCTAAATCCTCCAAACGACCAGGGTTCCTCCTTTGGGGTTTGTGTTTCCCTTCCCCACACCTTAAAGATTCTTGGGGTTTTGAGCCTGTACAGGCCGTACACTGCCCATTCAAAAAATACGCCAAAAAGCTAGGGTTTGTAAGCTTTTCTAGGCTATTTTCAGACTATCAAAGGTTACTCACACCAAATGGATTGGTGGAGCCTCCTCCTGATCACCAGGCCTTTCCAAGACCCTCAAAAAAATTCACAAAAATGAATTTCTTCAATATCTTAATTCCCCTGCAAGATATGTGTCTTTCTTTCCCTGTCTTCCCTAGCTGGACCCTGCCTAGCTCGCCTAGGGCAAGACATTTCGAGCAGCTCCTGAACTCACACAAGCCCTAAAAACTACCATATTTACACTCATGGAGCCTAGTCACTATTCCCAAAGGGCCGTACAATTTGTACAGTGGGAAAGTGCTCTAGAACTCCATTCTCTCAAGATTGCCTGATTCAGGCCAGAAAAAAGATAGAAAACAAACTATTTACAAACCAAAGATGGAAATGATTTACAAAGATAGATGGATGGCACACCAAGCTTGTACAATATTAACACTACATTCTACAACCAAAATAACAGCAAGTTTACTCCATCAAAGCACAATTTGAATGCAAAAATTAGAAAACTGTCTCTCAGAACGTTGTTTCCTTCCACTTCACAAAATGTCACTACAACAATAGTGCCTCCAACCCTATTTCATGGTTGAGCCATGCCTTAAATAGGATTCCAAAACAATTAAGCTCTTCTTTTCGACCCATAGATGACCTAATGGTGCAAATTAAAAAACTCACTGTGTTTTCTAACCTTTTTACAAGGTTGGCAACCTAGCCAAAATGATGTTCTAAAACTATTTAACTCATGTCAAATTCTTTCCAAAAAATCAAAAACATCCCTAAGATCAACACTAAATGGTCTACATGACCTTATGAAAACAAAACAAAAATTAGCCCTCTAGGTTTCTTCTTTACCTAAGAAACTGCATGTTGTTCCTTAGGTGCTCCTGCACCAGTTATCATTATCATCAATCCATCGATTCAATAAATCAACCTTAGCTTGGTATTCAACAAAATCACAACACAAAGCACTGATATCATCACACACATCCATATCAAAATCGTCAAAATCATGCAAAAATCCAAAAACATCCAAAATCATATCAAAAATCCAAAAAACACTCCAAAAATTAGAAAAACATAAAAACATTGGAATCTGAACTACATCGTCTCTGAGCTTAAACGTAGTCAAGGCTAATCTTTGATCAGCCCCTGAGACATGAAAATCCAGAAAAAATTCAAAAAACACAAAATCCAAAAATATTTGAAATTTTAAAAATCAAAACATTTGAAAAATCCAAAAACCCAAAAATAGCCTCAAAACATTCCAAAAAATGTCAAAAACATCCAAATATTTGAATTCCATCTGTCTCATCTCACTTTCACCCGTAATAATTAATCATCCATAATAAACTAATCATCATCTTCATCCTTTGGCAAAACAAACAGAAACAATCACAACAATTAGCAAAGGCAAACTTCAATTGTAAAATCAAAATTGAAACAACAAACCTTTAAAGCAAAATCAAACTCTTGATCATTTTCAGACATGCCAGTCAACCTTATATCGATAGCCTATCAGTCAACCTTATATCAATAGCCTCTCAATCAACTTATCAAACCATCATCATCCTATGCAATGCATGTCCTAAGATATATCGTTCCGACAATGGGCATCATTTTGGATATCACTTTGGATTCTTATCCTATCAAAACAAATCCCTTTGGCTAGAGATATGAAAAACATTGACGTGTTTGCATACTTGATCTCTTCTTTTGATTTATCTTATTGCACTCATTCCAAGGACCTCTCGATGATATCCGAGCAAAGGATTTAGAGAGATAGGAATGGGGCAACGATCATTATCCTTTTGTCTATTGTGCTTGTTGGACGTTCTTGTAAAATAACTTGGTGAATACTTGCTTTGTTAGGTACGTCCTAGCAAGGTTTCCATATGTCAAGTGTGAACAAGAATACTCCGATTTGTTTGTCAATTCAAAGTCCATCGCACTAGGTACAACGCCATCCTAGTTCTTTATACCTTGATGCATCGTATTTATGTGTATTATCAAACATAAGGTAAGTAGCCCTTTTAAAATCCCAATCCTTGATAAGCAAATCATCATCATCTATCATCATCATCATCTCTAATAAATTCTCATCAAATCATGGGTTTGCGGGATCCTCTTGTCATCATGTCATTTCCGTGCTAACATAACATCGCCAATGCATCCATCTTGCATCCATCCTACATCCACATATCATTAGCATACATGCATCTCATAATCATAGCATATCATAATCATCCATCTCATCTATCTCACATTCATTGCATTATCATTTGTATCATCATCATAATATAGATCTGTCAATCTACATGTCTACATAAAACATTCATTCTAAATCATATAGGCATCACTGCATCATCCATCTCACATACATCATATCATTATTTAAGTTGTTTAAGATAATATAGATTTGATATTTTAAGCATCTTAAAATCATCTCATAACCATCTATTTTGAACCTCTTTATCGCGAGATCGACCCTCAAATTGAATCTTCTCACTCGATCTCTCAAGGGGGCAATGTACCAATGTACTTTCCACTAGGGCATCTGAAAAATCAGAAAGTTTTTAAAGTTTTTGACACGTTAATATTATTCTTTGAACCAACGTAGTAAGTACATTGCTTCAAAGAGGGGAAAAATGTAAACACATGAACTTAGCATTATGCACTTAGTTCATATCCATCCGCTCATTCATAAATCAAATTCACATTAATCCACACATTAGGTAAATCAGGTTCATTCAATGTATAAGGATTATCCACTTAAATTGAATAAATTAACTTTATTGAATCTAGGCCTATCATTCCCTCTTTGATTAAATAAATCAAGACTTTATTTAATTAAATCCCAAAATTCATATTTCTCCCTCTTGATTTAAATAAATCAAAATATTCAAGTCAAATGGGTCAAAATCAAGTAATCATCACCTAAGCTAATTGTGGACATCAAAATCTGCACTATGTTAATCCTTAACAAGAATAAGTCAAGCAAAACACAACAAATCTAATATCCCTATGAAATATTGCATCATGTTAGATATGCTAAATGAGAAATTGAAACAATAAGACAAGCTAAATAAGAATATAAACAACATGAATCCAAATTTATCTCATACTGGATTGGTGCTATTATTGAAAATAGCCCTTTCCCAATCCTTGATAAATAAGCTAGATGATATGATAATATGGGAAAAATCAATTCTCCAATGAATAATGACTTTGCATAAGCTTTGTAGATGAAATTGTGGAGGATTTGTTGAAGGATGAAGCTTTCATTTATAGATTTTCTTGATGAGAGATTGGCCAAATGAATGAATGTGGGACTAAGATTCGACCAATGAGATGAGGACACTTGTCCACTTCTAATAGGTTGGAGGATGAGCACATTTTGGCCAATGTGCCAAAGAATTTAAAATTGTTGAGTGGGGGGACATGTAAGGCTTTCAGAATTTAAAATTCTAAGTGGGGGATATGTCAAAATTTAAAATTTTGAAAATGTTGAGTGGGGAATATTCCTCAAAGATGCCATGTTGAAAGAAAATAAGGATTTTAATAAATCAATAAATTGATTTATTTGTGCAAGTGGGTGGTTAGGTTAATTTAATCAAAATTAGATTAGCCTAATGATGATTAGGATGTTTTGGCCCCTTTTGACTTGAATTTTTTATTTTTTAAATGAATAACCCTAGCACTAAAGACTTGATTTACTTGGTGAATGGATTTGTTGGATTTGATTTATTTAATGAGTGGATGAACGTGAATTGGGTGCACGATGTTAATTTCACGTGTCTACATTTTCCCCCTCTTTGAAGCAATGTACTTGTTGCGTTGGTTCAAAGAATAATCTTATCGTGGTCAATTTTTAAAAAAATTCTAATTTTTTTGGATGCCCCAGCAGAAAGTACACTGGTATATTGCCCCCTCGAGAGATCAAGCAAAAAGATTCAATTTGAGGGTTGATTTCATGATAAAAAGGTTCAAGATGGACATATAGATGGTTGCAAATGAGATGGTTGATGCGATAATGCCTAATGAATAATGCAAATGTATGATTTATGCTAATGCTTAGACTAATAGATCTATATTATGATGATGATGCAAATGCAATGCATGTGAAATGATCGATGTTTCCTATTATGTATGATATGAATGATATGTGGTATGCTGAAAATTTGTAGATGCATGATGGTGATGATGATTAATTATTCATGATGTGATGTTAGTGCAGAAAACAAGACATTAGATGATGACAAGAGGATCCAACAAGTCCATGATCTAACGAGACTTTATTAGAGATGATGATGATAGATGATTATTTTTCTTATCAAGGATTGGGATTTTAAAAGGGCTACTTACCTTATGTTTGATAACACATGTAGGTACGATGCATCAAGGTATAAAGAACCAAGATGGCATTGTACCTAGTGTGATGGACTTTGCCTCAAAAAATAGATAGGAGTATTCTTGTTCACACTTGACATACAAAAACCTTGCTAGGATTTACCTAACAAAGCAAGTATTCACCAAGCTATTTTACAAGAACGTCCAACAAGCACAACAAACAAAAGATAATGATATTTGCCCCATTCCTATCTCTCTAATTCCTTTGTTTGGATATCATTGATAGGTCCTTGGAATGAGTACAATAAGATAAATCAAATGAAAAGATCAAGTACACAAACAAGCAAATTTTCTTCATATCTCTAGCCAAAGGGATGTCTTTTGATAGAATAAGAATCCAAATGATATCCAAAATGATGCCCATTGTCAGAACGATATATCCTAGGACATGCATTGTATAGGATGATGATGGTTTGATAAGTTGATTGATAGGCTGTTGATACAAGGTTGATTGACATGTTTGCGACTGATCAAGAGTTTGATTTTGTTTTAAAGGTTTGTTGTTTTGATTTTGATTTTATGATTGAAGCTTGCTTTTGCCAATTGTTGTGATTGCTTCTATTTGTTTTGCCAAAGGATGAAGGTGACGATCAGTTTATTTTGGATGATTGATTATTTCAAGTGAAAGTGAGATGGGACAGATGGATTTTTTTCAAATATTTGGATGCTTTTGATGTTTTGAAATGTTTTGAGGCTATTTTTGGGTTTTTTGGATTTTTACAAATGTTTTTGGATTTTTTATTTTTCGACTGTTTTTTGGATTTTGATGTCTCGAGGGCTGATTAAATATTTATCCTTGCCTCCGTTTAAGCTCAGAGATGACGTAGTTCGGATTTTACTGTTTTTGACATTTTCTGACTTTTTTGAGTGTTTTAGGATTTTTTGATGTTTTGGATGTTTTTGGATTTTCACATAATTTTGATGATTTGGATAAGGATGTGTGTGATGATACTAGTGCTCTATTTGGGGATTTTGTTTAAAACCAAGGTAAGGTTCATTGATTAGATCAATGGATTGATGATGATGATAACATTGTTAAGGATACACAACAATGCAAGAATTTGATTGATCAAGATTGATGATGATAACACTGTTGAGGATGCACAACAATGCAAGGATTGATGATGATAACATTGTTGAGGATGCACAACAATGCAAGGATAGTGTTAAGCAACACAAGGATATCCTGAGATGATGATTTTTTTATTGGATTTGATTGATCATGATTGATGAGGCTTGATTTGGAACAAAATTTGTTTGAATGATTTGATGTGATATTTGAAGTGCAAATTAGATGCGACTAATAATGATTGTTTGGATTGATGTTCGATGAAAGATGAAGCTTGATAAGGAACATTTTCTTGTCACAATATACCATGGGCTAATGACTTGGATTTTGGATCACAAATGCTTTGAACAATTTGTTCTTATGTTTTCCAATGTTTGGATCACCACATAAGATGGAGGATGTAGATCAAGATTTATTCTCAAAGAAAGATGTAAATATCTACCCCCAGTGTCTAGCAATGTATGGAATGTCATGGATGGGTGCTTGGATAGGAGTATGGATGCATGGATATGGATTATCTTGTGCTAAGATAAGGTTTTTGAGTAAATAATGCTCATTGGATAATGCTTCATGGCTCAGATAATGTTGCATAGGATAGGATCAATGAAAATGACCCATGTCAAGATGTTTTATCGTAAGAAAGTGAAAAGTATACCTCAAACTTTTATCAAGATCAAGATAACTCAAACTATGGATGGATAAAAATAGATTGGATCAATGGTTTGCAGATGAATGGATTTATTATGGATAAGATGGATGGAATGCTCAATTTATTAAGGATGGGATAAAATGCTTTCTTCTGAACTGATGCATGTAGATGCTTGATTCTGCTCATGATGCCTATCTTCCAAGTTTTCATCATGGTCTTGCCCAAAGCGCTGCCCATGCGGTTTTCACTAGAGGACGATTTCTTTCTCTTTACTATTTTTGATCCTTTTTCTAATTTTTTTGGATTTTTTTTATTTTTCTGAAAGATTTTACGCTCATGTTGAATAACAAGGTGTTGCTGATGTAGATGCCCCTATCATAATGTGCCATCGATATCCTACTTGAAGAAATTGCTTTGCTAAGATACGTGCACTTGAATGTAGCTTTTGGGATTCTTGATCTAATTTGTCAATACAGAAGTTAACTTTGTCTCTATGTGCACATCGTGATAGAGTGCCTTCAAAATCCTTATGATGAAGGGTCGTTGCCAATACATGGTCAATTTGAGAATTGTATATCATGTGTGGAGGCGTGGATGGAGTGTGTTTAGGGATAAAAGATGGATTGGTTGATAGTTTGGAACCTTTGACTCTCCAAACTTGGGAAGATGATAAATGATGGGTGGATACGAAAGTGTGAAGGGAATTAGGACCAACTGATTGATATACTTTGTACGTTGCCTAAAAAACCTACTTTTTCTTTTGTGGAAATCTTTGATGGATACTTTTCCCTTTTTTATTTTTCCCCATAGTTTCTTTGGCTGATAGAGTTTGATAGGGATGATCTTTCTTTGTATTCTTTGGTATCCATTTGTATTTGATCCGTCCTTTATGCTTCTCAGCTTCTTTTTCTTTGATAACATTCTTCATACTTTGGTTCAAATATCTATTTTGATGTTGGTCCCAATTCGTGGATGGGGTGATGGGTTGATGAAGATTCATGTTGTGGCTAGTTGTAGTATTGGCATCGGTTTCATCATAAGGACTCTTTGTGCTCCCTATGTTGATGTTTACTTGAGACATAGTTTTCCCCAGTATTGTGGAAGTAATACTTTTGTGCTTTGATTCTACTTGTTTTGAGAAGTCTTGTTCGATAAGCATTCTCTGATAGATAGCCACTATAGATGACATTAGTTCAATTTGTTGCTCTACTAACTCTGGAATATCTTCTCTTTGACTTGATTCCTTGAGTGGATAATGTTGGATATCTTCATACATGATGTCTTCAGTCTGTATTTTGGATATATATTATCCTAGTTTTGACAACTCTGTTTGACTGTACGAATTAATATCCTACTCTTTTTGTGTAACAATTTTAGGAATAAAGGGATCCTATTCTGAATGAAGATCATCAACGTGTCCATTCATAGAAAGCATCTCATGGGTAGATGGAGGAGTATGTGCTATGTGGATGTGATCATCTTGCATAGATAGGAGAGTGTCCATTAGATCATTGTAGTATCCTAGAGATACAAATTCTTGATCTTGAATGATTTCAGAGTTGCTTTCGACATGCTTTGGATCAAGTTCTTGACATGGGTCAGTTTCAAAGGATGGATTGCTTACAAAGGGTTCTTGGATGCCATCATTAGTCATGGTAAGTGGTTCAAAATCTTCAAGTGTCAATTTTAGGGTTCCTTCAGTATTTGTAATCATGAGGTCAAACGGGTTCAACATGTCTTGGAAAGGACCATTGCTAGAATTTGGTGAAAAATGTTGATCATGCTTTGGGAAAAATTCTTGAGATATGTCCTCTAACTCATAAGGCAATGTAGAGAAATTTTCAATATTATCATAGGTCAATGGATCGTGCATTATGTCAATAGGATCAAACCATCCTAACACTCCTTGAAATAGATCACTAAAAAGTGGCTCTTGATGTATGTTGAGTTGATCATCAGATGGTGTGGAAACATCTTCAAGGTGCTCATCGATGGAGAGATCTTGATCATTGTTTTCAACCATTTCAATGTTTTCAATCATAGGGTCAAATGATGTTGGATCATTGTTGGGTATTGTTGGTGGATTTTGATCATGATTGAAAAGTGACTCTTGGCATATGTTAATTTGATCTTTGGATGAGATAGAAACATCTTTAATGTGCTCTTTGATGGAGAGATCTTGATCATTGCTTTCATCAATTTTGGTGGGGAGATTGTCAATGCTATCACTAGTGGTTGAACATTCATCATTATCCCCAATAGTTATCATTTTTCATGTTTGTGCTTGTGTTTGTTGGGTAGCCTGAGAGGCTTGGGCAGCTTGAGATACTTGTACTTGTTGAGCTTGTGTTGCTTCTTTCATGGCTATATATTGTTGGATGGCCTTTTGGTAGGCTTGGTGAGCTTTTAGTGCAATGTCATATTGTCTTGCTAAGTTTGGTTTTGGCGGTAGTGGTGGCGGATTTGGAATTGTGTTGGATGTAGTGATGGGTGGTTGAGATATGTTTGGAGTGATAGCGGTAGTGAGGGGTTGAGATGTGATGGGCATGATAGGGGTAGTTGGAGTGATTGAGGTGATAAGAATGGTCAGAGTGATTGGGATGATAGGTCCTTGGGAGACTGTGTTTTGATTTTTTGGGATCAACATTGTTGTTTGATTAGATACCATCCGTTGGTGCAATGTCGATGGTATATTTGATGTGATGGCTTGATTGGCATTAGGTGGATTGATTTGGATGGAGTGATTGGTGCTAGGTAAAGGGGGAATCCCTAAACCAAGGAATGATATAGGTAATGGTGGTGGATATTTCCCTTGGCACAATGACTCAACTATTTTGGTAAGTGTAGCAATTTGATCTCACCAAATTTGATCTTGATTTTGATCTTGACTCCCTTGATATAGTTGATTTGGTTTTTGTTCAAGAAAATTTGGAGTTTGTACTTGTGTTTGATTTTGGACAATGTTTTGATTTGGAATGACACTCAGATTTGGCATGATAGGTTGAAATTAACCATTGTTCATGTTTGGAATATTCGTATGATTTGCAAATGCATCCATTCCAAAGTTTGTCAGATTCATGTTTCAAAATATTGTACTTGGTACATTCTCATTTGGCATGTAGGGATTTGGTGGGATGACTTTGTTTGTTTGAAGGCTCATGCATTGATTTTTTGGTTGACAAACTTGTATGTTTGGATTTAGATCTACCATTGAGAAATGTGTTCTAATCTTTGATTTGGGCATACTCACACTTGTTGTGCCATTGACATTTGTTGAAGGTAATGATCCCATGTATGGATTGTATAAGTGCAAGTTTTGGTAATCAATCGACATTGTAAGGTTTTGAAAATTCAATTGATTTGGATTACTCATGATGTATAGATCAAGTTTGTATTCCATGTTCTCCTTGTGTTTTTACCTTGTTGCAAAAGTGACCTCTAAGGTTCTTAGGACCAATGATGAGATGAAGGATGAAAGGTGTAAATGATGTTGAATGTTTAGGGACCTTGGATCAATGCTAGACTTAGGGTTTGATTTTGGTTGGTTTGATTTGGATATTGAACTTGTAACCCCTAAGATATAAGATGTTATCTTAGGATGAACTTGTTCAAAGGATTGCTGATTTAATTAAATGTATGAGAAAAGATGCATTCCCCTACACCTAACTAAACAAGGTGATTTTGATTTTGATGATCTACAAGTCTTAGAATGATGTTTCCAAAGATCTAAAGTTGTTTGGTGAGATGGATTTTGATAGATGTTTAAGATGGATGAAGCGTTTTGATTTTGATCCTAAGTGAATCTAGGAAGGACTTGTTTACTAGGCCAAGATAGTGAAGAACATGCCTTTTCTCTAAGAGTAATTAAAAATCAATAGACCAATGTTTGCTCAAAGGACGATAAAAAGATAAACAAGGACATGTTTAAGGTTCAATTGATTCATTATTTGCTTAATGGATTCTTTTTATCACAAACACACTCTTGATTAGATTTTGAATCTAGATGTCTAATGTCTCAACTTCCCCCTTATCCCGCAAAGTGTATTATGCAAAAACCAAGGAAATTTGAGGCAAGAGTTACCTATTGTTGACCTTAGTAGGAGAAAATTGAGATGAAATCCAAATGTTTAGAAGCCTCTAAGGATACGAATCCCAAGGGAAAGAAATAACATGTGAATTTGTTCAAGGATATTTGCTTCTCCTAAAGAGTTTGAGATTTGATGCCCATGTTGAATGTTGGTTTTCAAATGTTTTCGATAAAAGCACTGTGTTTTCAAACTGGCTCACAAGCAATATAACACCCTAGCTCAATTGGTACATTTTTCTTGGTGGGCTTGCCTCATGCCCTTCGTAGTAGAAGAGATGACTTTACATGCAACTAAGGAAAAATATAAAGGTATGTTAAGAATGAAGTCTTAACCTCTATATTTCAACCAAGATCGGACATGGCAAGTAACTTCTTGGAATCTAAGTTCCAATGCACCACTTTCATAAACTCATTGGATGGACTGGTTGGTTACTACAAACAAGGTTCTTAGTGATAGGACATTAGGGACATGGCACCTTGCGAGCATCAAGTAAGCCACTAAAGGCTTTAATCAATCCTACTAGGGGCTCTTATAATTTTTACGGTTGTACCCCATTCTGAAAGACACTGTACGGCTAAGGCCTACATACCATGAGGACTTGATAGTTTAGTCTTATCCATTTATATACCGGCCCGAATGAAAAATTGGTTGGAGTCATCTTCGACTTCTCCTTTCGGATGTGTCTCTTAGGCAAGCCCCTCTAAAGGTGACTCAAAGCAATAAAGTGTATTTTCATTGTTTCTCTTGCACCCTAGATAGCACAAAGCGCAAGGGGAGAGGATATGCACTCGAAATGCACTAAAGACAAAATCACACAAATTAATCACTTGTTTGTTTTAGCCTCAAAGCAAAGATGAATTCATTTTAAAGCACCAAGATGAAGTGTGAAATTTGTCTTGTTCAATTGTTAATCCAAGAAACAAAATCTAGTAAGTTTTGATCCTAAAGTTCATTTTAGCCTTTGCAAGAAGAAATTGAAAGATTCTTTTTAAACCCCAAACGAAAATTAGTGTCCTAAGAAAGAAGAGATAGAAATTTTGTGAAAAAGTGTTAAAAAAACACTTAAAGTATTTAGAAACACTTTGATTTTTTTCAAAATATCCTCCTCATTCTTTATTTTCCTTCTTTTCTTTTTCTTTGTTCTCCTTCATTTTCACATTGTACCTTCGTTATCCTTTCGCTTTCACCTTGTACCTTCCTTGCTTTCCTTCCTTCTTTTCTTTTGTTGTTTTCCTTTGGTTTCCTTCCTTCTGTTCCTGTTCTATGATTCCACTTTCACATACATGTCTATCCAAAGTGCACTATTCTTCTGGCTATAAGAGTTTGATGGTGACTTCAAGTGATGTGTTTTTGTCAATAGCGCTACAAACGCCACAAGTGAAATAAAAAACCAACAAATGCTTCTTAATTGGAAGCTGGTGTTTACCTCTCGAATCTTTGCATAGCTAGCTCATATTTGATGTGAATCCAACCCAACACAAATTTCTTTCATCCAATATTGACTAGACCTATCCTAGCCCACGCAAAACTCAAAGGCTTTTAAATTTTTTCAAATAGATGCAGTTGGCTAGTGCATTAAACCTCATCAAGTAAAGATTTTTTTTTTTTAAACTCTCAAGCTATTACAGAATAGCAAGTGCAAAAGCCATGCCATAATGGTATTTGGAAGTTTTTTAATGCCAATGGCAGGTGTAAAGCCAAATCTTGTAACCTTTGACCAACGTCCTCCCTACCTGCGCCCAACATGGGAAGTTTGAAACATGGTATGGATATCCATGAAAATAATAAATCACTGAGAAATTTTGTCAAAAGTTATAGTTAACAATGCTTGGCAGACATGTAAGCAAAAAAGGACAAAGTGCTTGGAATGTTACACAAAAATGAGTAGGCATAAAGAAGGCGCATGAATTGTTAGGCATAATTCCTCCAGGAAAAATGTGGTGTAGCTATTACAAGATATGCAACATAATATATTTTCTAAAAGGCTTTAGAAATTTTCAAGTAAATGTAATTGAAAGGCTTAAAGCTGCATCACACAAGCTTTGAAAAAAAAAAATCAAAATAATGCAATTGGCAGACTTAAAGTTGTGCCCACAATGTCATTTAGAAATACTTTCAAACCAAAAGCCATTAGCAAGTGTAAAATCAAATTTCACAATATATGGCTCTTGAAGACAAGCCTGTAGAATATGGAAGCATAGATAAGGATGGTGAATAGTTTGACTTTTCTTTTCTTCAATAATCAGTAACCCAAACAGAAAAGTGTGAACAACATCACTTGCAGAGGCCTTATCATTTCTAGCACCACATATGATGCATGAGATTTGAATGAATTGTCATCAGGGAAAATAAAATTCATAAAAACAAGGTGACAATATGTAAGTATAAATAAGCCTAAATTGAAAAAGGCAGAGTGACAACAATGTCACAAGTTCACCTCAAACAAATTTTAAAAGAGACTTATTTCTAAATTTCAGATAACAATTATAATATGACCAATCTTAGTGTGAAATAAAAGCCATTCTACCTAAGATACAAAATCTGGAAACACTAGCAACATGTTAGATGGTGAAATTTTCCAACAAACATGAGTTGAGCCCTCCTTCTAGCGCCATTATGTGGACATCAAAATCTGCAATATGTTAAGCCTTAACAAGAATAATTCAAGCAAAACACAACAAATCTAATATCCCTATGAAATATTGCATCATGTTAGATATGCTAAATGAGAAATTAAAACAATAAGACAAGCTAAATAAGCATATAAACAACATGAATCCAAATTTATTTCATAGTGGATTGGTGCTATTATTGAAAATAGCCCTTTCCCAATCCTTCATAAATAAGCTAGACGATGATGATAAGATGGGAAAAATCAATTCTCCAATGAAGAATGACTTTGCATAAGCTTTGTAGATGAAATTGTGGAGGATTTTTTGAAGGATGAAGCTTTCATTTATAGATTTTCTTGATGAGAGATTGGCCAAATGAATGAATGTGGGACTAAGATTGGACCAATGAGATGAGGACACTTGTCCACTTCTGATAGGTTGGAGAATGAGCACATTTTGGCCAATGTGCCAAATATTTTAAAATTGTTGAGTGGGGGGACATGTAAGGCTTTTAGAATTTAAAATTATGAGTGGGGGATATGTCAGAATTTAAAATTTTGAAAATGTTGAGTGGGGAATATTCCTCAAAGATGCCATGTTGAAAGAAAATAAGGATTTTAATAAATCAATAAATTGATTTATTTTTGCAAGTAGGTGGTTAGGTTAATTTAATCAGGATTAGATCAGCCTAATGATGATTAGGATGTTTTGACCCCTTTTGACTTGAATTTTTTTATTTTTTAAATGAATAACCCTAGCACTAAAGACCTAATTTACCTGGTGAATGGATTTGTTGCATTTGATTTATTTAATGAGTGGATGAACATGAATTGGGTGCATGATGTTAATTTCACGTGTCTACACTAATCTATTCTTGATTAATTTAATCTAATGCATGTCACATCCTCTAGCTTTTCCCACTTGCACCAATAAATCAATTTATTGATTTATTAAATCAGTATTTTTCATCAACATGGCATCTATGAGGAATATTCCCTCAAATTTGAATTCAAAAGCAAGTTGAAATTTACATCCAACAAGGAATTTAATAGGTCTTACATGTCTCTTACATGTCCCTTGTACAAGTAAAACTTAGCATTTACTCTCAAATTTAAATTTGAAATCTCCCTCTTGGGCACATTGGCCAAAACTTGCACATTCCGCAACCTATGACAAGTAGACAAGTGGCATCATCTCATTTGTCCAATCTTTATCCCACATTGCTCTCTTATGAGAATTCTTCCAATTTGAAAATCTATAAATAAGGGGCTCATTCTTCATCAAATCATCTACAAAAATCTTATGCAAAGTCACTCTTTTCAATTGAGAACTGATTTTGTCAATCTCAAGGCATTCCATCATTTAGTTTTGTCTAAAGGGGTTGGAAAAGGGCTATTTTTCACATCAAAATAGTACCAATCCCCCCATAAGATCAAGTGTTTGCTTCATTTAAGAATAGGAATAGTTATCTTTGGTTGTTTTGCTCAATTGTTTCATCTCTTTCCTTGTTTTTTAATAATGCAAATGGATGTTATGGGGAACTCTTATTCTAAACTTGAATTTTGATCTAATACTTTGAATGTTTACTTTGTTCATGCAAGTTGGAATTGGGGTTCATAGAGATGATGTTTGAGATGATTAGATTTATGTCGAGTAACATCATTTCAAAGAAGCTAGGGTATGGATAGTGGAAAAAAAAAGATGATGCCCCAACCAGTTGAGGAATTGAGTAGTAAGATGAATGAAGGAAAGGGATGATAGAAGAATATGATGATGCAAAAGATATGAAGAAATAGGATGATAATGTAGGATATGATAATAATGATGTGAAAGATATGATGATGATGACACCCCCTTGAGAGGATAGGTAGGTTGGACAAACATGGGTATTCTCTTGAAATGAATGAATGAAATGATAAAGGGGGGACAAGGTTAATGATACAAGATAAGAAGTAGATGAAAAAGAAAAATGACACACAATACTTCAATAAAGTGAGCAAACATATGATTGATATGGCACTAGATATTATGCACCAAGGTATAAAGACCAAGGTAATGATGTGTCTCATGCCCTAGCATAATGCAACCTTGTCTAGATACAAGATATGAATATTAGCTGGGAGTGATTTGGATTTGATGTTGTATAGGAGTAAATTTTCACCCCATGTGCAAATCCTCTTTTTGCCCTTATCCATTTTAGAAAACCAAGTTTAGAGGCTTAATTCCACTTAATCCCACTACTTATATCCCACTTGGCACCTATTTTGAGTGTTGATGGAGGTGTTTCTATTGGGGACACCCACGCGGCATGCCATGTGTAGCACCCTTATGTCCTTAGTAGATTCTTGTGGCTGAACTTGTAGAGGTGTTACTCTTCTCATTAGAGGTGAAGTTGTAATGCCCCCTTCGGTTAACTGACCTGAATATGGCTATTTTTCTCCATCCTTTCTTCAAATTCATCCCTTCAACATTCAATCCATCTCTACACAACTCTTCACCAGATCAAGCTTTCATTCTTGCAATCTCACATCCACTTTCAAGCACTCACTTTCACTCACTCCAAGCATTCAAGCATTCCATTGCAGCCAAAGAAACACTCCATCACTTCGATAGAGAAATTTTGGGACCACACCATTGCAGCAAAGGCTCGAGTACTCTCATTTTCTCCCCAAAGTAGCCTTGAGTGCTCTTGGTGGAGGTGGTAAGCTTCCCTCTCCTCTCCTCTATCACTTGGTTGAGTAGCATAACACTATTTTGTAATGCTTATTTTACTCTTCTCTATATTATTTCCTTTATCTCATTTCCTTGGTTGTCCGTAGAGGTGGAAACACCTAAATGGGGTTTAACTAAGGCAGGCCCCTATACAACCACCAAACATTTTCCCTCTTTCTATGCGTAGGTGTGTGTGTTTCTCAAAGAACCAGCTAGTCAATGAGCTCCTTGGTGAGATTCTCCTTATTCTCGTCACTCTTGCATATTTACTTTATAATATTAGAGAGTACTTAATTTATTTAGTCACATCATTCTGGCCCTTTAGTTAGTTAGTTGGCCTATTAGCTAGTTTTGTTGGTTCAACCTTGTCTTCTTTGTTGTCTAACCGTACCGATGACAACACACTTTTGAGATGCCAATGTGACGCATTGATGTCTAGAGACCGCACTTCTATCCTTGGATAGAGAACTTTTTGAGGAGTAGTGTTAAACCTAAAAATGAGCTCACCTATCCTCTTCTTGTGTTTTGGGTCTACAGAGTGATTGAGAGACCTTACGTTCCTCATTACTCACCTCGCATTTCCTTACATTACGCTTGGTTGAGGTAAGTTAGGGCAGCCTCTCGCATATTATCCCTCTATGACTTGGGGTCTTGCACATAGTGGTCCCCCTCTCTTACATTTTGGTGAACCTGACATGAACCATTTTGGTTTTTTCCTTGCGATCTTGATAGTTCCTTTCCCCGTACTCTAGGAGTTTTGTAGGTGAGAGTGTTGTGAGGCTTTCACCTTACAACCAAACCTACAACCCCTAGTTGGCGTAGTTGAAAGGTTCCAAAGGTATTGCATAGTCAAACCTTAATTGGGTCACCATCTTATCCATCAACCTTTAGGGACTCTATGAAAGCATTGTTAAGTATGTGTAATTGCTTCCTTCTTGCACCAACCCATCCCCTCTACGTAGCCTCTTGATAGTGGTATTGGTATAACTTTCACTTCACAAGACCTATCGATGGGCTTTAATAGGGAACCGTCTCCTCTTTACATTCCTGCATGGATCAATGGAAACATCATAGCTGGTGTTCTCAATGACCCTACATCACAAGTGAACATAATAACAGAGGATATTTTGCTAATAAACTTCTTACACAAGGATGGGTATGATGCTCCTATAAGCACCATCCACACACATGGCGGGCTTTCTGTACCCCGTTTGGGTAGTATTGTCTTGTCGGTCTTAGTTGGACCTAAGTCCGTGAAACTCCTATTTGATATCATCCTCAGGTCTGAACTCTTTAGGGTGAAGTTGGGTATCCCCTAGCTAGTGGAAATGAATGCAGTACCCTCCGTTGTGCATAAATGTCTAAAATTTATCCATGGAGGCTCCATGCATGTAATCCACAACACCAGTTGTGGTAGCTATTCTTTAGACCATTCTTGGCCTATGCCCATTGGTCCTCTTCTGACTAAGATGGAACATTTGTATCATATGTATAAGAACTATAGGAATGGGTGTATGAGGCTGAAAGTGAGGTACCCCCTCGCCTTATGCTATTTCACATAAGGTTGTTTAAAAGCTGACAGTGATGCCACTAAGGCATGAAAAAAGGAAGAAGAGAAGTGATCTCATGATCCTCCTTCTTCCTCTTCTGCTAGTCATTCTGGTGCTTCTTGCTCTATTGAGGTACCATCGAGTTCTACTCCTCGTCTGTAGGAAAATCCTATGGTGCCCACTTGGCGAAAGCCTAAGCATCCTGCCTTTGAGCATCCTACTTTGCTGACAGAACCTAGACCTGTTTGGTACAACAGGAAGAAGGTTTCCCAAGGAGAGTCCTCGCGGCCTGATACTACTCCTACTTCTAAGGTAGTGAGTGGAAAGAGTCACGTTGATGAGGCTCTTGACTTGACTCCTACTGTCGCTCCTCCACCCATTCCTCTTGCTCTTGAGGAGGAACTTGTTGCTCCACCGAAAGTGGTCATAGTGGACATTCCTATGGTTGAGCAGGAGCCCCTTGCTCCTTCCCAAATCTTGACCTCTAACTCCAAGAGTCATAGGAATCACCTTACACATGAATGCAAGCATTGGCAAAAGGCTCTCTTGGTTGAGAAGGCTGCCGCGTAAGGAAAGGAGGAAGAAATGACTACTCCTGCTTCAGGACCTCCCACAACATCTTCTTCCTCCCTTCCTTCTTCCTCCCTCTAGTCTGGTCCTATACTACTCTTAGCTTCCATAGCAAGTACGAATGCACCTAACCCTAAACAGGTATAGGTGTTCATTGCTCCCTCGGTGGAGTCACCTTTGCTAATGTTCATTCCAGATATCCATCCTTTCTCGAAGCCCATGGACATGGTTAATACCTCAGTCATGTATGTTGCGGTTCTCTCCTCTTCTTCCTTCGCACCTTTGGCCTCATCCATGGGGAGTTCATCTCCTCTAACAAAACAGGAGGTGAAGGATGGTCCTTCTAGAAATGAAGGATGTAAGAAAAGTCTTCCTCAATTGCAAGGTGTCCCTGCATTGACTTGTTTTGTCCTTGTGATGGAACTGGTCCTATAATCTCTTGAGTTTGTCACCGCTCTTGAGTCATTTGGCAAGCCTAGTAGTGAACCTCGAATGTAGCCCATCCCATTTGCTGAAACTAGACATGGAACCCCTACAGGGTGCATGTTTAATTCCATGGATGAGGTTTTGGCCTTGTCGGTGATCTTCACTAAGTCACTGACCTTGATTCCACAAGAGCTCAGAGAAGAGGACCTCGAGGGGTCCTCTTCCTTGTCCCTTGTTGCAAGAGGACCGGATGCTCCTCCTCTTAACATCCTACCACTATAGGCTCATCCTCCTTCCCCTTACGAGGATTTAGATTGGGAAGCGGATGACCTCTTAGCTGATCAATGTTAGCAGGCCCCTTTTCTTGATCTTGTGTGTGTGTGCGTGTGTTTTGTGATGTGTTCCCCTGTGCTCGTGCTATGTGTACTGAGATGACCCTCATCACCCTTGTTGGTGCTTGGATATAGGCGTGTTTTTTGTGTCGTAAACCTTCTTCTATTTGTATCATCATTCTTTCATGTTTGTGCTTGATTTTTGATAAATTGGGGATGATGCAAAGCATTGGGGGCATTTAGGCTTCCCTTCCATGTTGACCCAATTTTTTTTTACTTTTTTTTCTATGTATTCTTCCTGATTTGGTTAGGGATTTATGATCTTTCACCTTGTATTGCAGTTACCTATTATTATGTGCTCAGATAGATCTGGCCCCGCTGAACTAGATCCCCTTATGCCCTTTGTTCATTTTTTTTCTCTTTATCTTCTGCTCTTCTTTGCTTGAGTTGTCCCTCCTATGTGACAACTTTTTCTCTTTAAGATCTCAATTTTTAGAAAATTCTTTCATTTTCAACGAATTTTTTCTTGAAATCTACACAAAGCTTTTCTTTGGAACTACATTTTTAGCTTGGAACCCTAACAGAATGTGTTTCCTTCATCATGGGTTCGTAAATAAATGACTTGAAGACCTTATCTACGCATAGGGGCATATCTTTCCTTTGAATTATTTGATGAAATGAACATATTTTGAAAGGATTCCTTGATGATGGATCACTCTAAAGAAAGGAATATTTGATTTTGAACTGTGTCCCTTGAGTGGACCCCTCTTTTTCTTCGCAGTGGGTTCTTGAGGGACCCTCCTTTGAATTGAATGGATTCCTTCACGTATAGCCTAGGGGCAGTCTGACTAGACTTGTTCCATTTCTCTTTTCATTTCTAGCTCAAGGCTAGCCTGACTAGACCCATTTCATATCTTCGCATCTAGCTTGGGGGCAGTCTGATTAGACCTTACCTTTCAAATAGTGCATCCTTTGAGGGGACCCCTCTCCTTTTGAAGGGTTCCTGAGGAACCCCTTTGAAATACTTTTGAATCATCAACAATCTACATGATTGTCTGCCTACTTTCCTATTTGGCTGCTTCTTGACTCTGTGGAGTTCACTTCCTTGGGGTTTCCTTCATGCTAGAGTTTTTGTGGGATACCTTCCTTGCATGTTTGTGGGCCTGTAAGGAACTCACTTCACAAGGCTTCCTTCATGCAAAAGATCTTGGGGGTTGCCTCCTTACAGGTCCATGGGCCTGTAAGACACTTAGTTTCTCCAATTTCATAGTTTTGAGCAGCTATGGAGTCCTTTGATTTTTTTGCACCTTCAGGTATGCTAGACCAAGTACTACTTCCTCAACAGTTTAGGTATACGTTTCTAACCCTACACTTGTCTTGATCTAATTTACTAAGCACTCATCAGTATTTGTGCTCACTAAAGTGGGGGGAAAATGTATAGGATCAAATTTGTACCCCATGAGGAAATCCCCTTTTTTCCCTTATCCACTTTAGAAAACCAAGTTCGGAGGCTTAATTCCACTTAAGCCCACTACTTGCATCCCACTTGGCACCTGTTTTGAGTGTCAATGGAGGCATTTATATTAGGTATTCTTAAGCAACATGCAGATGTCCACATGGAACACTTACATCCCTGGTAGATTTATGTGGCTAAACCTATAGAGGCATTACTCTTCTCATTGGAGGTGAAGTTGTAATGCCCCCTTCGGCTAACCAACTTGAATATGGCCATTTTTCTCCATCCTTTCTTCAAATTCATCCCTTCAACATTCAATCCAACTCTACACAACTCTTCACCAGATCAAGTTTTCATTCTTATACTCTCACATCCACTTTCAAGCACTCACTTTCACTCACTCCAAGCATTCAAGCATTCCATTACAGCCAAAGAAACACTCCATCACTTTGATAGAGCAATTTTGGGACCACACCATTTTAGCAGAGGCTCGAGTACTCTCATTTTCTCCCCCAAGCAGCCTTGAGTGCTCTTGGTTGAGGTGGTAAGCTTCCCTCTCCTCTCCTCTATCACTTGGTTGAGTAGCATAACACTGTTGGGTATGTGCAGGATCATGATGGGCCAAACAAGCCCTTAAGTGGCAATGAAATTTTAGAAAAATCAGAGTTAGGCAACTTGACGTAAAAATTTGAATAAGTTATCTATATTATTTCAAAAATATGTAATAATAGAATCTGTGGGAAATTGAATGCAGTTTCTAAACTACTAGAGTTTATTTTTAAGAAACTAAAATCTATTTGGTGAAAATTTGAAATTTCAATGTAAAAGTATTACTTAAATTTCAGGAAAAATAAGAAGTAAGTGTAAATGCGACCACCTAACCATAATAAAATGATAATGATATTTTTTTATGAGATTTTAGATATAAGTAGAGGACTCATATGCGGATGTGGCCTTTATATTTTTTTTGTAATTTTTCCACAAGTAAATAATTAATTATGAATTTTTATTACAGCTTTTGGGAATGTAAAACTCCATATGTCGACCACCTTAACTTGGTCAAAACTTCATGAAATTCAATTTTATTTTTTGTAATCTATAGTCTGGTATAGAGATGTAGCTATGTTTTGGATTGATTCAAAAAATATGATACCATTGAAAGTTATAGATGTTTTACAATCAGCCTATCAATCAGGACTTTAGTCATAATTCTAATAGAAAATGAATAATAATAATCTATTAAATTCAAAATAAAGTATAATTTATATTGGTAAAAAGCTGAGAATCTCCTCTACAAACCCTTTTCATTTTATCAATTTTGGCTAAAAATAAAGTCGTCAGCCACATGGGCGAAGTCCAGAAAAACAAGGTAAGCTGTTAAACACGCTTTTTGTGTTGAATTTTTAGGATTGGCATCTCCTAACCAAATACCACAGCAAACCCGAGCCTATTCCCTAGGTAATAAATTTTGTGTTAGACATATCAGATATCAGATTTAAATCGGATATCCAATTTTTTTACATAGCATTTTAAAAAATGTCAAGACTTTATAACATATGATTTAACATATGCAATATATCTCATTTGTAGTTTACAGTTTATTTTAATATATTTAGTTTAGAATATATGGTTTGGTTTATATATGATTTTTAAATAGTTTATAGTTTATAGTTTATGTTAATATATCTAGTTTAGAATATACAATATTATTTATAATTTAATATATAATCTCTTACAAAACTATATAATATATAATATATTATTTTATTATGTATAATA
>VDFB02193867.1:574515508-574607141 GCA_007258455.2 Sequoia sempervirens | reverse complement strand
TATTGAAACACATAAAATATGGAAATCTTGCAAAGGACTTTTGAGGGTTTGAAGCCATTTTATTGTGTGCCTCTTAAGATTTGTAATACTTGTTGTTGCAAATACCATGTGGAGTTTTCAATGTACCATGAGCTATTATGATATATCCATTCTAATTTGCATACTAATGAAATGTTGCAGGAGTGTGGTGCAATGCATCTTCTGAAATCATCAAGGGACTTGTTAGATCTTTTTTATGTTCTTCCACTGTATGCTCAAGCTTGAACCAGTTTTGTAATATCTCCTATTTTATATATAATAAATTACATTCATTAAGTTCATATATAACTTGACATCTACTATGCTCTTGTCCACATGAAGAGTGCACCATACATGTTGCATATGTATTGACCCTCATTGAGGCCCAAATACAGATACTTGTATAAATTCTTCTCATATACCAGGTATAGAAAGAGAACCATACCATAAATATAGTTGAGTACACAATACTCTACAAATAGTGTTTTATGTAATGTAAAGTTAAAGACTTTTACCGTTCAAAATATCCTTTTAGATCCTAGCCTAATATTTTTTACAATTCCATTTAGGTTATAAAACAACTTGTAGGTTTTATCCATTTGTTCTCCTTATATTGTATCTTAATCCCTTAATATGAGAGTATGTTGCAGAACAAAATTATATCTAATGTCTTCTCCAAATTAAGAATGTAAATATGTAGTCCTTTTAAAAGAACAATAAAACATGAGACTAATTTCTTCATCAAACCCTTTAAGAAAATTTAATGTGTATAATGCTAAATAACACATATTATATTATAGATTCCAAAAAATATATCAACTATAAGATATTCTCTCCACTTCATATAATTTGATAATAGAATATCCCTTGATGCTATCTAAATGTATTAGAAAACACAAATCATTAAAAATTAGGTTATAATATGTATCTTAGTCATCTAGTCAAGGTATTAAATCTACCAAGGCTTCCTAAAGTTAGAGGGAAAGAAGTTTAAACTACAAGATATAATGTTATTCAAACCTCTTTAACTCTTGTGATTGCACAATAATAAGGTTTGTAGGTGTGAATGATAATAGCATGTGGCATAAACATATTGAAAAGAGTTGATCTCGACATAAGGAATAAAACTAGATTCTTCATCATACTTAACCTATCACCTTGATGGTAGTTTTTTAGAACATGGTTTTATTATTATTATTATATTGTAGTACTATTTAAGATGACAATCACAATTAAAGATGACGTTGTTATAACCTGCACAAGCTTGATCCTACCTTTTAGCACTTTCGACTTGTAAAGGAAATCATCGGTCCAATGTAGCTCGGAGTGATTCGGAGTATTTGGGTGCAAAAGAGGATCATCCCTAGCGTAAACATACCCATACGGACGTGTTGGAACAGTTTGTTTGGTCGTACGAGTTGTGGAATGAAAGTTGCACCACTTTACAACTTTACACTACTTGCATCTGGCAACTTTTCCCTCCACTAAAAAGTCATCACCACAGGAAAACGCCTCCGAGATAGCAAAAACTGAGAGAGGTTTTTGTAGATGGTCCCAACACAATCCTATAGCCTCTGAGGGAGAGTCTGTATGCCCCACGGTCTTCGAGAAATATCCCTTCAAATATTGCTGCCTTTTAGCACTTTGGACTCTTAAGGGAAATCGCCGGTCCAATGTAGCTCGGAGTGATTCGGTGTATTTGGGTGCAAAAGAGGACCATCCCTAGCATAAACGTACCCATATGGACATGTTGGAATATTCTATTTAGTCGTACGAGTTGCGGAATGAAAGTTACACCACTTTGCAACTTTACACTGCTTGCATCTGGCAACTTTTCCCTCCACTGAAAAGTCATCACCATAGGAAAACGCCTCCGAGATAGCAAAAATTGAGAGAGATTTTTGTAGATGGTCCCAACACAATCCCATAGCCTTGGACGAAGAGTCTATATGCCCACGGTCTTCGAGAAATAGCTCTTCAAATATTGCTTCCTTTTAGCACTTTGGACTCTTAAGGAAATCACCATTCAATGTAGCCTCGTGAGTGATTCGGGTGTATTTGGGTGCAAAAGAGACCATACCTAGTGTAAACATACCCATACTATTACGTTGGAACAGCCCATTTGGTCGCACGTGAAAGGCGTAATGAAAGTTGCACCCCACTTTGCAACTTTACACTGCCAGACCGCAACTTTTCGCCCACTAAAAAGTCATCACCATAGGAAAAAATCTCTGAGAGAGGTTTTGTAGATGGTCCCAACACGATCCCTTAGCCTTCGATGGAGAGTCTATATGCCCCACGGTCTCCAAGAAATATCCCTTCAAATATTGTTGCCTTTTAGCACTTTGGACTCTTAAGGGAAATCACCGGTCTAATGTAGCTCAGAGTGATTCAGCGTATTTGGGTGCAAAGAGGACCATCCCTAGCATAAAATGTACCATACGAAGTGCTGGAATGTTCGCTTGGTCGCATAAGCTGCGGAATGAAAGTTGCACCACTTTGCAACTTTACAATCGCTTGTAACCGGGCAAATTTTCCATCCATCAAAAGCCATCACCATAGGAAAACGCCTGAAGATAGCAAAAACTGAGAGAGGTTTTTGTAGATGGTCCCAACACGATCCCGTAGCCTCTGATGGAGAGTCTGTATGCCCCATGGTCTCCGAGAAATAGCTCTTCAAATATTGCTGCCTTTTAGCACTTTGGACTTTGAAGGGAAATTGCCGGTCCAATGTAGCTTGGAGTGATTTGGTGTGTTTGGGTACAAAAGAGGACCATCCCTAGCATAAACGTACCATACGGATGTGTTGGAACAGTCCATTTGGTCATACAAGTTGCGGAATGAAATTTGCACCACTTTGCAACTTTACACTGCTTGCATCTGGCAACTTTTCCCTCCACTGAAAAGTCATCACCACAGGAAAATGCCTCCGAGATAGCAAAAACTGAGAGAGGTTTTTGTAGATGGTTCCAACATGATCCCATAGCCTCTGATGGAGAGTCTAGATAAATATTGTTTGATTGGAAGGTAGTTATTCATGATATGAAAACCATAAACACATTTCCTTGAAGTTTGCAATGGCTTTGCATAGTTGGCACAATTCCTGCGTGGTGAAACAAAGTTTGGTTTCATTTCACCAAGTCAATACCATCTCTTGAATTCTTAGGAAGTAGATTAGAACTTCTGACCCCTTGTCTCCCTTTTCAATTTGTTTGATCTACAACCCAAATAAAAGAGCTTCATTGTCCAAACCTTCATTGTGAATTGAAAAAATCTAGCGTAAGTCCCCTTGTGCTTACTAGAAAATCACAACGCCCATTGAGCTTACCACACGTCAAGACCTAACATAAGAAACCTTGGAATCGCCATATAATATTCTCACAATATTAGCATACGAGGTGGTTTTTCAAGAGAGGATAGGGTGTCTCTGGGCATTTTTATTCTGATGTACGAGTGTGTCATAAAACACGCATCAACAGGTTAAAGATAAGGATTTGACAATGCTTTCCCTCAATGATTTTCCATTGTCTTGGGAGTCCTATATTCAAGGAATTAGTGCAAGGTCCAAACTCCCAAAGTTCGATCATTTGAGGGCCGATTGCATTCATTATGCATCAAGATTGATGGTTAGAGGTGTTGGCCAAAATTCTACTAATGAAGAGATTCATGTTCTTGCCGCCCAACCTTCGAAGAAGAAAGGAAGAAGTGGAAAGAAGGGATTCTTCAAGAGGAATCAAGACAAAGGAAATGATGGTGCTCCCCCTTCCAACAAGAAGTGAGACTTGTCCAAGATTCAATGCTTTAGGTGTGATAAGTTTGGTCACTTTTCCAAACATTGTTCAGATAGACCTAAGCATCAAGCCTCCGTTGCAGATGTAGATGATGTTTCTCCATAGAAGAATGAATATTTTTTTTGCTCAGCATTGTCAAGCAATGTACCCACTGACACCAACACTTGGCTGATTGACAATGGTTTTCTCAGAAAGAGGGAGTTGATTATGAAGAAACATTTGCTCTTGTTGCTCGTTACACTTCTATCAGAACTATCATTGCCCTTGCTACATCAAGAGGATGGAAGATTCATCAAATGGACGTGAAGACAACTTTTCTCAATGGCGTGATTGAGGAAGAAGTTTATGTCGAGCAACCTGATGGTTTTGAGGTTCATGGGAAGGAGTCACATGTGTGTAAGCTGAAGAAGGCCTTGTATGGTCTTAAGCAAGCTCCTCGTGCATTGTACGAAAGGATTGATCAGTACCTATCTAGTTTTGGCTTCTTGAAGAATGATGTTGATTCAAATCTCTACTTCAAGGTAATCAATGGTGATGCATTAATATTGGTATTAATTCATGCTTCTAGGCTGCATATATATATATATATATATATATATTATTTTTACATGTTTTCTCCATTGTTCAGCCCCTACACCACAAGTAAATGGTTGCATAGTGTGTGGAATGAGGGGGCAACAGGCCTGTAATTGAAATCTTTTCATCTATCAGCATCTAGTTGTTACTTATGCAATGTGAAGTAATGCTTTGAGTTTGAAATATGTGCAATGCAATGTAATCAATAATATGAATAAATTTTAATTATTAGTTATGTAATGTGAAGTAATTGCATAACCGCTTGGGTTGACTTTGTAAAAACTATATTGTTATTGAAATTTTTCATGTATCATCTAGTTGTTACTTATGCAATGTGGTAAACCGCTTTGAGTTTGAAAGATGTGCAATGCAATGTAATCAGCAATATGAATAAACTAGATAATATAGCCATTCTTTTATGCTATTGTACATCAAGATATTTAACCATTGCTCACTTGATTAAATTTTCAAAGAGTTTAATTATGCACATGAGGAGGAAATTAAATTTTGATTGTCAACTTCTATATATGAAATTATCCAATAATCAAGTGTATGTCCATATACAAAAATGGCATCAACGCCAACTCAAACAAAATTTTACAATATGTGGCATATGCCATCTCGGTATCTATTCAATATTTACATGCCAAAATGTCTATCTCATCCTAAACTACTGGTGGATCATCAAAATGGAGCCTCTTTGAAGCACTCATTGCCTTTGAAGGTAGCTGCACAAGAAAAAGTCAAACCACAATTGAGATTAGTTATACTATATAATTTAAAATTGAATAATTAACATCAAAATCAATATACATTAAATTATAATTGAACTCTAAAATTGTAATCTTGATTACCTGAAATATCTATCTCTTCAAAGGGTCAGGAGTCCTAGAATATGCCCCTCTCAAAGAACTGACCAAACCATCTTTTGTAATTTTAATCTATATAGGTGAACCAAAAACATAAAAGTGATCCAAGTTAGCATACAATTGTCAATAATAGGAACATATAAATACCAAACACAAAATAAAATGAACACATAATTCTTTAGGTTGATCTTTTTCTTTATCTCCTTTAGGTGTTTTGACACCTCCTCCTTGAGGTGCTTCAACACCTACTCCTTCAAGTGTTCCAATACGTACTGCTTCGAGCATTGTGGCACTTGCCAACAAGCACGTATAGCTCATAATTCCTTGCACATAAAAATGACATGTACATATGAAACTACCAATCTATGTCGATGTATGTATAATCAATATAAGATCTTAAAATTCTTAATTCAATCAAATTTGAGTTCAATTACCTTCCCCTTATCCAACATTGCACTTCCATAATCTGGACAAGGTTGCACCTCTCTCACACAAGGTATTTCCTACAAGAGGAAAATAAGATAAACATATAAGTTATTATATAATTTCATTAATGATAATTCAAATGACAAGAAAGTATATAATAAATAAATGTAAATGAGTGAGTGTAAAAATATATACTGTGTGCATGTCGAGGCCAAATGAAATGGCCCTCAGGGTGCTATCTGTCACTTGTGTCAGCTCCTCCTTGGACATCAACTGTTAAATAGACCATGTAAATAAATATTAGTACATTATACTATCTCTTATTAATATTCATTTAAAAACAAATGCAAGTTATGAATTCACAACTTAAATTTACCTGTGTCACTATTCGAATGTCCCCCTCTGTAGCAGGAGAGGACTCTGTATGGTGTGCTCCACTCCCCTGCATCTGATCTATAATGTCCACATCATGGAAGTCATAATCGGAAGTGTCCAAGGGATGCTCGACAGGTTGTACAAGAGGACCCAAGCATATCTAGCGGCACATGGAGCAAGTATTTGATACACAAATATGTGGACCTGACGAGGATGATGCAGCAGCACTTGAGCCATCACCAACATCACCAGAATGTGGCTGGGCTACTACAGAAGCATGCAAAACCAAAAGACCACTCAAAGAGTGAATAGCGTGGATAGTCTGTGTGGGCGCATCCTGTATAATATCTGGATGGTATACTGAAGGTGGTGGAGGAAGGCGAGGGAGGGGAACATATGGGCAGGGTATTACTCTAACTACCCCTGGTCTATCTTAGGGCATACCTCCACCAACACCCTGGAAGGGTTTCATGTCAAAGTAATTGACATGATGCCCTAACACAAACTCAGCATATAATTTTTTTATAAAGTAAAATGGTATATCACAATTGTTGTTCAGTGGTTTCAAAAAAACCATACACCAACAATCCCAAAAGTTTTCTACAATGTCTCTATGAGTGCACCATTTTATAGAAAGTTTTGTTTTATTAACATTAACCAGAAAACCAGTGTGGGGGTTAACAAATAAAGAGGCTATTTGGGCTTTGGTTATTCCGAGATCTTTCACATCATCATAGGACAATCCACATGCATAATATTCTCTCATGTCTTCTCGCCACGAATGAAAGGAATTATGTTGCGAGGAGAGGGTTTCTATGTTTTTAATTATTTCTTTCATTGTGTTTGACATCTTAGATAATGGAGGGACTCTCGTATAAACTTTAGAAATGCCCCTTAATTGTTGCAATTTTTCACAAATTAATTCTTCAATTGATGGTTGTGGAGGTGGTGGAGGTGGTGGAGCATTTGGCATTTGTGCATTTTCGTTGTTAGCAGCCATAATGCTTGATTAAAGTTAAAAACAAATTAATCAAATTAAAATTAGACAATATAAATGAAAATATTATAAAAATACCCTAGTTTTAAAAAAAAATCCAACAAAAACCCTAGTTTTTAACAAAAATCTATAAAATTCTCTAATTTTTAATCCAAATACATAAAAAACACTATTTTTAAATCAAAATCCATTAGAAACATTCAATTTTCATCAAAATCCATACTAAACTCAATTTTTTCATAAAAAATCTATCAAAAACCCTATTTTCAAAAAAATCTATAAAAAATTAACTAAAATTACACAAATCTAATTGAAAATTTGATTAGAGCAAAGAAAAACCAAGAATCTAACCTTTTGAAGATGGATTTGCATGAAATTGGATATCTGATTTGCGGAATGAAGTTTTCACTGTGCGCCCGCAGTTAAGCAAATGTCAAATGAGTTTTAATTAGGCTGAAATGAAACTATATATGTGTGTCACAAAAATGATATCCAATTTGGAAATCCAAGTTTGGGCTTTGCTTCGATAGTGTGTACTGACACCCAAGCCACATAAAGTCAACTCGGCATTTTCACCTTTTTTGAGTCAATGAAACACGTTATTTTTTCTCCATTGCCACTTTTTGGCATACCATGATCCTGCACATACCCTGTTTTGTAGTGTTTTTTTTTCTCTTCTCTATATTATTTCCTTTATCTCATTTCATTGGTTGTTTGTGGAGGTGGAAACACCTAAACAGGGGTCTAATTGAGGCAGGCCCCTATACAGCCACCCAACATTTTCCCTCCTTCTATGTGTAGGTGTGCGTGTTTCTCAGAGAACCAACTGGTGAATGAGCTCCTCGGTGATATTCTCCTTATGCTCTTCACTCTTGCATATTTACTTTATAATATTAGAGAGTACTTAATTTATTTAGTCACATCATTCTGGCCCTTTAGTTAGCTAGCTGGGCCATTAGCTAGTTTTGTTGGTTCAACCTCATCTTCTTTGTTGTCCGACTGTAGGGACAACATTGCACTTTTGAGACGCTATCGTGCCACGTTGACTTCTAGAGAACGCGCATCTATCCTCATACATAGATTTTTTTGAGGCGTAGTGTTAGACCTAAAAACCACCTCGCCTAGCCTCTTCTTGTGTTTTGGGTCTATAAAGTGAATGAGAAGCCTTAAGGTCCTCATTACTCTCGCCTCACATTTCCTTACATTAAGCTTAGCTAAGGTAAGTTAGGGAAGCCTCTTGTGTCTTGGCCCTCTGTGACCTAGGGTCTTTCACACAGTGGTCCCCCTCTTTTATAGATGCAAATGCAAGATAAAAATGATAACACGCCAACAAGCAAGAAATCATGCACAAATGATACAAAAATAAACAAGGTATTGCCCCTGTCAAGCTATAAACCAATGATTAATTAACTGATTGAGTGGTTGATGATGATAGTGTTGTCATTGCAGGGGATGATATATCCCTAGATCAACACAAGGATGATTGATTGATTGATTGATTGATTGATTGGGTTTACAATAAGATTAGGATCAAGACCAAAGGATGTGATTCGATAATTTGACTTGTTTAATCAACTTGATTGGTATGGATTAAGGATTGACTTGCATTCAGATTATTACTTGGAATGATTTAAGTTGGAGCGATTTGATTAGAGCATTGATTGATTGATAATTTGAAGATTTATTTGAAGGAGTTGAATTGATGCATTGAATTGATTGGAAGAAGTGATTTGGTTTAATTTTATTGGCTATTTGTTTTTTTTGTCTTTTTTTGAGGACCTTTTTCCATTTTTTTTGTATTTTTGGGGATATTTTGATTTTTTTGTAGTTTTGAAATGTTTTGATTTTTTGGATTTTTGAAATGTTTTGATTTTTTTGGATTTTTTTTTAGGACCTTTTTTTCAAATTTTTTGTATTTTTTTAGGACTTTTTTGAAATGTGTTGAGATGTCAATGGATGACAATTTGGGTAGCCTTTGTGCTATATACCAATGGCAAGGGTAAACCAAGTCTAAGTGCAAGGATGGGGATGGGATGGATAGATAAAAGGATAAGTAATAATGGGAAGGAAGACACGTGATGGGTGGATGGAGAAAAAAGATAGACCATAGAAAGCTCATGATAAGTGGATAGATAAAAGGGATAAGTGACAACGAATGGAAGCCTCATGATAATTGGATGGGTAAAAAGATATGCAATAGTGGATAGGACAAAAGGGAACGTGTGATATATGGATAGATAAAAGGAATATGTGCTAGTGTATGGAATGGATGTACACATCATAAGGGAGCTAGGATGTGATCTCCAAAGACTGTATCACATAGAAATAACATACCCCATTCTAAGTATAATACTTAATATTTTTCTTGACAAAGCATATGACAGTAGGATAATGATATGATTGGTTGGAAAGGATGAGGTATGTCAAGAGATACCCAAAAAATGTTTCAACATTTTCCCCCTATATCTTCATCAAGATCAAAAGAAGGAAGGGAGGATGAACGACCTCAAATATGATAGGCAGGTATGATGGCTAAAGATGGTAGGATGGTAAGGTAGAATGATATGACATGAAAATGATAGGTTGGATAGATGATACATTGTGCCCCCAAGTGTAAGTGACATAGAATATCAACCTACACATGATGCTTGTTTGCAAGGTTTTCGTCATGGTACTTATCCAGGGTGTCTATTTACTAGGTTTTTACCATTGGATGAAGGGATTTCTCTTCTTCTTTTTTGGATTTTTTTTTTTAATTTTTTTTACTTTATTTATTTATTTTTATTTTTTTTGAATATGAGAAAGATAGGAGGGAATCAAGTGTCTATTTCCATGAAAGGTGATAGTCCTGCTAGAAGGATGATGTCATATGGACCGTGTCAAATATCATTATGTCCATAGATGTTGGTAAGGGATGACATGAAAGGGGGATAAAGTAGTTAGATGATGGATTATGATGTGGATTATGGAGGAAAATAGTGGATTATGATGTGGATTATGTAGGGAAGATGAATGGGAGGCTTAGCCAAAAGCATGGACCATAGGAAGGTGATGGGGGAGATATGTAGGATAATGAGTGGAGGATGAGGAGATGGAGGTATGTGGAATTGTTGTGAAATGGAAGGGAACCATGACCAATTGTTACACACACTATGATAAATGTTGAAGCTTTTAGTGTGGAGGGGGTGTAGGAAGCAAGGGAGATATTTGCTTAGAAGATGGGTGATGAAGTGGTTTAGGTACCCACATAGACTCGGTATTTTTATGACTTTTATTTTGCTTGTGGGATAGAATATGAGATTCTTGAGTAGAGTGGGAATGTAAGGTGGAAGTGGATGTTTGAAATTTTTGTGATGTAGATGCCTCAGTTTACTTGCTTTCCCTTTTCTTAGGGACCCAAACCATTTTAGTTTTGGCCTTTGCTTTTTGAGGTAAGGGCTTATATAGAGGTTTAGATGGATTTTTCTTTGATTCTTTGCTTTTGTGTCCTAAAGCATGAGGACCCTTATGATTTTTTACTTTATAGGTAGAGGCATTGAAATTTTTTCTTTTGAATCCCATGGGTATGGTGGAATGAGTGGAAGCTTCATGTTTAGACAAAATGTGCATTGATTGGTCATGATTAGGAGAATATTTATGGATGAATGGATAAGGGGATTGTATAGTGGTGATATTAGGTGTTGGGAGTAACAAAGGTAGATTATATGGAGGGATACTAGGATTTGGAAGAAATGGTGGCAAATTCGATTGTGGAAGGTGTAAAATCACATGCTTTTGACATTTGTGGGATGATGGAGGAGGGATGGAAACATATGTTTTAGGCGTATGATAGGATTTATGGTGGAAAGAGGACTTAGGATGGATGGAGGAAGTACCAACATCTTGATATTGGTTTCCTTGGGGTGTGTATCCAAGGCCAAATGAGAGTGGAGGGACTTTGACATGGATGGGCTCCAAAATATTTTGGTAGTTCATGTTTTGGAGTATGTGATGGACAATGGGACTAGGTGTGTTTTGGACACTAGACTTGATTTCATTATTAGATGAAGAAGGTGAAGTGGATAAAGGTTGTTGTTGTCCTAAAGAAGAACACTCATGGATGAAGGTGGATAGACCAAAAGGATATGATGGAGGACTTGTAATGAGGTCGAGGATCATTAGGATTTTCATTAGCATTGTGTTCACTTAGATCCAAAGTATTTTTTGATCTTCTATGCTTACTTCAGAGGCATATGTCTCATCAAGGGAAGTGGATGTTGGTGGATCATGGATAAAACTAGGTGAAGGTGCATTTGGGATATCTTGGTGACGGATATGTATAGGATCAAGTTGTTCATAGATATCTTCTTCATAGTTAATATCTTTATCATAGAAAATATATAGGTTATGGATAGGTTGGATGAAAATGATTTTATCTTGATTAGGACTAGGGCTTGATGTTTCGACATGATTGGGAGTAGACTCTTAATATAATTCTTGGGTTGCTTGAAAGGAAGTGGAAGGGGATGACTCTTGAATAGGCTTGACATTTTCTATATGCTCAACAACATGGAGACATGATGGAGATTGACTTGGGCTCAATGGGGGAGACTCTTGAATAGGCTCAAGGGGGAGACTACATGATGGGGCTGTAAGAATGGGCATAGTGTTTGAAGACTCTTTGGTAGGTTCAAACATATGAGTTGGATGACATGAAGATATTTGATTCCTTGCTAATAGCCCTTTGGTCACATCCTTTGTAGGTGGATGGGTGGATTTGGGTAATGCCATAGGTTTACTTTTGAAATGTTTGAATTTAGGGCATGGATTTGATGGAGGATTAGATGATGTCAGGGGTAATGAAGAGTTTGATGGGTTAGAAGGTGGAGAGGCCAATGTATTAGTACTAGGACATAGTGGCTTTGGGATATGCACTTGATTGGATGCTGGTATGATAAACTTATAGGGTGCATGAACTAGATTGGTGTTCCCCTTGTCAAATGGAGCATGAGAATTGAGAGGCTCTTGATTTTGTTGCCAAGGTGGACTTGGGCTCCTATGTTCTTGTTGTAATAAGGGTGGATATACTGATGTGGCATTGACATGATAGGTAGTGTTGGTGTAAATAGGTTTTTACCTTTTACACATTTTCTTAAGTTTAACTTAGGACATATATTTAATATTTGTATAGTGGAGCATTTAATAATGTTCCTGCATTTAATATTTGTCTCATGTAGTTTCACCCGTGATTCATCTTGCTTTTAATATTTTTATGTCAGTGAGTTTGTTTACTGCCTTTCCTTGCCTATTTAATAGGCTTCTATGAACATTATTCATCATCTCATCTTATCTTTTAATAAAGCTTATCACATATTTAGTGATTATTATTTTCTCGGCTGTGAGGGTTGAGTTGCAGGTTGTTTGTTCCTAGGTGATTTGGAGCTTTTCTCCAACATAGTATCAAAGCAGAGTACCTACCCTTCCCTCTGCTGAGGATTTTTTCCTATTGATGAGCTTGAGAGATGAGGTCACTAGTGTTTTGGTAGACCTTTGTGTGGTTATCGAGCACCTTTATCGAGATTTAATTGGGCAAATATTTGGATCTACATTGATAGGTGTCCAATCCATCGGAAATCCTCGGTGGGCATAGTCTTCATTGGATCGGCTGCATCAACTTGTTTGGTCGGCGTATGAGAGATTTTTTCGGCCTTCATTCTCATTGTTGGTTGCTGCTTTTTCAATCTTTCCAGTCATTGAGTGGTTCATCAGCATTGTATTTTCATTGATATTCACCACCATCACACTGTCCATTGATTGTGTATCGAATTGTATGTTTTTAATGATTGACCGAGCATATTCTTAACTGTAGATTTTAATTGTAAAAATCATCGGCCATCGACTTGTACAGGCGTACAAACCGGATCTGCATCAGCTCCAAGTCCTTGTTACAATGTTTGTTCACAGGTACTTGTATGCTTTGGTCGGTTATCTCTTTTTAATCGATGGTCAAGGTCCTCTTCTCAGGTACCTGTCACATCTATGGTTTTGTCATAATTGTACCAACATTTTATGTGGATTCGGCATTAGTGATCCGTCATTGTCTAATCATAGGACTGTTCGCAGGCCTTGGTCATCGTCATCCTTTGGTCTGAGCAATCTTAATAGGAATATTCCTTGTACTCGGCGCAGTGGGGTATGATATGGTCTTTGTCACTAGATTATTTACTTGCTCAGTCACCTTGGCATCACAATCTTGTCAGTTCAACGATCTTTTGTAAGTGTCTAGTACGTCGATGTCATTTTCAGTAGGTTTGAGTCTTTATCGGTGTAAAAATCAGCCTCCAATCTCCTGTGTAGTTGGTACGAAATCATTTCATAGGTTTTATTAATTGTGTATTGTAAAGTCTTATTTATATTAAAACTTTCTTTTATAAATTGTAAAATTCTGACCATCCATTTGTAAATGTTGACAGTCCACAATATAGTTGGCGGTTCTATTTTTCAAAACCTATACTGGCCGGTCATATTAATGACTGAATGACTTTTTTTTTGGCCCTTGGAGCCCGAATTTTGCACCATATTAGCCTTCTACTGCTCATATTTTTCCCCCCAAGTGCCTTCTTACAAGGTTTTTTTTCATTTTTTCGTAACTTTTGCAAACAGAGGTTTTATATTAGAAACAAGATATCATTGGAAAGCTAATTCCATCCTCTATACAGATTTGAGGTTACTTTTCATCATGGAGATAGATGTGAATATTCATCAATGCATACACTATTTCCCTGTTTGTGTGCATTAGGTTTGCATTATTTGACCTCTACACTTCAGTTCAATTCCAGATCATCTTTCAATCGACTATTACTTCATAGATTTCAGAGATGTGCGAGTTTTTGAGTTTTCCAGTGTTCCTTAGCATTGGGTCTGATGTTGCTTTATCATGATTTCGACTTGAGTCCTTGAGTGACTCTAATATTTTTTAGCAAAAAGAAGTATCTATCCTTGATTGTTCCATTCAGGATTCTAGTGTACTCCACAATTTACTTCTAGTGTTTCTTCTTGTAGTAGGTTATCTCTTTATGGTGAGGGGGAGGGGTTGTATGATCTCTCTTATCATCCTTTGTATGGATAGATATTGATTGAATTTGTGATAGATATAATTATTGCATTTTATCTCTCTTTTAGGGGGAAGTTTTGTCCCACTAGGTTTTCTCCTTTTCTCCAGTTGTGAGAGATTGCATTGCATTGCATATGTACATGAGTACCTAATATGGCCTCGTAGCCAGGACTCATATTTTCATTTCATCTTGCATAATAATCTCCCTAAGTTTGTACTTAGGGGGAGGGGGGAGGGAAGTGTTTGTGTAAATAGTTTTTTACCTTTTACATATTGTCTTAAGTTTAACTTAGGACATATATTTAATATTTGCATAGTGGAGCATTTAATAATGTTCCCGCATTTAATATTTGTCTTGGGTAATATTTTAATGTCAATGAGTCTATTCACCGCCTTTCCTTGCCTATTTAATAGGCTTCTATGTACATTATCCATCATCTCATCTTAGCTTTTAATAAAGCTTATCACATATTTGGTGATTATTATTTTCTTGGTTGTGAGGGTTGAGTTGCAGGTTGTTCTTGGGTGATTTCGAGCTTTGCTCCAATAGTAGATGGGTTAGGTTGGCATGATGATGACGGTGACACGTAGGATTGTGGTTGAATGTGTTAAGGTTGGAATGGTGCTTGGACTTGTTGTGGTATGATTTTTTGTTGTGATAATGATGGAGGGGTTGCATAGGATAATGGTTATTGAGAGGTGGATTGATATGGATAAGGGTTGACATTGGAAGAGGTGTGATAGGTTGATGAATGGGTAACATGATATGTGGATGGATGAGGTTGATATGATGATATAGGTGACACATAGGATTGATGTGAATTCTTTTGATATGGTGATTGGATTTGACAAGTGGCTATGAGGTATTGGGCTTGTGCTATGAGTTGTTGCATTTGAGGTGATTGGTTTGTTTGAAGTTTTTGCATCATGTCATGGATTCCTTGAATGATTTGTTGGTTTAAAGGTGATTAGATTGTTTGAGCTTTGTGAAGTATGTGAACGAGCTCTTGTACTAGGTCTTCTAATGTTGGCATGGTATCACTTTTTGCAAATATTTGATTAAGATTACAAAGATGATTTAAAATTATTAGTATGTGATTGCTTGAATGACTAGGATGATTTGGCTTAGAAAGATTGGATGATGTGGAAATTTTTTTTGAAATTTTGACTTGGGCAGTATCAAACACAAGATCTCACATGTAAATGCATGAACACACACACCAAACACAATGATAATTTTTTCTTTCAAAATTAAATGTTATGATTAAGCAAACACTTGAATGCACAACAACAAGCCCAATGTTAGTCAAGTGGGTATGGCCAATTAGGTCTTAAGCTATGATGCACGAGGTTGACTAGGGATGATTTGAAAGAAAAATCCTACCACACAGCTGGGAGAAAGGGGTAACCCACCCTTCACCTTCACTTCCCAAAGGTATAATGTTCTTTAAGGCTTAGCCAAGAGTGACAAGATTTCAACTCCCAAAGGAGGGTGTCTTTTGATTGACATCTCAATTGAGTTCATCCCTTGGAGTGGTGTGTTCTCCAAACAGGTCTCCTAAGAAGGGTATGACAAAACCAAACCAAGTGAGGTATTCTTGATCACACACACACTTGATTCACACTCACGGTTGTTAATTTCCCTATAAAAATTTGAAATGTGTGTAAAAAAGTTCAAGCACTTGTTCTTTTTAGATCCCAAAGCCAAATGTGTAGGAAGATAGTTGTTCATTTTAACCCAATTTCAATAATGTGAGAACAAACAAGATATTTTTAAAGCCCAAAATCCAGTGTGTGATCAAACAAGTTTTTCTTTTTAAGCCCCAAATTGAAGTGTGTTGACAAGCAATGAATAGAGATGAAAGATGGAATGTGTGCACCTGATTGTTTTCATCCTTAAATCTATTGTAGATGTTGATGCCAATTTTGTTCCAGCTCCTTAGATTCATCTACAAAATCAAAAAATGATATTATAATGCAGCCATAAAAAAATTATCTCATCAGAAAATTGCAATTTCAAATACATGTTTTTAACATAGCTGAATTAAATTTGATTATTTTAAGATATTATTGATTTTAAAAATAAAAAATAAAAGAAGTGACCCTTTCTAATTTTCTGAGAGCTTTCCAGAAATGTAAAGAAGTCAAAAAAATTTCATGTTTTGCACCCAAAAAAGCGAATTTGTGAAAAGCCTATAGAAGACAAAGATCTAATTATTTTTGCATTATATTTGACCTCCAAATTAAATCTATAAAACATAGACCCCTATTATAAGTTCAAGATATTTCCAAAAATGTAAAAATTTCTAAAAAAATTGTCGATTTGTGCTTAGAAAGTTAATTTTATGAAAAAACATAAGATTGTGATAAATCCTACAAAAAATGGCGATAAAACCTCAATTTTTCTGTTGTAGCTTCCCTCGATGATGGAAAAAAATTTGTGAAAACATGGTAGAAAAAATCAAAATAGTTTGGAAGATATGAAGAAATTTGTAAAACTTGGGATTTTGTCCAAAAATGGCATAAATCTACAACAAAAAGTTAATGAAGCTTGCAAAAAATCAAGCTAGATCAAAGGATTCATGTCAGGTTCACCAAATGTAGCTAGGGTAAAAATCTTAGGGAAAAATCATAAACAAATTATAATGAAACCCTAACAAGCACAATAGAGCACAAACTAGCATGAAATGAAAACAAGAAAGCAAAGCAAACCGATCTCCAAACTAGATTTGATTTATCTCCATTGTTCTTCTCCGCCTCACATAAGCATGTAATATTTTAAAGGATTGAATGATTTGATATGTTGATGTTGATTGCTCATTTTTGCAACATAACCATAAGATGGAGATGATAGAGTAAAAATAGATAGATAGATGAGAAGATTGGAGGAAATTTTGGTAGAGTGTGGATACTAGAAGAAGATTCATATCAAATGGCTCGCGGAAGGCTTGATTTATAGGAGAAGGCTAATATAATTCACTGGCTAAGATTAAAATTCAAATGTGTGATGTGTATGGCTAAGATTTAAAGTTGATTTTAGTGCTTTTGATGCACATTAAGTGGGTTATGACATGAGGCTAAAATTAGGATGTGAGAGAATAAGTGGGATTCTTCTATTTATTTTGGAGAGAAAAAGATGCATATGACGCACAATGAATGTGGCTAAAAATAGGATGTGATTGGGAATCTCATAATTTAAATAATTAAATTATTTAAATTATTTGTGCAAGTGAAGAGTTGTAGTCATGTGTCACATGTTGCAACGTGGTAAAAGGTAAGGAATTAGTTCAAATATTTAATTTGAATTATTTTAAGACATGTGAAGAATTAATTAAATAAATGATATTCATTTAATTAATTGGAAAGGTGATTAAGTGGAATAAATGGGATAAGTGGGATAATGTAATGACCTAGGGTAAAATATTACAAGATTTCTTACAAGGTCATGTATCGACTAGGTAATGTTATGACATGGACAATTTTGGGTGTCTACACGTATACCCGATTCGAGTGCATCATATCATTTAGGAAATTTTTTCAGTGTCTAAAACTATCAATGCAAAGGTGAGTCAATTCTCAACAAGGAAGACCTAGGGGGAGGTTCTTTAGGCTTAGAAGGGTTCACCACCAAGCAAAAGCTTGGAAAAGACAACTTAGCATTCAACTCACAAAACCTAGTAATTCAAGCCAAATGATGAGTGGAAATGACAAAATTAAGCAACAATAAGTTAGGATGTAGGTACCTGGGAAGTCTAGAAATGTGATAAGGATTCTAGAAATGCAAAAATGTTGTCAAAATATGTTGAGGAGGACTAAGACACCCTTACTTTTGTCTTAGTCTCGCTGTTATTTTTTGGGGGAAATGTGAGATCTTTAGATGTCAAAACTAGACCTAAAGGAATCTCTAAAAAATACCCTTAGGAGGACTAAGATTCTCCTACTGTTTTCTTAGTCTTGATTTGAATTTTTGAAATCTCTAACTATGATCCTAAGGCTCAAGGTCTGCATTTCCCTCTTCTCAGATCTTAGGTCTTGAAACTTTCAGATTTGGCCTATAGGTGAGTTTATGTGAAGATGACAACTTTGCAATGCAACTTTGCACTTCAAATGATCTTCAATTCTTCAACCTAAATCTGCAAACATAAACACACAAGAGGAGAAAAACTTGTTGATTGTTAGTAAATAGGGGTTTGCCTTGGTCAAACCCCTTGTTGGTAATTAAACCTTAGAATGAAATAAAATAATGGAGGAAAATTATGAATGAATAAAGTGCTATGTTGCAACTCACAAAACCCTTGTTGTAAAATATGTAAACTTGTGTGAAGTGGATAGCTTGAATGTAGATCTTGAATTACTTGAATGCTTGATAAATCTTGACTTGAATTTCTTGCTTGAATCAAAACCCTACATCACAAATGTTAGCTCAAAAACACACATGATGCAAGAATATCTTTGACATGATGCTTGAATCTTGATGAATTTCTCTTGAATGCTCTTGTGAACTCAATTGTGCTATTAGGAATGCTCTCACAAAATTATTAGGTGAAAATGACTGAATGAACCTTGTATTTATACTTATCCATGCTTAATATCCTAAAATTACACCACAAGCCAACATATGAATTCATTAATTAAAGGAGGCTAAATCCCACCAAGATTTGAAATTAAATCCCAAAAATAATTTGAGGGGGATTAAGATTCCCTAGGTGGCATCTTAGTCCCAAGGCTTGAAACTCAAGGCAAAGAATCCAAAAAGGGGCCACTTTAAGGCACATTTAAAATCAGGGTCCCAAGACCTTTGGGGGACAAAAACGACCTAGGTGGCATCTTAGTCCTAGTCTAAAAATCAAGGACATGCAACCAAAATCAGTAAATTATCATTTATCCTTTGATGTTTGTTAGGATTAGCCATAAAAATATATCATTTATTAGGCTTGTGGATGTAAAATAGGACCAATTTCAGCATAAAGGAACACACTTGTGGATGATATATGAAGCCATAACCAGATCACAAATATACACTGTCAAAGATATTAAAAGGAAAAAGGAAAAGGAAAAGTGCTACATATCAAGCTTCGAATGGTCGTCCAACACGTTGTGGACCGAGTCTAGGTTGTTTTTCCAAAAAAGGTTTACAAGTGGAATGCGTTGTCCACTATGCAAACAAAATGCATGCTCACAAGGTCTAGTGAAGCTAGTTGTCGACTAGGTGAGCTCCAAGAGATCCATATCAAATTCATACACCCATGACTATGATAGGGATGGAGAGAAAATGCACAAGCTCATAAGAGCTAGTGAAGCTAATTGTTCACTAGGTGAGCCCCAGGGAACCATATCAAAGCCATACCTCCATGACCTTAATAAGGTACAAAAATGCAACACAACAAGAAAGAGGGATGTTTGAAGGGATTTTTCTTAGTTCGTGCAAGGTCCCATCTTGTGGAACATTGTGCTTAATGTATCCAAGAGAGGACAAGCTAAAGGAATATCACACTCTTAGAGGAAATCAAACCCAATGACACCACCAAGAAAAGAATGCATCACAAGAAGAAAGAAAATCTCACAATGAAACATTAGTGTCGATGTGTGCCCCAACTTTAAAGTGGTTTCTAACAACATTGCTATGAGAAATTACTTTAAATTAGAAGAAGACATGAGAGCTTATTCAGAAAGCCCTATGCCAAGTCATATGTTTTTGATAAGCTACGTCATGAAAAAGTAAGGGGGGACCCAAAACTCAGTACGTCACATGCGAGCTAACTTAAGGCATGTCGTCTACATCCCAAGCTTGCTCTTATATGTACATGAAAGGTGGTAAACTAGCCAAAAAGGACAAAAAGTGACATACGAGGACAAGGCAACCTAACCCCTTGTCCCCACTTAGTTCAAGACAAGGATGAGCTGTAATGAGTGATGAAAAACATGCTAGAGTGAAAATCAATATTAATTAGAGGAATTAGGTGCCTCCACATAAGGAAGAGCACCAAACACCTTAAGATGTTGGATTTTATTACTCAAAGCTTTGCATTCATTAGTAGAATGACCATAAACTCTATGATATGCACAAAATGAACTCATGTAGTAGAATTTCTTTTGTGTTCTTGGAGGGAGGGATATCAAACAATCTCGAAGTAGTCTCAACAAGATACTCTATTGATCAAAAGTAGAGGATGTTTCGTCAGTGTGTGATAAAGATATCTTTTGTTTATGAGATGATTTCATACTCACACAGGACTCTTTAGATTGTGAGATTTTGTTTTCTCCTATACAAGAGGGTGTAAAATCTAATGAATTCAAATTATCACTGTTTTGTAAGATGACATTGACATTAAGTGAAGATTTCTTTGCTTGTTTCATTTCTTTCAAAGGATAATAATCAAGACCACTAGTGTCTAGATCAATTCAGGATGAGCTACTATTAAAGTTGTTTTAGAGGAATCCTTTGTGAGAGTGTTGATATTGATGAAGGTTTGTTTTATGGTTTGATTTCTATCAAAGGACAATAACCAAGACCATAGGTTGCTTCTTGTGTGTTAGGCTCTATAGGGACACAAATACATTGTTCTCTAGCACCACATCCTTTTCCACTGTATCCAAGTTGTTTCATAAGTTCATAACCTTTTCCATAAAGCTTTTTCATTTCTTTAGGATTTGGTGGTTGTTGATAATCAGTTTCATCAAAGTTTGTTGTATAATTTTCTTTTTCTTCTAAAGTGGTTGAGGTGGATGCTTTTGAAGGGTCTTCTAAATTTTTTGTTGACATTACTACTTTTTCTTTTCCCTTGTTTGAATCTTTGTTTATGATCTTGTATTCTCCCATGAATGTTGGTTTGAAATCTAAGGAACCCCAATCATTGTCTAATAGCTTCGTGCCTTTCTAGATATGTTTTTCTTTGTCTTTTTTTTACACGAGTTCTACTTGTGTAGTTGGTGTCAATGTTTTCAAAGGATTATCTTTACCTTTATTAATGATAAAACAACTGTATGGTTCAATATCGGCTTCGATTGTATAATTTTTTTTGTTGTAGACATATTTCATGATAGGATGAAGGGTAGAGGGCACAACATCCATCTCAAGAATCCATGGTCTGCCTAAAAGAAGATTGTATGAAAGATCATCAGGAATAACATGGATCATGGTTTATAATGTAAATTTTCAACTTTAATAGGTAATTTGATGCAATGATAGAGGATTCCCGACTCAACTTGACAAAAATCTCAACCAAATTTTGTTGTCCTTTCAATTAGGACTCACCTTCTTTCACTAAACTCTTCTTTCAACACACCAAAATAGAGAAAAAGATACAAACCACCCCATGATCCTTCAAAAAACCTTAAGCAACACTAAAATTATTTTCTCATAACCATTTTCCAACTTATCCATCTCAAATAAGAGAACTCCACAAAGTAGACTATCATAACCAACAACTAGGCCCAATTTAGGTTTCCTTTGATCATTCAACTTGACATACTATAAAAAAGACTCTCTTAACTCTTAACTTAGTTCCATGGCATGGGAAACACTTTATTTTACTAACTCTTCAATCATCTTATATCCCTTCAAAGAAGAAAGTATCAAACACAACAAATTATGTCCAAACTAGGACTGTGACATCACTGCTAATAACAAGGCAATCAATAAACAACTTCTCCTTTCCAAGATTATCTCACTTCTTAATGCTTCAAACATCCATAAATATACCTATGCAACATTTAGGAACCATTTCCCAATCTTTATACATGGTATTCCAACAAACATGTATTTTAGACCTTCAATTTTGACTCCACCATGTGACTGTCATAACAAGGAAAACCATTAAATTGACTCAGATTCTTACAAATTCACCAAACCTTGATATAAAATGGTTTCAAGTACATCCATTCAACTCATATAAACAATAAATACTCAATAATAACTCTTATCTTAATCAAAATTCTCAAAAAGCCTCCCTGCACACAAAATTACCAGTCATATGCAATAATTTACAGAACTAGGGCTTCTTAGAAACTGTTCCAAACCTTGTTCCCATGTGCTACAACTTTGTGAACATTTAAAATACATAAAATAATTATTATCCACAAATTTACAGAAAGTTTCAATGGTGAAAATAGAAGAAACACAATTTAGAAAACCCATTGATTACCTTAGAACAGGGTTATGGTTGATTTATGAAAAATCACAATATCTTACTCAAAATTGTACCAAATTGCATGAAAAAAAGTTTAAATGGAAGTTGATTGAAGAATCCAACACTTAAAAATAATTAAACATGTATTATTTCCCATACATATCTGTACAGGGGCCTGAAAACACTAATTTTCTAGAAAAGAAGTATAAAAATAGAGCTTTTCATTGATTTTATTCAACTACTTAATAACCCGCACTTAAAAAAATGGTTACAAGGCCTATTTAAAGGAATTAAACACATTTATTTTCATTTTCTAACTTCCTCCAAGAGAAACTAACCCACTATGACCTTTCATCTTCCAAATGTTACATTTTGCAACTTTTACAAATTTGCAATTTTACACCTTTTTTAACAACTTTTATATCTTTTTCAAAATATGACATAATGACCTCCCAAGGACCTATACATGTGAAAAATGACTTATTACAAGGTACAAATACCAAAATTTTATTAGTCTTCAAAATTTCCCAAATGGAGGCATGATATTGCAAAGGTGCTCTGCACCATACTCCCGGCCAAAAAGAATCCAAGTCCTCTTGGAGTGAATCCTCATCCTCTATACGCTCATCTTTGAAGCCTTCTTAGCTATTCACCTTGAAATATCTTCCATTAATCTTCATCTTCACTTTAGGTTTCACTTTTTCCATGAAAATCATTCCTTTACCTTGCTTGTCAACTGGAATCATATTCACTATGCTTTTGTGCATCTCAGTATCTTGTTTCTCCCTTTGTCCTTTGATCTTCAATTTGTTCCCTATCCAAAGAATTAGCATAACAAATAAATGACACATTATTTAAATCTAAATACCTCTATCTATCTTCAACTCTTTACAAATCTCGAAGATCAGTTCATCTTTCATCATTTCTTCATTCAATCTTATCCCCACCTCAAGGTCTTCATTCTCTGAAATCAGGTCCTTCATCACTAGTTCTCCTTCATCTTCATCCTTGGGAATAACTGCAATATATTCATCCATAAACTCTTCTTTTGCATATGCAAACACTTATTCTTTTATCTTCATTTGTATTTTCCTTATTTTTGCTATCTTCGGAATGGGCCATACCACCTTCTTTTTCACCACCAAATGTCAACTTGTCATTTGCTTAATCATTTGTTCCATCTTCATCATGGACTCTACATAAAAAGCATTGAACTCTAAATCCAATATTCTCATCTTTTACTTCAATGCTGCTATGTCTTTGTCTAACTTCTCTTTCCTCTTTCTTCCTATTCCTTTAAATGTCTCTTCAAAATATCCATCTTCGCAAGCAAGTCTCTCCTTGCTTCAACTTCTCTCAACTTTCTCTGCCTTCTCTTCAAAGCAACCAAGTTCTTCTTAACCTGCACAACACAACACACAACCAAAAAACCACAAAATTTCTCTAGCCTAGACCTTTTGCTGAGCTTTGATAACAAACTAATGCAATGACAAAGGATTCCCAACTCAACTTGACAAAAATGTCAACCAAATTTTGTTGTCCTTTCAATTAGGACTCACCTTCTTTCACTAAACTCTTCTTTCAACACACCAAAATAGAGAAAAAGATACAAACCACCCCATGATCCTTCAAAACACCTTACGAAAAACTAAAATGATTGTCTCATAACCATTTTCCAACTTACCCATCTCAAATAAGAGAACTCCACAAAGTAGACTGTCATAACCAACAACTAGGCCCAATTTAGGTTTCCTTTGATCATTCAACTTGACATACTATAACAAAGACTCTCTTAACTCTTAACTTAGTTCCATGGCATGGGAAACACTTTGTTTTACTAAATCTTCAATAATCTTATAGCCCTTCAAAGAAGAAAGTATCAAACACAATAAAATATGTCCAAACTAGGACTGTGACATCACTACTAATAATAGGGCAGTCAATAAACAACTTCTCATTTCCAAGCTTATTTAACTTCTTAATGCTTCAAAAATCCATAAATATACCTATGAAACATGTACAAACATTTCCCAATCTTTATACATGGTATTCCAACAAACATGTATTCCAGACCTTCAATTTTGACTCCACCATGTGACTATCATAACAGGGTAGACCATTAAATTGAATCAAATTTTTTCACTTTAACCAAACCCTAACAAAAAAGGGTTTAAAGTACATCCATTTAAATCATCTAAACAATAAATACTCAATAATAACTCTTATCTTAATCAAAATTCTCTAAAATCCTTCCTGTACACAAAATTACCAGTCATATTCAACAATTTACAGAACTAGGGATTCTTAGAAACTACCCTAAACCTTGTTCTCGTGCATTGCAACTTTGTGAAAATTTAAAATACATAAAAATATTATTATCCACCAATTTATAGAAATTTTCAATGGTGAAAATAGGAGAAACATGATTTAGAAAACTCATTGATTACCCTAGAATAGGGTTTTGACTGATTTATGAAAAATCACAATATCTTACTCAAAATTGTACCAAATTGCATGAAACAAAGTTTGAATGGAAGGTGATTGAAGGATAAAATAGTTAAAAATAATTAAATTTTTATTTCCCGTACAGATCTGTACAAGGGCCTAAAAGCATTGATTTTCTAGAAAAGAAGTATAAAAATAGAGCTTTTCATTGATTTTATTCAACTAGTACTCAATCACCCACACTTAAAAAAATGGTTACAAGTCCTATTTAAAGGAATTAAACACATTTATTTTCAGTTTTTAACTTCCTCCGGGAGAAACTAACCCACTATGACCTTTCATCTTCCAAATGTTTCATTTTGCAACTTTTGCAATTTTGCAATTTTACACCTTTTTGAACTTTTACATATTTTTCAAAATATGACATAATGACCTCCCAAGGACCTATAAATGTGAAAATGACTTATTACAAGGTATAAATACCAAAATTTGATTAATCTTCAGAATTTCCCAAATGGAGGCATGATATTGCAAAGGTACTCTACACCATAATGTGATCACCCCAAGCGATTGTTTTCCCACTTTTATCAAAGCCACTAATAGATAAAGAGGCAGGTTGAATTTTTTATTTATCAAAACCAAGCTTATCCAAAAGGTTTTCACTACGCACATTTAAGGTTGAGCCATTGTAAAAAATGGTTCTCTTTATCCTTGTCCTATTGTATTGATCTATGACCATGAAAGCATCATTTTGTTGTTGCACTTCCAAAGGAGGGAGTTCACTTTGGTGGAAAACAATGTCTACATTTATTCCTTGAATCAGATCTACTATGTCATTTGGTTGCACATTAGAAGGGATAGGAACTTGTAAATCATTTTGAATCATGTTATGATAAGGAGGGGAGGCTTGAATAAGGTTCCATAATGATATTTTAGCAGGAGTATTCTTAAGTTTTTCTACAAGATTATACTCCTTTCCACTTTGTGAAGGAAAAAGAGGGGCACTAGACAAGATAGGATTAGGAAATGGGAGGGATTTTGAAGGTGTTTGTCTTGGTTGTGGATTGTTCCTAGTGTTGTATGTATGAGCAACGGTATTGTAACTCGGTTGCTATGAAACATTTTTCCTAGGTGGTTTGAGGATAAGGACGGCTTGTTTTGAACTTGTGGTTTTTGAGAGGGTGGATAAATGATAAGTTTAGGCCTAGGAGAGTAATCCATGGGGTATCTAATGTACATAATCTCATAAGACTTATCCTTATTTTCATGATCTCTTAGTGAAGAGGATTCTAATGTTACTTCATCATCTTCATCTAAGGAATTACTATTTTCAATGTTCTCATTTTCATCCACCGTTATATCTTCCCCAGTAGGAGAGTTTTTTAGGAGAACTACAAACCAAATGTTCTTGACATTCAAGAATTGGTTCTTCTAAAATGACCATCGCAAGTAGGGGAATGATCAATGGTTGAATTTTCTTGCTCAATAAGAGTTTCCCTAGGTGAAGGGGGACAACTAAGATTCTTTGACCTTCATCTATTAGATTTTCTAATATCAAAGTATCCTCTTCACAACTAGGAGAGATACTAGGAGAAGAACAAATTTGATTGTCAAGATTATCTAAATTTCCATTCCTTTTTCCTATAATGTTCTCCAAAGGGAAGGAACATAAAGAGGGTTGTCATAAATCTTAAAGGTTTGATTATCTAACACCAACATATCCTCATCATTATCACAAGAGGAAAAGATGTTGAGATGGATGTGGATAGGTTTCAATGATCTCTTTTTGTCTTATGTTATCATCATAATTACTTATTGTTATGTCCTCTTATTTAGTAATTTCTTGCCTAATATGGGAGGTAAGAGGAGAGAAAAAACTCAAGTTCTCAAAACTCTCATCGATTAGTTCTTCTAACACTACAATATCTTCTTCACAAGTAGGAGAGATATTAGGAGAAGAACAAATGTGATTGTTATGATTACCCCAGGTTTATTTCACTAGACTAACCTCACTCTTAGAAGGGCTGCTAGGAGAGGGATCAATGATGAACAAAAAGAGAGGGGAAAGGACCTCAACAAGATCTGAAAATAGAACATGAATTATGATAATTATAGACTTTTGCAATGAAAACATGATGTGATTATTTCTTTACAAGCTTGAAATAAAACAATGATGGAGCAAACATGCAAAAGGATAATGCACTTTTCATATTTCAAACAAGGTAATTTGTTGATTACACTATTCAATGATCTGAAAATGAAATGTTGCAAATGCAAATTTGGAATTAAGCAATGCATGAAATGAACCACTTTAAGCTAGATTTAGTAAAATGCATGAAATAGAAGGTCAACCCACTGAAATAGATAACCAATAGTAGCAAACAAAAGCAAAAAAAAGTAGATTTAAACCCTAAAAATTGTAACTTCAAACTTCACATGGACTAAGACACCAGCAAGGGCATCTTGGTCCTACTGATGAAATTTTGAGGTTCCAAAAACTGAACCAAGCAACAAACAACTCAGACAAGGTTCTAAGCCAAAAACCCACAAAGGGACTAAGACACCGGTAAGGGCGTTTTAGTCCTAGTAAAGGTTTTTTTAGAAAAAATGGAAAAATATGAGTTGATAACAGTGTTCCTAGGTTGCCTACCCAGGGACTTGATGTTTATAAATAGAAAAGTGTGCAAATGAATGCACAAAAAAGTGACTAATGACAAGCAATTGAATGCAAGGTTGAATGCATTTTTTTTCAATTTTTAATACAATAACAATGTTCCTAAGTGAAATTAGGATAATTAGCAATGCACTTTTCAGTTTTTCAATGAGATAAGATGATGCAAGAAAGAAAAAATGAAACCTTTATGCACTTTCACTAATGCAAATTTTATAAACCCTATATTCACTTTCACTAATGCAAGATGCAAAGCAAGAATGAATGCGAACTAGATCTAGGACCTTAGTGAACTCGAAATTAGAAAATGAATTCCCAAAATGTTAGGTTCACCAAAATGATTAATGGGGAAAGAGGAGGAAATTCTTTATGACTTAGGTCATAGAACACCACCTTTCTCTAATTATCATTTAAGAATGCCCTAGGATCCCAAATTGGATTGACTATCAACCCAAAGGTGATTCAATTCTCAACAAGGATGACCTAGGGGGGATTCTTTAGGCTTAGAAGGGTTCACCATCAAGCAAAAGCTTGGAAAAGACAACTTACCTTTCAACTCACAAAACCTAGTAATGCAAGCCAAATGATGAGTGCAAATGAAAAAATTAAGCAATAGTAAGTTAGGATGTTAGAACTAGATCTGAAGGAATCTATGAAAAATACCCTCAAGAGGACTAAGATGCTTGAAACTCAGGGAACAAACTCCATAAAGGGGCCACTTTAAAGCACATTTGAAATCAAGGTCCCAAGACCTTTGGGGGACAAAGACACCCTAGGTGGCATCTTAGTCCCAATCTAAAAATTAGGGACACACATCCAAAATTAGTAAATTATCATTTATCCTTTGATGTTTTTTGGGATTAAATCCATAAAAGATATATTTTATTAGGCTTATGGATGCAAAATAGGACCAATTAAGACATAAATAAGGATAAACAAAGCAAGGCGGTCCCAAACAAGTGTGAAAATGCAAGGGTATGCATTTTCCTACACCACACTTTTGAATAATAAAGTCACACCTTTTTTCTTGATTACCATCTGTTATATTCTATGCCACTATTTTATAGTTGTTGAACTCTACTACTTTCTTTCCAACTGCATGTGTTATTTCCATATGCTCACATATTGCATATGTTGCAAGCCACCACAATGCTGACATGTGTCATCCAAGCATTATTTCCTGTGGAATATTTGGCCTTCCTCTCTTTCACATAAATTTTTTGATAACAAGTCTCTTGAAGATGTTGGTGGGGAATGTATGCCACAATCCTACAAAATATTATTAGTATGAAAATCTAAACATATAGAACAGTAAACATCATAATGGTTAGAAAATTCATTGTGTAATCTACAACAAAAATTAGTGTGTGTGTGATTTATCTTGACATAAAAAGGTTTAAGCATTACAAAATATCTTTGAAATTTTTGAATTTGAGGATAATCCTCTAGAAATTTACGAAAAAACTATGTTTGAGTCATATGCAAAAATGCTTTGGATGTGGCTCACGATTTCGACTATAAATTCTCCTTCTTACCACATCCCTTTGATTTGGAGATGGCCTCGTGTTATTCTTCCAATAGTCTTCAATTAGTGATCTCAATGCTTCAACAACTAGTTTATCTTTTCATGGGAGTCTCCCCAAGAATGCCCATAATTCAATGGAATCAATGTCCTCAAATCTTTCATCACTTTGAATGGGTCTTGATAATTTTTTTCTATTAATTCTCAATTGTTGAATTGTCTTTCTAATGAGAGAAGATTTCCTTGTTTGATTACTTACCAAAGTTAATGTAATGACATGTCGAGTGACATTACTATCTTATGAGCATGAGGTATTACCCACACTCTCATAAGCATTCATTAGATTCTTCACAATAGTATTTTCACTTGAAGCATTCGATGTTCTCAACCCAAGAATCTTCATGATGGACCTATACTTTATACCTCACATCATTTCAACAAATAGTTGACATATTGTGGTCTCATTTAACTTTTCAAAGAACAATCTCTAAATCTTATCAACATATCTTCTACAAGTGTGTTGTGGAATCTTACCTTCCATTGGCTGCAAAATATTCTAATCAATATTAATCAAAAACTTTGGCTTTCTATGCAAAATTCTAGGTGGTGTTCTCATAGGTACATTCATCTAAACATTAGGAATTTCATCAATATTTAAGTGATATGGGCTAGATTGCGTACCTTCAATCGAGGATGCAATAGATGACATACCTTGAGGTTGAGATGGGGATGATGGAGTACCTCCCTCCTCAAATGCGAGTGATGTTGCACTCTCAACTTGAGATGTGGTAGATGGTGTCCCTCCATATTTACTTGTGGTAGATGGTGTCTCTCCCTATTCACTTGCGATAGATGGTGTCCATCCATATTCACTTGTGGTAGATGGTGTCCCTTTGTATACACTTGTGGTAGATGGTGCCCCTCCATATTCACTTCTGATAGATGGTGTCCCTCCATACTCACTTGTGGTAGAGGGTGTGTCTCCAACTACGGTATTCAAATCTGTCTTAGCATGATGTTTTCACATTCATTCCCTTTGTACTTCCAATGCATTTTCTCTTTTTGATGGTTGAGGTTCCTCTTCAATTGGCATGTCTTTGTCAATCATATCCAATTTATTCTTCTCATGATGTGTCCCTCATCCATGTTGCTTTCTTTGATTTCCTAGTTTTGGACTCTTCCTTTGTTGGTTTAATCCTCGTTCATTTCCTTGACATGATGGATAATTTTATCTGTAGCATGATAAAGAGCCAAATATTATTTCCTTAAAAATGAATCCATACAGATAAATGAAATATATGTCATTCAACCCTTCATACAAAATACTTACAATCATCTTGTAGAAGAGTATTTCTAGCATAGACAAAGCTAACATGAATTTTTGGATGGAATACCTTAAAAAAAAGTGGTTTGGTGGAATTCCATGATTGCAAGATAGGCACAAAATGGAAGAATTCACAAGGCATGTGAATTTTTTGAAAAAAATGTGTTTGGTGGACATGTATGCAAAATGTGGTACCATAGACAAGCTAGTGAGCTCACTAGCTTGTCAATGTGGTACCATAGACAAGCTAGTGAGCTCACTAGCTTGTCAATGTGGTAGGATTGACAAGGTAGTGGGTTGTTTGAAAAAATGCCTCATAGAAATGGGGTCTCCTGGTGATGTACTAGCTTGTCAATGCACTAGGATTGAAAAGGTAGTGGTTTTTTGAAAAGATACCTCATAGAAATGGGGTCTCACAATGATGACCCCATTTCTATGAGGTATTTTTTCAAACAACCCACTACCCTGTCAATCCTACCACAAACAAGCTAGTGACCTCACTAGCTTGTCAAAGGTCACATGAATTTATGGATAGAATTCCTTAAATAAATGTGGTCTCGTTGCATGCCATGATTGCAAGATAGGAACAAAATGGAAGCATGGACAAGGCACGTGAATTTTTTGACAAAAATGTTTTGGTAGACATGTATGCAAAATGTGGTACCATAAACAAGCTAGTGACCTCACTAGCTTCTCAAAGGTCACATGAATTTTTGGATGGAATTCCTTAAACAAATATGGTCTCGTGGCATGCCATGATTGCAAGATAGGAACAAAATTGGAAACTATACTTGAGAGAATGAAAAAGGATGAGAACACAAAGGAAGACCATAAAAATCAAGTAGGGCAATTAACTTCATACTTACATCACCTAGTTGGCCATATTGAATTAGCTTCACCTTTCCCCATGTTACTAAGTTAGCCTTGACTAAAGAGTCTTGAAACAGTGGAGAGAAGGGTTACAATCCCTTTTAGGTAGAGTAATCAAGGAAACATTAAAAATATATCACAACATTAGTGATGAGGTAAGTTTAGAAATAGAGATTAAAATGAAAATAGATTCAAAGATCTATTAATGTGGGAGGAGTATATTCTAATTTTGTAGACATGTATGACAAATTTGGTAGCATAGAGAAGGCAATTAGTCTTTTGAAAAAATACACATCACCATGATACCACATTTCTTTGAGTCATTTCTTCAAACAACCAATTGCCTTGTCTATGTTGTTTGATAAAATGCTTTGGCAAACATGTATGGAAACTTTGGTAGCATAGAAAAGGCAATCAACTGCATGGTAGAACTATTTGACAAAATGCATCAACGAGATATTTCCTCGTGGACTATAATGATTACATGATATGCACTAAATGGATTTGTTGAAAAGGCTTTAGAAAATCTCAAGCATATGCAATTTCTAGTGTAAAACCAAATTCCACTACATTTTCCAACATCCCCCATGCCTATACCAAAATGAAAGCTTTGGAAAGGGCTATGCACATCCATAGAAAAGGATTGAGAAATGATGTATTATATTGCATACTTATAAATACTCTCATATATATGTGTATACAAAATGTGGAAGCATACACAAGGTAGGTTAATTGTTTAACAAAATTCCTCAAAAAGATGTGGTTTAAAATTATAATTGGAAAATGTAAAGAATTGTGTAGTTTAAAATGTGCCAAAAGGGGCTAAGGTTATAATGAGAAACAAATAATGATCAACATGGAATATGAAAAATAACAAAATCAAAGCAAGCCAAAATAGAATTAAGGAAATTTTTTAAAAAATGTGTAAAGACTTCACATACCTAAAAAACAGAGATTCGAATGGAGGAGTTCTACCAAATTATGTAGCGTTTTCTTCTTCTTCCATCAAACTCCTCAAAAATTTAAGTCTTTCAAAAGCTTGTTTCCTTTTCAATGCTTGAATGTATATCACTCTTGAATGTAATTGATACTTTAATTGATATATTTCAAATTCAATGTAAAAACTCTATTATTTCATGCAAAGGTGATGGAAAGTTCATAAAATGGTGGTAGAGTGTGAAAAAATTGCATGCACACTCCAAAAAAGCATAAGAAAGCTTCTTCTTCTTGGAACATGTGCATAACTAGGAGAATATACAAAATGTGGGCCTAGAGATCATAGGTATATTGACTTTCTTACTATTTTTATAGGACAAAATGCACTCACATTATATGCGCTTGCATTAAAAAGTGAATGTGTTTTGTCTTTCTATAGAAATGGCTACATATCAACTTCTTCAAAATGCACTCACATTATAAAAATGTTGATTTTCTATAAGTTTCTTTTCTCTATCTCTCTATCCTTAGCCATCCACTCCCCCTTAGCAATCTAGGTCTCTCACTTATCCCTAAACCCTCAACCCTGGACACTATGCCTTAAACCCTAATCCCTCAACCCTATACTATAAAAACCCTTGATATGCCTACCCTTAAACCTTAATCCCTAATCTCTCTCTCCTCTCTCTCCCTCTATCTCAATCCCACTCCCTCTCTCTCTCTCACTCCCTCTATCTCTCTCCCTCTCTCTCCCTTTCTCTCAAGTCTCTCCCTCCCACCCCCTCTACCTCTCTCTCTATCTCAAGTCTCTCCCTCCTACCCCCTCTCCATCTCTCAGGTCTCTCTCTCACTCCTCCCTCTATCTCTCTCCTCCCTCTCTCTCACTCCCTCTAACACTCTCCCCTCTCTCTTCCTCCCTCTCTCTTAGGTATCTCCCTCCCACCTCCTCTCCCTATATTTATCTCAAGTCTCTCCCTCCTACTACCCCCTCTCTCTCTTTCTCTCAAGTCTCTCCCTTCTACCCCCTCTCACTCAACCCTCTACCCTCCACCCTAATCCCTCAACCCTCAACCCCTATACCCTCTACCCTATACATTGGACCCTCAACCCTAATCCTTCAACCCTCTACCCTTAACCAAATACCCTCTACCCTCAACCCTATACCCTCTACCCTTAAACCCTTAAAATCTTAAACTCTCTATCCTCAATCCTAAACTCTCTATGCTCAACCCAATACCCTCTACCCTCAACCCTTAAACCCAAAACCCTCAACCCCTATTCCCTCTACCCTATACATAAGACCCTCAACCCTAATCCCTCAACCCTATACCCTCAACCCTCATCCTTAAACCCTCAACCCTATACCCTTAAACCCTAAACTCTTAAACCCTCTACCCTCTACCCTTAACCCAATACATGTACAATTTTTGCACACACGCCCCACTGAAAGCAGGGACCCTCTTCCGCTTTCATTTCTGGTGTCTTGGCCCTTTTGATTTTGAGGATTTATTTTGCATGTGCTTAAATGTTTATCTTGCTATCCTAGGTGATTTCTATGGGTTTCATAGTGAAAATATTAAGTTATGAGCTAAGTTCGGGTTTTTTCCTTGGTTCAGGATTTTCCACCCCTACCAGATTTCCCCAAATCCTACTCAAATTCTGACTGAATGCTATACTTTAGAGGTTTTCGGTCTTTACAGAATTCCATGTGGGCCAGATTTTCCCAAATTTTGTCCTGTTGTTGAATTCCCAAATTTTCTTGGCTGTCTTATCAGCAACATTAATGTTCTTTGTACAAGCCTTGTAGGATGTATTTAGCTGATTTTTTAGGGCTTTTATGCCATTATGCTTTATTGTTTTTCATTGATTGAGCTAAAGGGTTTGTTCTTGGAAGTGTTGGATTTGGCGCATTGAATTTGTGAATTATTCAATTCAATGGTGATTTCCTGAGCATTTCTACTACTATCTTTGCTAGGAAACGTTAAACTTGCATTTGTTATTTCTGAGATCAATTTCTGCTTCATCAATGGTATGTATATGATTGCCCTGCTTTTCATTGATGAGGGTAGTGTTGCTTTAGCATTTCTGGTTTATTCAGGGTCTAAATTTCTGCATGATATTGTTTAATTTTCAATTTCCCATGTAAGTTTCAAGTTCACTCTTTCATTCACATTAGGAGATAACCTATTTGTGAGCCATGATGATCTCCCTAGTAAGACTTAGTGGTTGAAATAAGCAAATTCTGAGCTTACCTATGCGTTAATGGTGAATTTGTAGGGTTTGAACCTAGGGCATCACCATTTCATCCTATTTCATGTTAAAATGGGCCTATAATACTAAGAAAATCTATAGAAGGTCTATATTAAATTTTTCTCGAGCTTAAAACCTTGGAATTTGTGATTGATCTGTTAATTTGGGCCAAATCATCATTTAATGCTGAAGTTCGGGTTTATTCCTGGGTTCGGGATTTTCTAACTCCGGCGGATTTTCCCGATCCCCTCTGTTTTCCCAGAATTCACATACCTTCGGAGTTTCACCTTGTCTGTAGATTTCCTTTGGATCCGAATTTTCCCGAAATCCTTAGTTCCCTATTTTTTCTAAATTTTGCTGAAAGTCTTCCCCTTCGCGGAAATCCATCCCATGCGGATTTTCCCAAAACCTGATGGAATGTGAGGAAACATGGAATAATTGAATTTATTAATGACTTATGATGCATTTTATGATTAATTCATGCTATATTAAGATCTCACATGTTGTTTATCTACTAATAATGATTAGAGTTAATTGTTAGTAGGTGTTTTCATGTTCATTCTGTTGGAATCCTTCTGGCCCAAAATTTTCCAAAATTCCTCCATGGCTTGGATTTTGCGGATGGTCCTAAAACACAAAGTTTATCATGATCATTTTATATGAGATTTAATAGCACCCTACTTATATGGGATTCAATTTGATGATGATTTTGACGTATTAACCTTGGTTTCCTATGATTTTCTTTACTATGTTTCCCTTCTTGAGTGCAAGCTGAGCCTAGCAAGACAGTGCTTGGATATTCAATATCTAAAGCAAAAAGGATTAAAATGGATATGAAGAGCAGGATCCTAGAGAGCAAGATCACCTCTATATAGTTAGAAGTAACAAATACCAACGTTGGATGTGGGACTATGAGGAGTTAAAAGGAAGGATGGCAGCAGATGATCTTCCTGTGGTAGCTAGGAGAATGAAGGAGTCAAGCCTATCACATGTAGTTGGTTTTCCTTCCACAGTCTAGTGCTATGAGCTTTTCCTTGAGTGTGCCAGACACTATGACCAGGAAGACACATATCTCTTGTTGTAGAAAACCAAAACCATCATGGAGTATACCAAGGATAAGCTAGTGAAAGATAAACTTCTCCCCTCCTCTGGAGCTGCTGAACCTTGGGAGTGGTTTGAGGCCTTACAAATTAGACAGAAGGTTTTGAGAAAGATCCACAAGCAAAGGAGGAAAATTGATGATACCCTAACTGGTGTGTAAAATGGATGCATCGCTTTCTTTGAGATAATGATAGGGAGAAGGAAGATTGCACCTAAATACTTGAGCCTAGAACAATTCAGAAGGTGGTGGTAGGATGTTTATGCTCCAGTCAATGATGATCTTGTTATTGAGAACCAGTTAGATGATGTAGCTACTTACCTTTTTGTGATTGATAAGTACCTAACATACAAGGTAGATTGGGATAAATCGGTGAAACAATCAAGGGAAGATATTGCCTCAATTGAAAGCCAACTTAAGGTTTTTCCTTTACCCCCTATGGCCGACTTGGATAAGGTGTTTTTGAAGGTGCATGAGATCCTGGATCAAAATAAAGACAAAGGGGAAGGTAGTTAATATTGGGCTACATTGATATTTTTGCTTCCCTATTATTTTGGCATGCATTGGTCTGAGTTGCATTGGAGATCCCAGGCCGACTTGGATGAAATTCATGTATTTAATGCATAATTTATCTCATTTTGAATTTCTTTGGGCTGAATTTTTTTATGGCAAACTGTTATTGTAAAACCTTGGCTAGGCTGACATGTTTTGAGGTCTCTATTAATGTGGCACTTTTCCTTACTCGATAGACATAGAAAAAAAATAGACATAGAGATAGCTAGTATTGAAGCAAATTAAGCGAAGTAGAAGTTAGAAAATTGTGCTCCCAAGCAAATATTGTAACAGAAGACTAGAATTGTTGCTACAGTGGATATTTGATGCAAGTAATGACATTGTGATTTGGTGTTATACTTGTGTTCTCCTTATCTTGCATGGTTCTTGTTATTCTATCTTTAGAATTTCTTTGAGGAAACTTGTGAGCTTGATATTTAGAGTTAGATTTGATTTAATGATGTCTATGGTTTGATATTTGAAGTGTTGTAGCAATTCATAGTCCATACTTTTTGTAGCTAGCTGACTATTTGTTGCTTTGCAAATTAGATTGGACTAAATATTTATGGTGTTTAGTTCAATTGTGAGGATTTATTCATTTTAATTTCCTTAGGGTTGTCTTGGATGAATATTCATGATCTGAAAATATTATTACCTTAAAAGATAGCATTGTTCTTGTGAAATTATAGATTCATCTGGGTTAAGCAGGAATTGGTTTGTCTGGGATTGGTCCATTTCGAGTATTTTATCATTTACATCGTTAATTTTAGAGTAACATTAGGTTTAGTAATCTCTTCAAACCCTAATCTTTTGCTATTTTCTTTATCATTTTAGTTAGATTTAAGATTAAAAGTATCATCAAATTTTTAGATCTGATAAATTGAAGATCTAGTCTTTGCTTGTAGTAAGGTCCCATTGTGATTACCAACATTTTCACATTTATCATTGAGTTGTTTATGCATTGTCAAGACCTGACATTAGAGGCCTTAGGGTTATCTCTTGAGGCTTGCTGATAGAGATTTACCTTTCAAGAGAGATAGGATTTTATATTCTTTCTAAGTTGTTGCTATGCAAAAAACATCATCAACAGATTGGCGCTAGAAGGAGGGCCTAAATAAGTTAAGCTTGATCAATTTTTGTCTGCCATCTATCCTGAAAGATTAAGAAGAAAAACTAGATCTACTCTAGGAGAGGAGGAATTTCAGGAGTTTCCAGTCCCTACTAGGTCAAGAAGGACTAGAACCAGGGGTGAATCATCATCCACCCATTCACCTCCATCATCCCCATCTTCATCAGGCTCATCTTCATCTGAGTCTAAGAACATTCCCATTCCACAACCTCAACTAGTCATTAATCGACCATTACCACCTCCACCTCCACCAATGGCTTTCCTTGCTAACAACCCATCTCCATTGATTTTTTCCAACTACAATGTCATGCCCAAGAATCCATAGCACTTTTTCTCCAAATTCCATGTTAATGACCCTAATAGAATTGTTGAGGAACACATCAGGATCTTCTAGACTTTCCTTAAGGATAGGGTAATCAATCATGAGGATGTAGCATGTAGGCTCTTTCCCTACTCCTTAGGAGAAGAGGCATTTTATTGGTACAATCATTTTCCTGGTGGATCTATCCAAAATTGGACTAAGTTAGAGAGTACATTCTTGCAAAATTTTAGGGTTCCCATTAGTTCCAATGAGCTTTATCGACATTTCACTTATGTTAAGAGAGAATTCAATGAGCCTATAGGATCCTTCAATAAAAAGTTCCATCGTGCCTATACTAGGTTGCAGGCTCCCTATGCTATTGACCAAGCCACTACTCTAGAGGTTTATTATGAAAGTCTTGACAGTCTGATATCTACCTTCATTAAATGGAAAAACAACCCTCCCAATACTCTACTTGATGCCTATGCTGAAGCTGAGAAGGTGAGTACTACCTTAAGGAAAAATGTGTCTAGATCTTTACCATCATTAGGACCCATTGCTCACCCAGGACAGGTCCTAGCTCTCAATCAAGCTTTCGCCAACCATAATCCCATCCTGAACCCGGTTCCTCAATTGCCATTGGTCCCTCATCCAGGCCCCCAGTCAATCAAGTCCCACATGCTATTAGTTATCCCCAACAAAATGCAAATCAACCCCTACATCTACAGTCTCAGGGTGGCTATCCCTCATATCTCTAGAACTTTGAAGTCTTGAATCAATCATTGGGTACTAGTACTGTAGTAGGATATCCAAAGAATAATGCCAATCAACCTCCATATAGGAATCCTAATAAAGAAAGGCTGGATGAGCTAACAGAACAAGTGAAGAAATTAAATATGGAGGTGACCTACTTGAGGAATCAGAACAATTAGCTCTAGGATGCTCAAAGAGGTATGCAGACCAATTATGGTAGAGAAAATAGGGAGAAACAACAAGGATGAAACTTTGATAGGAGATATAACAATGAAAGTGGATATAATGATAGGGGACAAAATTATGATAAGGGGAAAACCTCGAATCAGAATTTTGATAGAAATCAAACTGGTGTTCAAGGTTTTGACCAAAGACTGCCACCTAGTCAGAGTAGGACTTGGAATACAAGGCCCAACAATAGAGGAGTCCCCACCCCATTGGATCAACCAGTTAATCAATCAGCCAATCAATCGGTTAATCAAGAAAGGCCTCCTAGTGGTGTATATTTGGTAGAAGCTGCTCTATCCAGATGGTGTAGACTCCATAAGACAAGTCAACACTTTGAATTAGATTGTCAAGAGTTTCAGACAGTGGCCTCAATCTTCCAGTACAAAGTCGAGAACAATTCAAGTGGTTAGGAGATGGTACCATCCACCCCTTATGACTCTTCAATTTTGGTGCTCAATCATGCTCCTTTTCCACAGAGCAAGGAAAATGTGCTCGAAGAAGAATCAGACCAATTGAAGGAAGAAGCAGATTAGGTGTGCAATGGAGATGAGATCACACAGCTTTTCGATGAGAATCTAGTAAATGACAATGACCCATTAGATGAACAAGAATCCTATGTTGAAGAAGTGCAGACATTCTAGAGGCCTACTAGGAAGTATGATTTGAGAGACATGCCACATAGACGCCCACAAGTTGGAGGCTTGTTTACTACTTCCATCCCTCCAAACAACTTCACTATACCTCTAGATCCAAATTCCAACAATAATCCATCTTATCCTCATGTGTCAAAGCAGTATCTATCAAAGGAAGGGAAGACTCAGATGGACATGTCAAAAGGAAGAAATTTTGAAACCGGCAAAGACAAAGTGGTGGAGAACCCAAGAGATATTCTTGTTGACTTAAGTGAGAAGCAATTAGATGTGTATGTTGCAGAAGAACTCAAGAAGCTCAAGGTAAGTCTCTCTGCATACGAATTATTGAGAGTTCCAGTTATTAGGAATGCAGTCCGAGGAGCTTACAATACAAATCCCACTTCCCAAGATAGCTTAGTAAATGAAAGTGTCAATAGAATATCTAGTTCTCAGTCATTGGGAAGGCTAAATCAAAGTCACCATCAAGGTCACATGCCTAGTAGAGACAAAGGAAAGGAAAAATATAGAACCCAAGTTGCTCAAGTAGATACTCCTCTAACTTTGTTCCAAGGGAAAACTGATACTCCTCCTTTCCTAATTTATGTTCGAATATTCAATAAGAATTTACATAATTTCCTATTGGATTCAGGTGCTTCCACCAACGTTATGCCATTTAGTGTTTGTAGGGCTTTGGGAATTACTCCTACTAATTCCCAAAAGAGAGTTACCCAATTGGATAGGACTGAAGTGAATGTTGTAGGAGAATTAAATATGATTCATATGTAGGTTGCTACAGATCCTAGGATTCAACAAGTTATTAATATATAGGTAACAGATATCCCTGATGCTTATGGCTTGATTTTAGGAAGGGACTTCACTAGAGCTTTGAATGGATATGTATCAACTGATCACTCTCACATGTGGCTTCCCTGGAAAGGGGTACCAAATCAGATTAGAATCGAAAGAGAACCTAGGATGAAGTACATGATTACAAAATATCAGAATACCTCTAACGAAATTATAATATCAGAAGTAGGTATGGGAAATTATGTGCTTGCAGCCTCTTTTGAAGAATCGGATATAGAGGAAGTCCTTATGTTGCATTACATGCCTGCTGAGCACACAACGGAACCTAGTCAAAATGAAGCTCAGGTAGAGCCAGTTGGAAATGATGATGAACTACAAGATAATCAGCTCAACTTGTTGGATAGTTTCCAAGAATTCATTTAAAGATATATTGAAGATCAGATTCAATTGGGTAGGAAGATGAATTTCAGAGACTTACTCTTTCCTAATTGGTGTAGAGTCCATAATGCTTCCCATTCAGAACTAGACTGTTGCTTATGCCAAACTACAGTGGAACAAGTGCAGAAGTGTATCAACCCCACTCGAGCAATCAAAGTCACTATTCAGAATGATCCAGAGGATCCTAAAGGGAAGAATTTCATGCTTTCTAAGGAACCTTCCAATAGCAACAATGTGTAAAGTACAACAGGGAAGTCTACGGCTGCTGGTTGTTGGACCTTAAGGTTTGATGGATCCAAATCAAAAAAAGGAGCTAGAGCTAGATTTTAGCTAATTAGTCCTAAAGGTAAAACCTTCTTCACTGCTCATAGACTCCAATTTCATTGCACTAATAATGTAGCAAAATACGAAGCTTTAGTCCATGGGTTGTTAATGGCATTAAAGAAAAGGGTTAAGATTTTACAAGTTTTTGGGGATTCTAAATAAGTGATCAAGCAAGTTAGGAAACAATACTCTTGTCATGACCGAAGGATGACCAATTATAGACATAGAGTATGGGATCTCATCGAAGGATTTGATGCCTTTAACATTCAGTTGATACCACACAGTAAGAATCAAACAACAAATTCCCTTGCTCAGGCCGCTAACACCTTGCAACCTTTATCTCTTTGTAGATTAAAGAAACTTATAGTGGAATTGACTCTAGTGCCCTCAGTGCCTAAAAATGTCACTAATTTCTAGGTATTTGAAGATGACAAGCATATTTTAGATTTTATCACAAACACTGATGTTTTTACTTCTCAGATCATTGATGAAATTGAGCCTCTAGAAGCAGAAATGGATTTAGGAGTGATTAACCTGAAGACTATTACTATTCCCAAAGGAATGGTAAAGTTAGAGAGGATTTTTTATTTGGATAAAGTCAGAGAACAAGAGCAAGATGTTAAGAAAGAGTCCATCAGTGGACAATGTGAAATATATAATATGGGAACTCATGAAGATGTCAAGAATGTTTTTATTGACAAGGTGTGTACTCCAGAAGAAAGGAAAGGAATAATTGACGCCATACACAGATATCAAGATGTAATAGCCTGGAGTTATGAAGATCTAAAGACATATGATACATCCATTATAACTCACACTATCCCTTTGAAGCCACGAGTGAAGCCTTTCAGACAGAGGTAGAGGCCAATCAATGCCTTATTGGAACCCATAATATAGAAGGAGGTGTAGAAATTGTTATCTACTAGAATCATATTTCTAGTTAGACATTCAACTTGGGTTGCAAACTTGGTTCTAGTGTGAAAAAAGAATGGGAAAATCAAATTGTGTGTAGAATTTAGGAATCTTAACAAAGCATCAAACAAGGATAACTATCTAGTGCCCTCACTAGATGAGGTGCTTCAGATTGTCAATGGATCTCAAATGATTTCCTTTCTAGATGGCTACTCAAGATATAATCAAGTTATGGTGCAGTATGAGGATAGGAATAAGACTGCCTTCACTACAAAATGGGGTACATTTTCCTATAGAAGGATTCCTTTTGGTTTGATTAATTCTAGAGCTACGTTTCAAAGGGCCATGAAAATTTATTTTAAAGACATCATTGGCAAGTACATAATTATTTATATGGATGACTTGACAGCCTTTTCAAAAAATAGAGGTGATCATATTGCAGATCTATGTAAAGTGTTCTAGAAGTGCAAGGAATTCAGAATATCTCTCAACCCTAAGAAGTGCATCTTTGGAGTGACAGAAGGAAAGTTGTTGGGGCATGTCATCTCCGAAAAGGGAATTTCTATTGACCCAAAATGAGTAGAGGCTATACTCAGGATTCAACCACCTGCTAGCAAGAAAGAAATGAAGTCATTCTTTAGCAAGCTCAACTTTGTGAGGAAATTCATCACTAGATTTGCCGAGATAGTCAAGCCATTGAATGAAATGATGAAATAGGAGGCTAAAATTGAATGGAGTAGAAGTAAAGGAAGCATTTGCAGAAATTAAGAGATCCATTGCTAAAGCTCCAGTGTTGGTGAGTCTATATTATGCTAAGCTATTTTACATATATTCATTTGCTTATGATCATTTTTGTGCTAGCATGTTGACTCAAAATTATGACCAAGGAAATGAGCACCCCATAGAATTTATGAGTGCACCATTGAAAGATGTAGAACTGAGATATCCAAGTGTGGAGAAACAGGCCTATGCCCTAGTCAGGGTTGTTAAGAAGTTTAGGCATTATATTCTCAAAAACAAGGTGTTTGCAATAGTCTCTGATCCTACTGTCAAGCTGCTATTGATGTAGAATAAACTTGGAGAACATAGAACAAAGTGGGTAACAATGTTGCAAGAATATGACATTTAAATTTGACCTATGAAATTAGTAAGGGGGCAAGGGTTAACAAGGACCATGACAAAAATGGGCCTTGATCTTATAGTTCAGCATTATAATATTGAAGACGTCTCCCTGGGGGGTTGGTATGATGACATTATTTATTATTTGTTGAAGCAAAGGTGTCCTGATCATCTCAATGCAGTATAAAGGAGGGCCCTACATTTGAAGAGTGACAGTTTTATGCTGAAGGGAACTGTCTTATACAAAAGAAATCATGAGGGAATATACTTAAGGTGCTTGAGACAACAGGAAGCTGAGAGAGTTCTGGCAGAGTTTCATGATAGGTATGGTACTGGCCATGGTTCTACACATTCTATTGCAAACCAAATTCTAAGGGCTGGTTACTATTGGCCCACATTGTTCAAAAATACCCACAGTCATGTTAGGACCTGTCATGTATGCCAGACTGCAATAGCCAGGGAGAAGTACACAACTCTTCCACTTCATCCAATCTTCAAGGTAAAACCTTTTGCACATTAGGGAATGGAATTCATTGGTCCCATCCATCCACCTTCCTCTGTTGGTCATAGGTATATTCTCACCACTACTAATTATTTTACATGGTGTACTGAAGCTCTTGCATGCAAACAATGTACTTCTGAAGTGGTAATTGAGTTCCTTGAATCAGGTAGTATCAATCGTTTTGGATGTCCTTTATCTTTAGTTTGTGATAATGGTCCCGCATTTGCATCTTTGAAATTTTCCAATTGGGCTTTCGATCATGGGATCATAATAAAATTTGTATCCAATTACTATCCACAGGGTAATGGGTTGGCTGAGTCTTCCAATAAAAATATTTTAACAGTTATCTATAAGCTATTAGAGAGGAATCCTAGGGATTGGCACACTCAACTCAGATTTTCTCTGTGGGTAGATCATACTAGACAAAAGAATTCCTTAGGGACTTCCCCTTATCACCTTGTGTATGGCCTAGAACCATTATTTCCCATCCAGTTGAGGATCCCTACTTTGCAATTCATTAATGAGTATTATGATGAAGAAAAAAAGCATGGGGCCCGTTTACAAGAATTATTACATATTGAAGAGAAACGAGATGAATCCATAGAGAACTTTGTTAAACATCAAGGTGTGGTTAAAATATGGTTTGACAGAAGAGCCAAGGTAAAAGCTTTCAAGATTTCTGACCTGGTTCTCTACTAGGATAAAGCCCATGACCGTAAGGGAGAGCATGGAAAATTTGATAAACTCTAGCCTGGCCCTTACCAGATTTCAGAAATTATTGGTGATAATGCTTTTCATTTGAAAACTATCACTAGAGAGGACATCCCATTGCCTATCAATGGGCAGTACTTGAAGCATTATTTCCAGTCCTGACCTATTTTCAGCTCTTTCTCTGTACATAGTTAGACTAGGTTTTCTTTCTATCCTAGTTTGTTTTGCTTTGCTTTGGTTAGTCCAGGTTTCCCTTGGTTTATTTTGGGTTAGTCTAGGTTTTCTTGTGGTTTTGGTGTTTTTCTTTGCTTTTTCTTTGGGGGTGTTCTTGTTTTCTCCTAGCTATGTTGCACTTGCATGATAAAACTATTTTATCTGGGACCATTCTAAGTATTTCCTAGCTGAGCTTTAATTTTGAATCTTGAATAGATGGTGGAAATCTCTGTTAGCCTCAAGGGGTCTAAATGTTGGGTTTAAGGATGATGGGTCACTAGTTTGATTTGAACTTGAAGTATTCTGAAATCTTATATCTTTTACACATCTTAAGAATCCTGAGGTCACTGTAGGATCTTTGTGAAGTCCTCTCAGGAAAAAAATCTTATTTCTGCTTTAGCACCACTGTGGTTCTCAGACTTGAGTGTGAACTTCATTGTTCACAAGTTGAAATAAAGAAGTAAAAGAAAGAAAAGACATATAAAAAAGAAAGAAATAAAGGGAAAATGTTGAAAATAAAAGAAAACATAAATTCAACTTATTAGGAGTTTCTGAATATCTCTACCAGGGCTATAGACGCTTGGCTGGCAGTAGAGCTATGTTTGGGAGAATCATAGCGATAAACTCATTGGGGCTATGGATGCCTGACTGGCAGCGTGGCTCTATCCAGGTTTCTTTTGAAGTTAGAATCATTACATAGCCTGTCTTGACTAAACATGGTTTCTACAGTCACTTAAGGATGGAAATGAATTCATGTGCACACACTTGGATTTTCAGTTTATGGAAGGTTCAGTCTGCCTTTGATTCTAATTCCATGATCTTTGCATTTTGATTTGTCTTGTTGGTTAGTAGGATTGAAACCAAATATTTTGGGTTCTTGAGTCTTGTTCATCATCGAAATGCTCCAGGGCATTTTCCTAGCAGGAGTCACCATTTATTGTGCAATTTTCACACACCCACCCCGCTGAAAGCAGGGACCCTCTTTTGCTTTCATTTCTAGTGTCTTGGCCCTTTTGATTTTGAGGATTTATTTTGCATGTGCTTAAATGTTTATCTTGCTAGCCTAGGTGATTTCTATAGGTTTCACAGTGAAAATCTTAAGTTATGAGCTAAGTTCGGGTTTTTTCCTTGGTTTAGGATTTTTCACCCCTACCAGATTTCCCTAGATCTTGCTCAAATTCTGACTGAATTTTGTAGTTTGGAGGTTTCTAGTCTTCACGAAATTCCATGTGGGCTAGATTTTCTTGAATTTTGTCCTATCGTTGGATTCCCGAATTTTCTTGGCTATCTTGTCAGCGGCATTAATGTTCTTCGTACGAGCCTTGCAGGATGTATTTAGCCAATTTTTTAGGGCTTTTATGCCATTATGCTTTATTGTTTGTCATCGATTCAGCTAAAAGGTTTTTCCTTGGAATTGTTGGATTTGGGGCATTGAATTTGTGAATTCTTTGATTCAATGGTGATTTCCTAAGCATTTCTGCTACTATCTTTGCTGGGGCAATGTTAAACTTGCATTTGTTATTTTTGAGATCAATTTCTACTTCATCAATGGTATGTATATGATTTCCCTACTTTTGATTGATGAGGTTAGCATTGCTCTAGCATTTTGGGTTTATTCAGGGTCCAAATTTCTGCATGAATGAGGGTTTGATGTTAGGGTTGTGTGATATTGTTTAATTTCTGATTTCCCAAGTAAGTTTCGAGTTCACTCTTTCATTCGCATTAGGAGACAACCTATTTGTGAGCCATGATGATTTCCCTAGTAAGACTTACTGGTTGAATGGCGAATTTGTAGGGTTTGAACCTAGGGCATCACTATTTCATCCTATCTCACTTTAAAATGGGCCTAGAATACTAAGAAAATATATAGAAGGTCTATATTAAATTTGTCTCAAGCTTAAAACCTTGGAATTTGTGATTGATCCTTTAATTTGGGCCAAATTGTGATTTAATGCCGAAGTTCGGGTTTATTTCTAGGTTTGAGATTTCCCGACTCCGACGGATTTTCCCGATCCCCTCTTTTTTCCTGGAATTCGCATACCTTCATAGTTTCACCTTGTCCGCGAATTTCCTTTGGATCTGGATTTTCCCGAAATCCTTAGTTCCCTGTTTTTTCCAAATTTTGCTAAAAGTCTTCCCCTTCGTGGAAATTCATCTCATGCATATTTTCTTGAAACTTGATGGAATGTGAGGAAACATGGAATAATTTGATTTATTAATGACTTATGATGCATTTTATGATTAATTCATGCTATCTTAAGATCTCACATGTTGTTTATCTACTAATAATGATCGGAGTTAATTGTTAGTAGGTGTTTTCATGTTCATTCCGCTGGAATCCTTCTGGCCCAAATTTTTTTGAAATTCCTCCATGGTTTGGATTTCGTGGATAGTCTTGAAACTTGAAGTTTATCATGATCATTTTATATGAGATTTAACAGAACCTTACTTATATGAGATTCAGTTTGATGATGATTTTGACGTATTAACCTTGGTTTCCTATGATATTTTTAACTATGTTTCCCTTGTTGAGTGCAGGCAGAATCTAGCAAGACAGTGGTTGGATATTCAATATCTGAAGTAGAAAGGATTAAAATGGATATCAAGAGTAGGATCCTAGAGAGAAAGATCACCTCTATCTGGTCAGAAGTAATAGATACCAATGTTGGATGTGGGACTATGATGAGTTCAAAGGAAGGATGGCAGTAGATGATCTTCCTATGGTAGCTATTTTTCCTTCCACAGTCTAGTGCTATGAGCTTGTCCTTGAGTGTGCCAGACACTATGACCAAGAAAACATAGATCTCTTGTTGGGTATGTGCAGGATCATGATAGGCCAAAAAGTGGCAATATTATGGGTATTTGTAGGGTATGTGTTGATGACTTGTTTTTTACCCAAAATTGATGAAACAAAAAGGGTTTTTAGAGGAGATTCTTAGATTTCCACCAATATAAATTATGCTTTAATTTGAATTAAATAAATAATTATTATTTATTTTCTATTAGAATTACAACTAAAGTCCTAATTGATAGGCTAATTGAAAAACATCTATAACTTTCAAACGGTATCACATTTTTTGAATCTGAAACATCCATCACATTCTATGCTTCACATAATTTAGGATTAAAAAAAGAAAAATTAAATTTTATGAATTTTTGACAAAGTTAAGGTGGTCAGACATATGAGTTTTTATATTTTCTAAAATTTGTAATAAAAAATTCATAATTAATTAGTTACTTGGAAAAAAATTACAAAAAAATATGCATCACATTCAGACATGAGTCCTCTAGTTATATATAAAATCTTATAAAAAAATATTATCATTTTATTATGGTTAGGTGGTTTGAAAGACACCTACTTCTTATTTTTTCCCTAAAATTTAAGTACTATTGCATTGAAATTTCAAATTTTCACCAAATAGATTTTATTTATTTTTAAATAAACCTAGTAGTTTAGAAACTACATTCAATTTTCTATGTATTCTATTCTTACATATTTTTGAAATAATATAGATAACTTATTCATATTTTTTAGTCAAGTTACCTAACACTGATTTTTCTAAAAAAATTTCCACTTAAGGGCTTGTTTTTTCCATGATGATCCTACACATACCCTATTGCAAAACCTTGGGAGTGGTTTGAGGCCTTACAAATTAGACAAAAGGTTTTGAGAAAGATCCAAAAGCAGAGGAGGAAAATTGATGATACCCTAATTGGTGTGTACAATGGATGCATCACTTTCTTTGAGATAATGATAGGGAGAAGGAAGATTGCACCTAAATACTTGAGCCTAGAATAGTTGAGAAGGTGGTGGCAAGATGTTTATGCTCCATTATATGATGATCTTGTTACTGAGGGGTATGTGCAGGATCATCATGGAAAAAACAATCCCTTAAGTGGCAAAAAATTCAAAAAAATCAGAGTTTGGCAACTTGACATAAAAATTTGAATAAGTTATCTATATTATTTCAAAAATATGTAAGAATGAAATCTATAGCAAATTGAATGTAGTTTCTAAACTACTAGGTTTGTGTTTTTTAAAAAAGATATCTATTTGGTGAAAATTTGAAATTTCAATGTAGTGGTAGTTAAATTTCAAGGAAAAAATAAGAATTAGGTGTCTGTCTGACCACCCTAACCACAATAAAATGATAATATTTTCTTACAATACTTTAGATCTAAGTAGAGGACTCATTTCCTAATGTGATGCACATTTTTTTGTAATTTTTTCCAAGTAAATAATTAATTATGAATTTTTTATTACAAATTTTTAAAAAATATAAAAACTCGTATGTCTAACCACCTTAACTTGGTCAAAACTTAATGAAATTTAATTTTTCTTTTTTAATCCTATAGTATGTGAAGCATAGAATGTGACATGTTTTGGATTCAAAAAATGTGATACTGTTTGAAAGCTATAGATTTGTTTCAATCAGCCTATCACTCAGAACTTTAGTCGTAATTTCAATAGAAAATGAATAATAATTACTTATTAAATTCAAAGTAAATCATAGTTTATATTGATGGAAAGCTGAGAATCTCCATTAAAAACCCTTTTCGTTTCATCAATTTTGGGTAAAAAAACAGTCGTCAACCACATACCCATCATATTGCCACTTTTTGGCCCATCATGACCCTACACATACCCTGAGCACTAGTTAGATGATATGGCTACTTACCTTGTTGTGATTGATAAGTACCTAACATACAAGGTAGATTGGGATAAATCGGTGAAACAATAAAGCGAAGATATTGCCTCAATTGAAAGTTGACTTAAGGTTTTGCCTTTACCCCCTATGGCCAACTTGGATAAGGTGCTTTTGAAGGTGCATGAGATGCTAGATTAAAATAAAGACAAATGGGAAGGTAGTTAATATTGGGCTACATTGAGATTTTTGCTTCCGTATTATTTTGGCATGCATTGGTCCGAGCTGCATTGGAGATCCCAGGCTGACCTGGATGAAATTCATGCATTTAATGCATAATTTATCTCATTTTGAATTTCTCTGGGCTAGCTTGTTTTATGGAAAACTGTTATTGTAAAACCTTGGCTAGGCCAACATGTTTTGAGGTCTATTAATGTGGCACTCTGCCTTATTCGATAGACAAAAAAAAAAAAAAAGACAGAGACAGCTAGTATTGAAGCAAATTAAGCAGAGTAGAAGTTAGAAAATTGTGCTCCAAACAAATATTGTAACAGAAGACTGGAATTGTTGCTATAGTGGATAATTTGATGCAAGTAATGACATTGTGATTTGGTGTTATACTTGTGTTCTCCTTATCTTGCATGGTTCCTGTTATTCTATCTTCAGAATTGCTTTGAGAAAACTTGTGAGTTTGATATTTAGAGTTAGATTTGATCTAATGATGTTTATGGTCTGATATTTGAAGTGTTGCAACAATCCCTAGTCCGTAACTTTTGCAACTAGCTGACTGTTAGTTTCTTTGCAAAGTTAGCCTAGACTATATATTTATGGTGCTTTGTTCAATTGTGAGGATTTCTTCATTTCAATTTCCTTAGGGTTGTCTTGGATGAATATTCATTATCTAAAAATCTTATTACCTTAGAAGATAGCATTGTTCTTGTGAAATTGTAGATTCATCTAGGTTAAGTAGGAATTGGTTTGTGTGGGATTGGTCCATTTTGAGTATTTTATCATTTGCATCATTAATTTTAGAGTAACATTAGGTTTAGTAATCTCTTCAAACCCCACTATTTTGTTTTTTTTATCATTTGTGTTAGATTCAAGATTAAAAGTATCATCATATTGTTAGATATGATAAATTGAAGATTCAGTCTTTGTTTGTAGTAAGGTCCCATTGTGATTTCCATCATTTTCACATGTATCACTGAGTTGTTTATACATTTTCAATACCTAACATTAGAGACCTTGGGGTTATCTCTTGAGGCTTAATGATAGAGATTTACCTTTCAAGAGAGATAGGATTTTATATTTTGTCTAAGTTGTGTAGAAAACATCATCAACAATACCCTCTACCCTAAACCCTCTACCCTCTACCCTTAAACCCTTCAACCCTTAAACTCTCTACCCTCAACCCTAAACCTTCTACCCTCAACCCTTGACCAATAAAACCTAAACCCTTAAACCATCTACCCTCAACACTAATCCTTAAACCCCCAACCCTTAAAGCCTAAACCCTCAACCTCGATAACCTCTAACCTATACATTGAAACCTCAACCCTAATCCCTCAACCCTATACCCTCTACCCTCAACCTTAAACTCTCAACCCTCAACCCTTAAACTGTAAATCCTTAAACCCTCTACCCTTTACCCTTAAGAAAATACCCTCTACCCTCAAACCTATACCCTCTACCCTTAAACCCTTAAACTCTCTACCCTCAACCCTAAACCCTCAACCCTCAACCCTCACCCTTAAACCATCTACCCTATACCCTCAACCCAATACCCTTTACCCTCAACCCTAATCCGTCAACCCTCAACCCTTACCCTTAACCCAATACCTTCTACCCTCAACCCTAAACCCTCAACCCTATATCATCTACCTTTAAACCATTAAACCCTTAAAATCTCTCCCTCAACCCTTAAACCCTAAGCCCTCAACCCATATACCATCTACCCTATACATTGGACCCTCAACACTAATCCATCAACCCTATATCCTCAAACCTCTACCCTCAACCTTAAACCCTCAACCCTTAAACCCTTAAACTATCTACCCTCAAATCTAAACCCTCAACCCTCAACCCTTAAAACCTAAACCCTCTACCCTCTACCCTCAACCCAATATCCTCTACCCTTAAACTTAATCCCTCAACCCTTAACCCTTAAACCCTAAACCCTCAATCCCTATACCCTCTACCCTAATCCCTCAACCCTATACCATCAACCCTCTACCCCCAACCGTAAAACCCTCAACCTCAACCCTTAAACACACTACCCTCTACCCTTAACCCAATACCCTCTACCCTCAACCCTTAACCCTAAACCCTATATCCTCTACCCTTAAACCCTTAAAATCTCTACCATCAACCCCAAACCCTCTACCCTCAACCCTTAAACCTCTACCTTCTACCTCAACCCAATACCTCTACCCTCAACCCTCCTTCCCTCGACCCTTGACCCTTAAACCCTAAACCCTTGACCTCTATACCCTATACCCTATACATTGGACTCTCAACCCTAATCCTTCAACCCTCTACCCTCAACCTTAAAGCCTCAACCCTCAACCCTTAAACCCTCTACCCTATACCCTTAGCCCAATACCCTCTACACTCAACCCTCAATCCTCAACCCTATATCTTTAAACCTTAAACCCTTAAAATCTCTATCCTCAACCCTAAACCCTCTACTCTAAACCCTCAAATTTTAAACCCTAAACCCTTAAACCCTCTACCTTCTACCCTCAACCCAATACCCTCTACTCTCAACCCTAGTCCCTCAACCCTCAACCCTTAAACCATAAACCCTCAACCCCTATACCCTCTACCCTATACATTGGACCCTCAACGCTAATCCCTAAACCCTATACTCTCAACCCTCACCTTCAACCTTAAAACCCTCAACCCTCAAACCTTAAACCCTAAACACTTAACCCTCTACCCTATGTCTTTAACCCAATACCCTCTACCCTCAACTCTCAACCCTATACCCTCTACCCTTAAACCCTTAAACTCTCTACCCTCCCTAAACCCTCTACCCTCTACCATCAACCCTCAACCCTTAAAATATAAACCCTTAAACCCTCTACCCTCTACCCTCAACCCTAATCCCTCAAACCCCAACCCTTAAACCCTAAACCCTCAATGCCTATAACCTCTACCCTATACATTGGACCTTCAACCCTAATCCCTCAATCTTATACCCTCTATCCTCTACCCTCAACCTTAAACCCTCAACCATCAACCCTTAAACCTTCTACCCTCTACCCTCTACCCAACCATCAACCCTTAATCCCTTAAAACCTCAACCTTCTACCCTCTACACTATACATTAAACCCTAAACCCTCAATTCTCAACTATCTACCCTATACATTAGATCCTGAACCATATACCCTAAAACCTATATAATCAACCCTATACCATCAACCCTCAACCCTAATCTCTCAAACCTAAACCCTTAAACCTTAAACCTCATCCCTCAACTCTTAAACCCTTAAATTGTCAACCCTTAACCCCTCAACCCTTAAATTCTTAAACCCTAAACCCTCTACCCCACACATTAAACCCTCTAACCTATATATTGGAACCTCAACCATAATCCTCAACCCTATAGGTCCTCAACCCCTATCACTCTCTCTCTCTATCTATCTCACCTCTCTCTCCCTCCCTAAACATTAAAACTATCTACCCTAATCCCTTAACCCTATACCCACAACTCTTAAACCCTTATATTCTCAACCCTTAACCCTCTACCCTCAACCCTCTACCCAATACCCTAAACCCTCAACCATAATCCATCAAACCTAAGCCCTCAACCCTTAAACCCTCAAACCCTCAACCCTCTACCCTAAACCATAAACCCTAATCCCTCAGCCATAATACCTCAAACCTAAGCCCTCAACCCTTAAACCCTCTACCCTAAACCCTCAACTTGTAATCCCTAAATCCTTACTCCCTCAACCCTAATCCCTAAACCCTCAACCCTTAAACTCTAAACCCTCAACCCTAAATCCCTCAACCATCAACCCTTAAACCCCAAACCCTCAACCCCTATACCCTCTACCCTATACATTAGATCCTCAACCCTATACCCTCAACCTTCTACCATCAACCTTAAACCCTCAACCCTCTACCCTCTACCCCCAATCCAATACCCTGTACGCTCAACCCTATACCCTCAACCCTTAAACCTTAAACTCTCTACCCTAATCCCTCAACCCTCAACCCTTAATCCCTCAACCCTAATCCCTCAACCCTTAAACCCTTAATCCTCAACCCTTAATCCCTCAATGCTCAACCCTTAAACCCTAAATCCTCAACCCCTATACCCTCTACCCTATACATTGGACCCTCAACCCTAATCCTTCAACCATATCCCCTCAAACCTATACCCTAAACCCTACCCTTAACCCTAAACCCTAAACCCTTAAACCACCTACTCTCTACCCTCAGCCTAATACCCTCTACCCTTAACCCCAATCCCTCAACCCTATACCCTTCAAACCTAAACCCTCAACCCTATAGGTCCTCAACCATATTCCCTCAATTATCAACCCTCTACTTTATACATTGGATCCTCAACCATCATCTCTCTCTTTGCTTCTCTCCTCTTCTCTCCTTCTCTCTATCTCACTTCTCCCTCCATCTCTCCCTCCATACATGCCTCCCTCTCTACCATAATGTATCAACCCTAGATACCCTTAACCATGAAACCCTTAAACATTCAACACTAAACCCTAAACCCTCAACTGTCAACCCTTAATCCCTCAACCCTCAACCCTTAAACCCTAATCCCTCAAACCTAAAACCCTTAAACCCTCAACCCTCTACCGTCTACAATATACATTAAACCTTGAACCCTAAATTATCAACCATATACCCTATACATTGGATCCTCAACCATAATCCCTTAGCCATATACCCTAAAATCTATATAATCAACCCTATACCCTCAAGCCTCAACCCTAAACCCTTAGACCCTAAACCTCATCCCTCAACTCTTAAAACCTTAAACCCTCAACCCTTAACCCCTCAACCCTAATCCCTCAAACCTATACCCTCAACCCCTATCACTCTTTCTCTATCCATTTCTCTCTATCTCTCTCTCTCCCCCCTCCCTCTCACTCCCTCTCCATCATTCCCTCTCTCTCCCACTCCCTCTCTCACACTCTCTCTCTCCCTATCTCTTAGGTATCTCCCTCCCACCCCCTATCTCTTTATCCCTCCCACCATACCTAGATAAGTCCCTCTCACTCCACCCCCTCTCTCAAACTCCCTCTCTCTCTCTCCCTCTCTCTTAGGTCACTCCCTCCCACACCCTCTCCCTCTCTCAAGTCCTCCTCTCTCACACTCCTTCTCTCTCCCACTACCTCTCTCTCCCTATCTCTCAAGTCTCTACCTCTCACCCCCCCTCAAAATCTCAAGTATCTCCCTCTGGCACACTACCTACATAAATCTCTTTTTCTCTCCCTCTCTCTCCCTCCCTCTCTCTCAAGTATCTCTCTCTCTCTCTCTCTCTCTCTCCCTCCCACCCTACCAAGCTAAGTCCCTCTCACTCCAACTCCTTCTCTCCCACTCCCTCTCTCTTAGGTCTCTCCCTTCCAACCCCTCTCTCTCTCTCAGGTCTCTCTCTCACTATCTCTCTACCTCTCTCTCTCTCAAGTCTCTCCCTCCCTCTCTCCCTCCCACCCTACCTAGACAAATCTCTCTCTCTCTTGAAATTCTCCCTCCCTCTAAATACATACATACATACATGCATATATGAAGACATACATACATAAAGGCGTACATAAAATAATACACACATATGTACATACAATCTTACATACATACATATATACACATAAGCATACATACATACATATAGGCATACATACATACTTACACACATACATACATACATACAGACGTACATACATACATACATACATACATACATGTCATACAAGCATACATACATACAAACATACAAATATATACATACATTCAATAGACTAGAATTTAACACAAAGCAAGACATAACACAAGCACATTATAATGCACTTGTATTATGTCTTGATAGACATGTCAAAACTAAGTAATAGCGCAAGAGCATTATAACACAAGCGCATTATAACATGGTGCATGAGCACCTTGTTCACTCAATTCCTTTCATAGGAAAAATTATAAAAGTTGAATGTTCAAATGTAAAAACATTATAAAAGGTCTTGGGAGGTAAAAATTAATGTATTTGAAGTCTCAAATAGGTCACTAGGGGGTTGGTTAAGTCAAATTACAAATAATGTTGTTTTATTGCACAAATTGAAAAAGCTACAAAACTTGAAAAATGCAAAAATAGACAAGAATGTGAAGGTTCATCTCGTTGAAGAAGGTGGTGAGTTAGTCATAGATAGAAGGATAGTTTCTATAACTGATAGAAACAACTATATAAAGCTTGTAGAGGGCGAGCAAATGATCATTCTTGTTTTTTTGAAGAATTGTTATCAATAAAAGTACCATGTTATTAAAGTTCGGAGTTTATTTCTATTGTTTCTTTAGTTGTATGGTTTGAACAGTAGTATTGGGTCTTGTATCTTATTGTTTCAAGTATCATAGGGAGTTAGCTTTCATTTACATCCACTTTGAGGGAAATCTATTGAGTGTATCCCTTGTTTGAATTGAATTTCTTGAACTCAGTTTGCAACCCTCAATATTGGAGTTTTGAGAGTCCAATAAGCAAATGATCACTACTCCACCAAATTAGGCCTTGTAGATCAATGGAGTAGATTTACATAGGATGTTTTAAGTTTTTTTTTGTGTTAAATAATACAAGGAAAGGCAAGATTACAGTTTGAATGATGTTGTCCTACAAAAAACATGGAGTTTCCTTCATGAAAAGAATGGCTCCATGATGGAAAAGAATGTAAAAGCATGAAATCAAGTTGGGAGAGAGTTTAGAAAATTGGTGCAAACTAAAATAAATGTGTTTGAATCAATTTCAAAGTGGTAGAAGGTTTGGATTATGTTTTTCTAATAAACCCTCATTTGGGAAACTTGTTTTGTGTATAAAGTAAGGCTTTTGTTGATCAACATTTATTTGAACCCTTCTATTCCTAAAAATGGTTGAATATGGTATTTTGTAACCTAGATAAAGACTATTTGGGGTTATTAGGTGTTTTGGTGGATAATTAAGGATACTTCATTTGTAAATTTGGCCTAATTTGAGGCTTATTCTAGCATTTAGACAAGTTTTCTGATGTTTGTTTCAAAAAAAGTTTATATGAAATTTCAATAAAGATATGTTATTGTATGCCACAATGGGTTCCTAAGATAGTGTTTTTATCATGGATATTCCTTGTGGATTGAATGGAATACCCGTCCTTGACATATTGCTATGCTACTAGGAATGTTGGTCTTGAATGCAAAGAACTGAAATTCTAATAGAATAGTGATATGAGTGATTAAAGTTGTCTTGAAACACTCAAGGTAACAATGTTAAAGATTTCTAAATTCCTAGATAGTGTTTAGAAAGCATAATATGTTGTTTTGGTGCTTGGACAATGCGGAACCATGGTGCAAAGTAGTGTTTTGAGTGCATAAAGTTAAAGTTCTAATAATACAGAGTTATGAAGTAGTATAAATGGTTTGTTTATGTCAAATAGTGATGTTGCAAGGTGTACAAAAGTATGAAAGAAAGTTGTGATGATTAGTTATCAGTTTTACTTATTGAGATAAGTTGAAAAGAAGGGTAGTTTGGTGAATGATGAAAGAATTGATTGATTCAAAATCTCTAATCAGGTGATTGTTTTGATTTTGACTAATTGATGATGGTTGAGATGTATTCAAGTTTGATAAAGGATTGGAGCCAAGTTTTGATGTTTTGTGGCTTTGTATGAATGTAAAATCAAGAGAAATTGATGAATTTTGTTGAAAAGATTATTGAATCCATGGTGGTTGTTTAATTTGATCTTCTCCATTTTAGTTTGGGTCAGAAGTACCCTTGATGATTTGTTGACTTTGGTAGATGCTTTGCATCATAACGTGCTTGTGTTATTTCTTGCTTTGTGAATCCCCAAGCCTTGGGCTTGGTATTTGATTTGTAATACCAACCCAAAGGCTTGGAGTGCCTTCCCAACATCCAAAGAGGTGTTTTTTGTAAATTCTACATTATTTCACATTATCTTGTTTGTGTTAAGCATCCGGATTGCACGTGTTTCAAGGTCAAAAAAATCAAACAACTGGGTAATGTTAGGCTCTCTCTTAGCTATCTAACAATACAATTTTTTCACATTTTAACAATGTTAAGCCTTTGATCTATAGTTTCTTTTGTTTGTGTATCTATTTTTTTGGAAAAAACCAGTGTTTGGTGTTTTTTTCATTATAAATTAACCACTTATCAAATTTTCAAATAAATTACATTTTTAGAAACTAGACTCCATTCTACACATTAAAAAAATTGTTTTCAATTAGTTTTCAAAATTTATAAGGGTAGCATGGCCAAAAGTCTATTTTTTAGGAAGTTTCCACTTTGAAAATTAGTAAAAAATCAAATATTCATTAAAAAATTATCAAAAAAATCAGGCATAAACTACATAGTGTTCGCTAATTTCTCACCTAAATTTTTTAAAAATATTAAGAAAAATTTAACCTTTTGAGGGAGCCACAAAAGTTGCTATATTATGTTTTCTTGACAAAAACAACACCAATTTCTATGGCCCCCTATTTTGAACCCCTTAATCTTTACCATTTTCAAAAAAATAGTAGTTTAGAAAGTAGACTCGGAGCATTATGATCCTTGTTTTTGTTGCATCTCAAAATTTTGAGTGTAACTATCCTCAATTTCATGACCAAGGTCAGTATTTCCTGATTTCAGAAAAAAAAAAAAGTGGTCACTTAAGCCCCCTTTTTGGCCCCCCATCTTTTTGCACTTACCCTATTACTATTCAGAGTAGGTCATTATTATGGTGCATGTGTGTTATCGACATGCACAATTGGATTTGGATGACCAGAGTTGACAAAAAATATGAAGAATGAATCATTGAGAAAGAATATCACTGTTATATTAGTGATGATAAAGAGCATGACACACATTTTGTCCAACATTGCTTTAAGATTTTTTTTGAAGATTTGGCAAGAAGAGGTGTGAAGATTGAAAAGTATTTTGTATGGTATGATGGGTGTGTGTCACAATTCAAATCATCAAGGAAATTCTATGCACTATGTAGATATCATCAACACGACAACATACCACATGTTTCAAGTTTATTTGAGAGTGGGCATGGTGTAGGAGATCACATCAAATGCACTCTAAGAAAAAATTAAATGAATTATGAGGGAGATCATATAAATGGTGCACATGATCTATTTTTGAATGGTGTAAGAGACATTTTGCATATGATGTTAGCACATCTTTAGGGAGGAACCCATGTTTGAATGGAGTGTTTTGGGAGATATCAGGTATGTAATTTATTGTTCGAAAAAAGTTTCACTTGTTTTTAAAAATTTAACTTTAAGAACTCTATATTTATTTTATTTTGAATTATATGTAATTTGTAGGTGTAGATAGAAAAATAATGCATGGATGCAAGAGGGTAGAGAAAACAAGATCTTTGCATTGCGTGATGAGGACATATAGTTGCACATTTACATTGTGCACTAGGGATTACTCTTGTTTTTGTTATGTCTACATTGTGGGAGATTATGATAATTGCAACAACCAACAACATGGATATGTTAGTGAATGGAATTTGGTGCCACTAGTTGTTACTAACACATACAATGAAGATGAAGATAAAAGCTTTGAAGACATTTCTTTGATTTCAATTTATTATGACCACATTTCAGGATTGATTAAAAAAGTATAGGGTACAAGTACAAAGTTGTGTCATACTTTTAAAAAGAAAATAACCAACATTGATCCAACTTTTAAACTTGAATCACTAAAAAGTGGGATATATGTTTTGAATTTCAAAAAATATAAACTAATCAAATGTATATTTTTTAGTATATTTTGTGTTTTTTTTTTTTTGAAAAAATTAAAAAATTATTTGAATATAGTTTTTTTATAAATTGACACTATAATTTAGTTGTTGATAAAATGCTGAAAAATTAAGTTACATGAGATGTCAAGCTTTACATAGTAAATTTTCTTTTCTTCCTTTCAAATTTTTTGTGTGTATTTATAACTTGAAAATTTAGTGCATGGATTTTTTTCAATTTTGATAAATATATTTTTAAATAAATATTTAAATGTGTGTGTTTTTTCATCCAATGTCAACTTTTCTATTAAATATTTATTTCAAATATAAAAAAAAATATACTACCTTAATATAAATTATTTTATCTAGTGCATCATATTTTTCAATTCTTTTTAATAAGTTCTGGTATTTTTCTTGACATAGTAATCAACCTAATATTTTTTTGTTCATAACCTAAATTTAGTAAAAAAAATATATATATATATAAATAATAATTAATATTAAAATAAATATATATTTGAAAACTTCACTTATGGATCTATAAAAGTATATTTTTCTATTTTAAAAAAAATGTTATTTACATCAGTAGGAGTTGATGAAACATCAAATTTTTCAAATGATTTCATTTATTTGGTAAATTGGCCTCAAAGTACTAATAAGTTGGCCAAAAGTATGACACAACTTTGTACTTTTAAAAATTCAAGATTGATTAAAAAATTGCACTCATATATATCGTGCAAAGTTTGTATCTTTCTTGATTTATAAATTATAATATTTGTTAATTTAGATAAATTTAAATTGTGATTTTTTTATTAATTTTTTTTTAGAATTAAAAATTGGTTCTAATTATTTTTAATTGAACATTGTATATATGTACATGAGATGTTTTTGTGGTCATAATAGAGGTTGGAAACATAGAAGGTATTAGTTATTATTTATAATGTTGCATAGAGGAGAGGACGAAGTTAATACAATAAAAAAAAAAGCGATGAAATGTTGTTTCCCATAGGTTCGGTTGTAGTGAAAGGGACATATCTCAAATAATTTAAATTTTTTCAAAATGGGATTTATTTTATTGATTTCCATCTTTACAACTTGTGGTGTATCAATATAACCACCTAGTAATTGCTACTAGCCTATCTCTTCATCAATATCCATGCACACGTGGACATCATAAGTGGAGACTAGATAGAGATGTTCATCATAGAATACTACAAGTTATTGAAGATCAAGTTGAACCAATCAATGTGATACATGAATGAGCGACTTGTCTAAATGCATATTTTTCTTAGTCCACCAACAACTATTATCTTGATCATAATCAAGTATTTTTGAACTAATACATTTAAGTAATTAAGAACAATAAGTGTATAACTTAGAGATATAACATTTGGGTGTGATGTGTCAATTTTCTTGTTTCATGAATATGGATGTTATTAAAGTTTTTTATATCTTTTATTTTAGTTAATTTACCAAGTGAACATGGCATATACATCTAGGTGATTTAGTTCCACCTCCTTTACCTATTTTTAACACTGTCATATGTCACATGTCACATGACATTATATCTTCCATGTGTCATGATACTCATACATTCATATCTAACTATACTATTTAGATTTCATATATCCTCTTGTACATGATGATGTGATATAATATTATCAATCTTTTATGTCTCATATTCCATTTACTTATACATCTCAAGTTTTCTTTATCCATGTACATCCCATGATGATTTCATAACTTATAATGATCTAATACCTAAGCTCTACATACAAATTACTATGATATTATTACACCTTTCTCATTACTTGATGATAATATGAATCTTAGTGAATAGATTTTATGTGATGATTATGATGGTTTTATGGATTCCTTTTTACATGTAAAATCGTATTCTATTTATAGATTATATTAGATGATGTTATGTTATGGATTATTGATTTCATATTAGAATCAAGTGGTACAAATTTATAATGGTTGGATGCGTCTTATTTTCTTTATCCATACATCCCATGATGATTTCATAACTTATAATTATCTAATACCTAAGCTCTATATACAAATGATTGTGATATTATTACACCTTTATCATTTCATGATGATAATATGAGGCTTAGTGAATAAATTTTATGTGATGATTATGATGGTTTTATGGATGCCTCTTTACATGTAAAATCACATTCAATTTCTAATATTATATTAGATAATGTTATGTTATTGATTAGTGTTTTCATATTAGAATCAAGTGGTAGAGCTTTACAATAGTTGGATGCATCTTATTTTCTTCATATTTATTTAATGAGTTTAGTTTATGTTTTTATTTTCTATTTCTATATATTCCTAGTTCACATGATGATAATATGGAGTTAGTCATGATATCATGATTTCTAAGTTTTAAATCATAATTCATCTTCTACTAATATTGCTTATGTCTCTTCTATTCCTACCTCTCTTGTGAACCATAATTCACAACATAGTTATACTCTTGTGGGGCATATGTGCATTAAATATTAGTAAGAGGCCAATATATTACATTACCATCAAACTCAATTAATTTAGCTCCCATGCCTCAATTAGTATCTAAACAACCTAAGAATTTTGATACCATTCATCAATCACTAAGAACTCAAACTAAGATATCACTTTGGTATTTTTTATGTATGCCAGGTATTTTTATAGACATATCATGAAAAATGTCTTAGAGAAATCAAAATTGGTATTAATTATTAGAGGATTTCAACATGGATAGATGATTTCAAGCATAAATTATTGGTTGTTCAAAGTAGTTTAGGAAACCTCTAGGAAATTTTTCTCATTTTTTCTCTTATATTAATAGGAGGAAAGATTCATTCATCACTTAATAATCTTGTACTTTCTAAAATTGTTCTTGAGTTTAGTGTAATATCTATGTGTCACTATCATACCAAATTTATTTGTTATATGTGGCCCTATTTTCTATATATTACTGTTGTAGTTTAGCTGTCATTGATGTCAAAGTTCTATGAAGAATGTTGTAGTCTAGTTGTTTGGTTGCCAGAGTATCTAAGAAATACTCTGCATTTCTTTGTTGATGATGTTTTACTCCTACAGTCTGGAGAATAGCTTTTTATTGTCTCAAGGCATATGTGATCCAAATTTCCAATCATTTGAGTTATCAGAAAGGTGGTTTTGAGAGGGGAAGATTGAATATTGTGTTGATTCTATGAGGATATTCTTAGAGGTGTAAAGGTTGGCTTTACATATCTTTGCATTTGACAATATGGCTATGTAGGTAAAAATTTAAGTTCATTGAGATGTGAAGGTGTTATATCCAAATTTTCATGTCAATAATCCTTCTATAGAGAAAGTTAGAAGTGATAGTGTACTAAATTATGTTTTTAGATATTGGTTTCAATGTTTGTTGGCCTGCACTAGTTTGTTACTGCATGAAGTTGTGAAAGGGGTGTATGAGATTGCTTCTCAATATCATGTGATGGTTGTCGATGTTTCAAAAAGTGGTTTCTATCTTCTCTGATATAGATTATGGTCCAAAATGAATGTTTTATTAGCTTATGCTCTTGCTAAGGTTGACTAAGGTATGTCAATGGTGTGTGCCACAAGTTCAAGATTGTGCAAAGCTTAAGGATTGTTTGAAGGTGTTTTATGGGTCATGCTGACTCATATAGGAGAAACTCAAATAATGTTTTATCATTCTTGTGTACCATCAATGGATGTGAAGGCTATTATGCTACATCTTACATAATTTTTGTTTATGGCTTACCTAATGTGTATTTTCAAAGCATGCATATGATGCTTATAGAAGATCAAAGATCATGTGAATATTGTTTGGGACCAAGTTAAGCATGTGTTAGGATCCATAAGGATTTTTCCTCTTCCTAGTGTTGCATGTAGTCTTTTGGGTCTTTCCCTCTACACATTTCATGTTTATTTTATCCCTGACCAACTTACAGATGTAATATTTTTGCTGTAAGCTAACATGTGAAATGCAATCAATGTAATATCATGTATAAATTATAAACCTAGTTGATCTAGGTTGTGGTGGTGATGATTGTGTAATTCAATGAAAGAGTAAGAGTAGTTGTGGAAATTTTGTCTGATTTAATTTTGATCATATCCCTGTGACAAGGCATGTGAAGAAGTGTGATTAGTTTTTTTCAAGAGGCAGTGAGCTGAAGTTAATAACTTATTAATTGTTGAAAGAAATGAGCTAATAGGAAATTGAGAAGAAATTTGGAGAGTTTGCAAAGAAAATTTGTAATCATAAAAAGAGAGTGATCTTAATTATTAGTTTCAAGAATGGAAGGACTATCATTCTTTAATCATTCTTGAGTATGTGCTCAAATTAGGAAGTTGTAGCTTCCTTGGCTATAATGCTAAAATAGTAATCGGGGAATTGTAGCTTCCTTGGCTTGTAGCCCTAAAACAAAGTTGTAAATGTTACTCACTTTGTGAGGCTAGATTAGGTCAGTAGCTCCTAGCATCTTTTCTCACCATGGTTTTCCCCTATGGTTTTTTCCACATATATCTGGTGTTGTGTTGTGCATTGTCTTCATCTTTCATGTTCTTGGCTATGTAGTAGAATTTGAAGCAATTGTTTGTTTCAGAAGATTTGAGATTTCATAGAATACTAATTCACCCTCTCTCAATATTCTAATTTTTTCATCAATTACTTGTAGATGAGAGTTTATATTATTCGTAACGTACAAATTAAATGGAAATATACATGTACATAGATTTATTTAACCAAATCATACTACCCATCATGTATATATATGTAGATATTGATCGTTTCAAATTATAAACATAAATTATGTCATGGGATCATATTCTATCTGAAATTTACATATATATAAACATACATATACATCTCTAAAACATAAGAAATCATAAGCACAAATTCCAGATGATATATATCTCAAACATAAATGTACATATGCATTTCAATAGATCTAAAACATAAACATAAACACAAATGTTTGGATGATATAAACATGTCTAGAGTCTATGAAATATAAGTTCATAAACATAATGTCCATGTCCACATATATGATATCTCAAACATAACATGTATGTTCTAGAATATATACATATAAAACAATAAACACATTCATAAACTAGCTAGACTTTAAGTCATCGGGTCATCATGTTGGCTCCTAGTCAAGCGACCATCTAAGCATGAATCCTGCTCTAATAAATACATTGAACCCTAAATATATACATATACAAAAGTGTAATTAAAAATTATAATAAATATATATACACACAAATGAACAAGTGAACATGTACATATATATACGTAAACTTAGATGAAAATTAAAGTTCACCTGTCCACTAACATAGGAAGGCAAAGAACGTGTGCGTACACACTTTTCCATCAAACTAGAAGTAACATGTGCTACCTCCACCTACACATGTGCATGAATACATAAAAAATAAAATTAGTTTTAAATTTATAATTATATAAATGTGTTACAATCCATGAAGTTACAAGTACATATAAATTTAAAACTTAAAAAGCTTAAAAATTATATACATACCTAAATCACACTTGCATCCTAAATGTTAAGTTCACCTTCTATGATCATAGAATCAACCAACTCCTCTTTAGTCCTACCCCTAACTAGCTCTACCAATGATATGTGTAGTGGACTATACAAATGAGATGGCATCGACCTTGAAGAGAGCAACTCCATAAAACCTAGACCTCTCACAACCTGCTCAAGTGTATGAACAAATGTTTGGGCACCTATAGCAGCATAATCATTAGTGAGTGAATGCACATATGCCAAAGAGGTAGAATGGTTGATATGTGGCTCATGTGCCCCACCAAATGATCTAGATGTAGGATCAATATCATAATTTTGGGATTGAGCTATAGGAGTTTACAAATTTCCACAATAATGACCCACAATTGAACTAACATTTGCTAAGGGGATCACCAACTATGATAAGATCACACGTTAAGCTCTCATCATGTCATCAGACAATCTATGATTTGTATCCCTCAAAATTTGGACATCATGTGCAATATGGTCTATATCATTTGGAGATGGGATGCTTGTGACGACATAGGCATTTGACTCAATAGGAGACCTACGTAAATTTCTTATCAAATATCGAGCATTAACAATATTGTCAATTGCTTCTCGTTGGGAAGAAATGAAAATCTGATCACCAAAAGGGATAGTACTAGGGTCATTCCACAATAATGGGTCCCAAACTTGAGACATCCTAATTTTTTCCTGAAATCACATATTTTTTAGAAAATTTAACAATTTAAGCCTTAAGGGGTTCCATCTAAAGGGTTTTAATTGAAGAGGGTTAGATAAGACTCTTTTATATCAAACCCACTTGGATATAATTCCTCTAGACTTAAATCATACCTACAACGAAGTCTCTTTCGCACCTATCAAAATGCCAACAAAAAACCACTTTTTCTTTACCTTTTGAGGGATAAAATAAATTCATTTAAAAATATGTTTTTTAAATTTGTTATCATTATTGTAAGATTTCTAAAAAGTATAATTTGAATATTTTTAATTTTTAATTTCATTTCTTATGAATGTAGGGTTTTCACCAAACATCAAGGTATTTGTTTTCACACATGAAGAAAAATAGAAAATAGAGAAAAAAATCTAAAAAATATGTATGGACTAGGCATTGATGTCCTTGTTTCAAAGAATAATAATAATAATTTCACTACACACAAATTAAAACAAATTTATGTGCGATGGCATACACCTATGTTTTGATTATAATTACTCTTACTTCAAAAATTAGTTTTTTTTTTTTAAATGCGTAATAAAAATTATGAAAAGATATCCATGCACTAAATATTGGTGTTACAAATGTATAATCTAAAAATTAAAATTTTATCCTTTCAATAAAAAAATTATGTTTGACGATATAAACACCACATTTTAAAAATTTTGTTTACTCTAAAAAATAAGTTATTAAAAGTTACATAAAAAATCACAATTTCTTTCTAATATATATATATATATAATCTACACACAAATCCTCACAAATCACTAGTTCACATCATCTCCAAATTATTAATGGTTTAGTTGCTATAGGTTTCATAAAGGGAAATTTTGGTGAAATTTTTGATTTCAATGTCTTGCTTTGTTCAAAAAGTGGGACACGGTATTGTGGGATGAACCGCTAATGGATGAAGTGATGGCAAGCATCCTTTGCCCAGCCAAGGACCTAAAATCTAGGGGCTATCAATTTGCATTATGGTAAGCATCCCTGTCGTAGACCCTACCATGCCCCTACCCTAAATGAGGTGGTAAATCCAAATATTTAACGTTGAGGCCTAAATGGACCTCAACGTATAACTATTGTGTAAAATATAATGGAATTTGATCGTTATTTGGATAAGGGTTGTGTTTCAAGAAATCGTGGATAAATCAAAGGAGCAATCCTAGGGCATATTCACCTAGTCACCCGATATGCCCTCACCTGAGATCTAGTGGAATATTGGAGAAAAAATTAGTTTTGATAGTTTCCCTTGGCACTCTTAGTTGGACTATACTCAAAGGAACATCACCATATACCTAATCCCTCATCTGGGCAAGAACAACTACTAGAGTCTCCCCATAATATGCAAGGACACCTCCTAATGACTGTATAATTCTAACTAAACTCTATAAAATCATATCAGAATTGCTTCTATATGTTAGTGTAATTAATTATTAATTACACATTTGCATAAGTTTACTTAGGCATATTTAATTCCTAAGTTTTAGGTTCTTATCTTTATCTTTTGAGCTATCTTGTTGCTCAAGATAAGATTAGGGTTATGCATCCTTGCTTTATAAAAGAAAATTATTTTCATGTAATTATTGAATTATTGAATAATATTAAGTTGCACATTCTTTTGCAACCTCTCTGCTTTTTCTAATTTTCTCTTTTGTGGAAGGTCTTTTCGGTTTGCAAATCTAATCTTGGTTTCTAACATGATCTCCCCGTACGCCACCGCTGGCAGGGCGGGGCCCCTCCGACCATCACCATCCTCAAAAACACGGTGCCTTCCTCTCTTCTAGCGGCCTCATCCTTTTTCGGCAGGCACAGAAACCAGCAGTAGGGAATATACCTCCAGAAGATTCCAGCAAACCGGTTCAGAATATTTTGGCACAATATGCAGCTCCGACAACTATCATTTTTTTCAAGGGGGGCATTTTTTTGCGCCGATGGCTAGATGGCCGTCAAATTTAACATAGTGAATTTTTGAAGTCAACATGACATTACTCTGCCGTACGGCCCTCTTTGCCCCTCCTAGCCCTGATTTTTCCTAAAGGAGCAGTTTTTTTCTTTTGGTCATAACTTGGGCATACGGTATCGAAATCGGGCAAACGAGATATTTTCGGAAAGCTGGTTTTGAGCACTTTCTAGTGGTGAAGGTTATTTTTCAGAATTTTTTTGTTTATCTTCTATTTGTTATGCTTGAATTCAGATGTTTATTTTGGACTTCCGAGCTCATAAATTTTTGCCACAATCTCCATTTTTTCGTCCTCTTTGCGGCATTGGAAAGGTATTGAGGAGCTCTATCTTTCTATCCATGCAATTTTTTCTGTATCTATCCCAAGTTTTCCGTTATTCCAGATTTTTCCCAATGGGTGTTTTGGAGATTACTTGGATATTTTAGTAGTTGGAAAGGTGAAACCTGAATATTTGTACTTCATTTCAGTACCACTTCATGTTATTTTCTATTTATGCATGCATTAGCATACTCTCCTTTTACAATCATTAGGTTATTGTAATAAACGAACTGAGATAAAGTTCCATTCAGGGGGGTTTTCTTGCATAATAAATCTGATTAGAGTGTAGTTTTCACTTTGATTTCAATCTCTATTTTGATTTGTTGGAAACTCGTATGGGTTTTCTGGTCTCTTATTTTCTTTTGGCCACATTTCTTGTCTTGCTTGACACATATCAGATTCATTGGTTCACACTTTAGTTGAGAGATTATGTTTCTTGATCCTCATTGGTTCAGATTCTTCTCAGTTTGAGGGCCATGTTTTTATGGTTAATGTTCCAGAGTCTTTTTTGGTACTCCTTCCCATGGAAGAGTTTTAGTCACAGTTTGGCATCGGCATCGAGATACACAACTTTCATATTTTGTCATCATTTCATCTATTGTTGCTTCTCAGATTCAAGGGTTGTTGCAGTTTGTGAGTTTTCGAGTGTTCTGTGGCATCGGGTCTGCTATCGTATTATCATGATTCCAGTTTTGGTTTCAGTTGTAGATAGAGGTATCTTTCCTTGCTTGTCAGATTGCAGTTCCAGTGTTACTCCATAGTGTTCTTCCAGTGCTTCTTTGCAACAGTCATCTCATTATAGGGGTGTTTTGTCCCACTGGGTTTTCCTTCTCTACTTCATCTTTTCATTTGTACATGAGTACCTGATCAAGCCTTGTTGCTAGGACTCATATTTGCATAATAATCTGCTTCTCCCTAAGTTGCACTTATGGGGGGGGTTGTTGGTGTAATTAATTATTAATTACACATTTGCATAAGTTTACTTAGGCATATTTAATTCCTAAGTTTTAGGTTCTTATCTTTATCTTTTGAGCTATCTTGTTGCTTAAGATAAGATTAGGGCTATGCATCTTTTCTTTATAAAAGAAAATCATTTTCATGTAATTATTGAATTCTTGAATAATATTATGTTGCACATCTTCTTGCAACCTCTTGTTTTTTTCTAATTTTCTCTTATGTGGAAGGTCTTTTCGGTTTGCAAATCTGATCTTGGTTTCTAACACTATACACCCCAATGGTCGAAGGGTCCTCTAAAATCTATCTCAATCTCCAAGTCTTTGTATCAATATGTTCCCAAAACCCACCTATATTAGTGTGATGCACAAAAGCTAATTAAGTTATAATTTTAATTTGCTTGTATATATATATTCATAATGTACATGTGTGTACACAATATACATGAATAAACAAAAATAATCTCATAACAAGAATGAAGAAATGTTAGCATGTTTTATAATCAAGAAAATGACAACTACACCTAGAAGAGATATTCCACATTTGAGAATCATGGATGACTATTGAAGGGTGTCCAAAAAAAAAGGAAGACTAATCATTATTGAAGCATGAATAGAAACCAAGGACAAAGGATCATGGGAATATCATATGTAAATTGTACTAATCATGGATCTCTGCAAGGGTGAGTGGTATAGGTTTCACAAAACTATGTCCTTAAATCCTAACTATCTATAAGAAAAAAATGTGTAGTAATGATGTGTAATTTTTTATAGATTAGAATATTGGTAAAAAATAGATCTAAGATAAAACACTAAAAGGTTTCCAAGTGTGAGTAGAGTGAGAAAAAGTGATAGACACAATAATTTACAAACCCTAGGCAACAATATATCAATGAAATAGAAATTTATAGGAATAACACCATAGAAAGAATCTTAAAAATGATGATGCATAATTTTAGAAAGCATAAATCTAAAACTTAAAAATAATGAAAATATTTAAACCCTAAAGTGAACTCATACGATGTTAAATCAAACAAATTCAGTAAAAATATGAAGAAAAATGAAATTTAAGTAATGTTAATTTAGAATAATTAAAAAATGCATATACATCAACATAAAACAACCTAAACTAATAAATGGAATAACTAGAACATGATGATTCAAAAATGAGTGATAATTTAGGAAATTAATCTTGAATAGATTATGCACTTAACTCTTGATCTAAAGAGAGAGTATGTTCATGTGCTAATATATTGTTGAATCAATTTACTATAGTCATGGGAAAGAGGAATTTTAAAGAAGGAAATATAATCTAATAAGGTTGAAGGAAATAGTTTCTTATTTTGTGTGCTTTGGAAAATGTATTTATATCAACATTGTCTTACATGGCTCTATAAATTATGCATAGCCTTTATCCTAGAATGGGATGACAGTCTAGTTTTAAAGACAATTTAGTAAACTACATATATGCAACAAAATGAGCTACAACAAAATATTAGAACATTCACTTGACTACATACATGTTTAAGGACTATGTTTACAAATTCACACATATAAGAACTATAATCTACATCTACCAATCACAAAACCATTGAATAAATATAAATATTTAACATCAAACATGTGTTGCATATACTTAAATAGTAATCCAGATGTGCAAGAAAATTATTTTCTAATATGGAAAAATTAGAGTTTATGACCTTGTGAATCTAGAAGGGAGGTTGCAAGAATGTTTCATATTCTCATGTTACATGTTTTCTACCTATATTTTCCACTTGATCAAATACTTGGTAATCTCCCATTTTGACAATCTATTCTTTTTGTACAAAGGATTACCCCTTGAGATATAGTAAACATAATTGTTCAATCATGTTGCCTAAATATTAGGGTTTGTTAAACAAAATAGTTCAATCATGTTGCCAATTTAAAGAACATTTAAAAAATATGTTGTTTAAAATATTAGTATCAAACTATCTAAGATGATGAGATTCATTACACTATGCTTGGAAAATAACATTAGCTTTTATTTTTACTATCCAAAATATTGAATAACTATTTACTTCATGTTGAGAACCATATAATATTGTAAAATTTGATCCCCTTAAATAACTTATATGTCTAAAATTTACTTATCCAAATGCCATGCTAAATGGGTGATACTACATATGAAGGTTGCACTAAATTTAATTTGGACCAAAAATATATAAAAGGGGAATATTTGGTTGACCACTTAGTATATGCTCTTTCTCCTCTTTTATTCTTACTCTTGATGCCTTTCCTAATGAGTCTATTCTCACTTGATATATTTTGATCATTGATGGGAAATATATTTCATTGGTTCACAATGCTCTATATAAACTCAATAGTTGGTGTAATACTAATTCCATGATTGGGAAAACATGCTATCCTCTTTATTTTCATCTTAGCTTACCTTAGACTAGGAATATTGAAGAGTAAATCCCTAAGAGACCTGATTATGTGTTGCACTCTCTTTTACTATTTATTCTTTGAAAATTTGGGGCCTCAACCTAATGAGTTAAATTTGATAGACCTATTTACTCAAGGGAATATATTTTATTATTATTTCTACCAATTACTTCACTAAATGGGCTAAAATTATTGCCTTGTTCCTTGTCACCACTAAAGAAATTTGTTACAAATATTACCATATCCAACTTTTATTTTTTTTAGGCTTATTGGAAAAGAACCTATTTGCACTGCACCTTACTCTTTTGTTATAGTGGTAGGATTATTATGCCAATTTTTTACCTCAAAATATCTTCTTTTTGAGTTTTATTTGATGTGCTAACTAATTTTATAATACTTATTATAAACATTATCTCAAAGAAATCAAGGAACTTTATGAACAACCTGTAAGTATCTTACAAAATCTTAGTCCTAATTTGTTTCCTCTATATATGGAAAGATAATTTATTGCATCACCATTTTAGATTGTCAACATTTAAAGAATCCATCAACACCATTTGAATCTTCATCACATTTACGCATATACCTACTCTCTTCTTGTTTCTCTTTACTATTTGTATTCAACTATTATAAAATACCTACTTTAGTTTGATCAATATTATAGAATTTGCCACATTAGATAGTTGTAAGATGTGTAGGAGGTGCAAGATGAGTTATCATTTCAAGTTTCTTGACCATGTGTCTATGGGGCATTAGATTTTTGACATGGCTTATGGTTTTGAAGTTGACTGTTTTGAATTGTCACTCGATAGTTTCTATTTTTTTAATTTTCTACATATTGGAAGTATGTGATGGATGATTGCAATGTTATTTTGAGGTGTTTATACTATGCTAGACTTTTATTGTCAAAAGGATACATGATTTTGTTAGTGGACCTCCTTGTTATTGAGATCAATACACACTTGGGTCTCTTTAGTGGCGGAGTCAAGACTAAGACACAATGATGAATTCCATCAAGGACCCCTCTTACTCCAAGAACTACTATTACATGACCTATATAAAAACAAGGTTAGAGGCATCTATGACCATGGAGGGGTCACCTAGTTTATGGTGGAAAAGGTGATTGAGATAAGGAAGAAGAGTTTGACTATAGTCCTAATATTGGAGAGGAGAAAGGATAAATAGAGGATAAGGAAGTTTTAGAGGATTTTCAAGAGGAGATTATGGGTGTCAATTTTTCCATGCTACTTAAATGATAGGAGTAGATGACGATTTTTTGTCTCACATGGTAGCTAGGAGATCCTTATGAATACTTCACTTTTGTATTTTTTTCTTTGATTTTCTATCATGGTCATAAATTGATTTTCATTTTATGCTCTAATGTAATACTAGAATGTTCTTTTAGTTTGTTTTACAATTGATTTTATAGGTACCATAGAGGAATGAAAGGAATTGATCATAAATGCATCTCTATCCCTATCATGGGGTGAGATAGAGAGGCACTCCAAGTGGATGTGGGGATGCCCTCAGTAGTAGGTCAACACAAATATTTTCACTCCTACCTACCATGCAAAGAGAAGAGGATCACTATGTTGGATGAAGAGGTTGACTTACTATGAGAGATGTCTAGTATCATGGTTAGTCAATGGAAGCATACTCGATCACAATCTAGGGCACTAGGCTACTCTCACACGAGTTTACAAACTAGTTCACTCTTAGGGATAATCTCAAAGGACTCCTATGTGTTCTTATATAGTAATTTAAAATAAGAGGAGATGGTAGTGCAATATCCCTAGAGGATATATGACTTAAAAGATGACCTTAAAGAATTGGTTGATGTTGTGTGCCACCTAATACTTAATTATCTTACTAATTTTTGCCCCTTGCATGGGGAGGTTTACACTCTAGTTATATTTTATTTTGATTATGATTCCCAATAATACAACCTATATACTCAATTGCTCCCATGTACATGCAATGTAGCTCATGTTGATGTGTTTATTTCTCTTTCCAATGTGAACATGGTTAGCTAAGAATTTAGATTTTCTTAATGATATATATTCATATAAGTGTTATATTATAGAATACCTACTCATTAGTTTGATCAACATTATAGAATTTGGCACATAAGAGATTCAAGTACGATGTGTAAGAGGTGCAAGATGAGTTATCATTTCAAGTTTCTCGACCATGTGACCATCGACATTAGATTTTTGACATGGCTTATGATTTTGACTAACTGTTTTGAATGATGACACTCGATAGTTTCTAATTTTCTAGATATGAGAGGCTTGTGATGGATCATTGCAATGTTATTTTGAGGTACTTATACTATGCTGACAATGTTAGTTTTATATGGGTTTAGGGTTAGAAATCTAGGGCTAGCAATTTAGGGTTTATATCAATTTAGGGTTAACAATTTTCAAGCTATGGTTAATTGAAATTATAGGCAGGAAGAGGGTTAACAATTGAAATTGTAGGAAGAGGGAAAGATGGGGAAAATGGGGAAAATGACGTACCAGATCCCCTTAAGTCGAAGGTCTTCCTTGCACGTTGTGAGCTCGAGCTTGGAGGTTTGCTTATCTCCCCAACTCGCCGTGTTTCCTTTGCTACAGGTAATCTCCGTTCCAAATGAACCGACAAACATAGTTGTCCCGTTCATATACTTATAAAAACAATAAAATAATAGTCAGATTACCCCAAATTAGGTGCCTCCGCCTATAACCCATAGTTTCTTCCTGGGGTATTCTGTGGTTGTTGAATTGTGCTAAAATATAGAAATAACAAGGGTATAACGTGGAGTCCATGATTGTAAACAACCTAGCTGGAATCAAAGATACACAACTAGGGCACATTGACTTGAAAGATTTCTGGAAGAGAATGAATGTGAATCCTAGGTCACCCATGGCCGAGAAAACATTTTCCAGTGGCCTTGCTCATGCAGGAGGTTTCCCACCAGCAGTACCATGCTCAGACTTGATCCCAGCTTGCATAGAGAATTACCATGCAGATGACAGGGAAGTAAGGGAGAGTAGTGGAAATGTAGTAGTGAAGTTGGATGCAGACTCATTGGGAAACGTACTCAAATTATCCATTCTGGATGAATTTGCAGATATGTCAGTGGAAATGGGATGGAGTTATTTTCTTGACAGCAAAGATTGGTGTTTAACGAGTATTTCCAGACATTGGCTGATAAACGAGAAAAAAGGTCAGTCACAGGTCCCTATGACATTGCAGCGAGCTCACTTTAAGGATGATATTTCAGATATAATTACTGTGCTTCATACAGTAATAGGAGGTGATGATTTTATTATCTTTCTTAAATAGGTGTGCAAGTTTATATTGGTCATTTGCAACGAATCGCAATATATTCACTGGGCAAAAGTCATCAATGATCATATGCACGATCAGTTTGTGAATTTACATAAAACACACAAGTTTCATATGTGTTCTTGTTTGTGCTACGCCATTGCAAGTATTAAAATACTATGGCCATGGTTGAAGACTTCTAGGGCCCACACAGATACAACCCAGGTATATGATTATTTTCTCCTGCTTCAAGAAGAATGTGTAATGAGGGATTATAGAAGAACAAATGATTCTTTCTGTATGTTCAATGCCAAAATGATTAAAGGCAACCCAGAGGTAAGAATTTCCCAAGAAGCAACTAAACTGATCTTGCCGTTTGGTAGTTTTTATATCCAATTTGACAAATGTTCATGTCAGAATTGAGGGCTTTAAAAAGCTCCATACAAGCCTGTTTAGGTATGCCAGTGACTATATCGTCTTCCTGGAAGTTTGTAGACAGATGGCTCATGTGGGCAAGAAATGTCATCGACAAAAGAAACCAGGATACTCCTTTCCTGGAAAGTTAACTCATTATACTTGCAAGACCCATGATGATGCCTGGAATGTAGATAGGATTCTTTCCAAATTCAATTTTCATATGTTTGATGCAAGGCCTTCTTTGATAGTAAAAAATTGTGAAGAATAATTTATATATGGGTACATGGTATGAACATGAACCTCACCTTGGGGATTATTGGGAAGACTGTGTTGATGAGCATGACGTAAGAAGACGAGATTGGATGCATCTGACAGGACCAAATGAAAGCCTTCAAGTTGAACTTTGACATTCCAGATTCAATTGATGATAGTTCACATATGATTGATGAAGAATACTATGTAATAAGTTCAAAGCCTCTGCCTAGAGTCAGATGGTCGAGTCAGATGGTCGGAGAGGGAAATAACTAGCATATTTTCTAGATCATCCTTTGTCCTAGATAAAAGTAAGAGGTGACTAGAAGCCAAAATTACTGGTCATACTTCAAACAAACCTTCAGGCAGGGGACAGACCTCAGGGGAGCAGAAATCAAGTGATAAACCCAGCCCACAGAGGTCACCTGCTAATGTGTACACCACTAGAGCTAGGCCCTCTACAAAATGAGGCTGAAGGTGAGGATCCAGAAGACAATAGAAGCCTAAAGATCCAATGTGAAGGAGACACCGACAAAATAAGGAGGAAACTTGATATAAAAAGGGCACCTAGAGTTGATCCTACCACTGTTTCAGAATCTAGTAAAGGGTTGCAGCAAACAAAGCCATCTATGTCTCTAGGTCAGACATCTTCCCAGCAGCTGCAAGAAATCCAAGTTGATGACTCTCATCCCCAGCAATAAATAGATACACAGGACATTAGGAAGAAAACACCTGATACTCCTATTAACAACCTGCCAGTCAATCTTGCGAACCCCAGATTGGTTGAGAGAGACTGTGGGGAAGAAGAGAAAGTATACACAATTAATAGATCCGAGTTTTGATGCTATTGCCAAATTGTTACGGGTTGACCATCAACCTAAAAAGGCTAAAAGGAAATCCAAGATCATGTTGGATCCTAGTTCTGGACATAAGTTTGTGGAAATTGTGGACCCAACAGGGGATAAAAATAAAGATGATGTCACAGAGGCTGATTTCAATATCAGCAAAATCAATTTGGCACTCCCACCAATGAAGGAGATATTCACAACACTAAAATGTCTGTTGATATTTTAGCCAAGATATTGGAAGAACAAGTAGAAGTTTTAACTTCTTACGTTAAATCAATTTTTGATGTTGAATCTCAGCCCCTTAAAGTTTCACTTGAGATCCCTGAGAAGACTCCTGCGAAAGGGATTAGTGCTGACATTATGGACCAAATCAGCAGGTATAGAGCTATTGGCAAGGCAGTGGAGGCTTGGATGGAAAGACTAATTATGGAAAGCTCATCTTACATTAGTGAAGCGATAGGGCTGTATATCAGCCTCCAAACCAAAAAGGATAAAATGAAATCTGAACTCCCAGCTGTACAGAAACAAGACGCCACGATAGCAACCATAACGCAAGATTTGAAAGAACTTGAAAAAATGATATTAACGTTTTAGTATCTGAAATTTCGTAAGAAAAATAGAAGGTGAGATACTTAAATGGCGAAAACCAGCTGAATGGAAAAGTTTCATGAGCAAAAGATATTTAGGAGAATTAAATAAAGCAGTGGAGAATTATGATTCGATATTGTTAGACCTTAAAGTGAACTGAACTTTAGATGTCAGAATGAAGGGGAAACAAACCCTAACATCGGGGTTGCCAAGAAAGAGTTCAGAAGACAGGTCTCTGAAGAATTGATTGAGAAAAATTCCATCAATGAAGATGCAATGGAGAATTTCTGTAGTCTATCTGAATAGCTTACAACCTTCTGGAAAGAAATGGATAATTTCATAAAGAAAGATGAATGTGCAAGTGAAAATGTTTCCATTTGGGGAGCTTGCTTCAACAACACTATCATGCCAAATGGGAAAGCCGTCACGCCAATGATCGCCAGATATATGAATTACAAAGAAAGAATGGAGTCTTCTCAAGCCAAAACCTAAGCTGAAGATGAAACGGCCAGACTTGAAAGAAGAGAAGAAAAGGATAAAGAAAATATTTAAGTTAGAATCTATTATTTTCTTTAATTAGTTTGGCATTATTGAAAACAACTTTATTGTCATTTCTTTGATAAAAAGTTGTTTTGCTTTCCCTTTTATAGAAACAATTATTAAAAAATGATTCCATTTTATTTAATATAAATAGAAGGAGAAGTAATGGAAACAGATCTTTTGGCAATGTAAGTTGACAACTGATTGAGGATAGACAGTTTTCCAAATTCGGAGTTAGAAAATATTTCTATGCATTCTGTAATGCATGTAAGACTTGGAGCTTGATTAAAGAAATAAATAGCAACTAGTGAACTTTGGGTCATTATTTTTTTCCTTTTGTGGTTCTTAGGCCGTATGGAATATTCATAAATTGCCCGTATGAGTTTATTTACAATGCAAATGGTTCTTTTCTTATGATTGGGGCTATTGGAAGTTGTTGGAGTTTCTTTATTTTGAATACGACTTGAGCAGTATAGTTAAGTCCTTCTGGGACTTTGTGCTCAGCTTAAAAACTTTTATTTTCCAAAAAATTGTCTTTTCTGCTTTCAGGTTAAAAATTGGGGTGGGGCTAGAAATTGCCCCTACAGCTTAGGAGTTTTTTATGCCATTTGTCTCTCATCTAAAATTTTCAATTCTTATTAGAAAATAAAAATGAGAGAATTTTTATTTATTTATTATTTTTTATCAAAGCACTACAATTCATTCCTTAAATTTTGGAGTTTAAAATTTTAAGCAGAATTGCAAGATTAAATCCATGGGACCAAGAACTTTAAAATATTCCTAAAAAAGCTAAGCAGCATACGCTGAGATTTTTAAGGAAGCCCCCCTCCATGAGACCGTACCCTTAGTTATATCATTCAAGGTAGCTACCCCTTTAAACATGCAGAGGAAGGTTGTTGGTGTCAACAACCTATCCAACTGTTAGTGAGTTTTTGTTGCTATCATTGGAAAAGAGTCATATACATACATAGATAATATCAGTAACAAAAATTTGTTTGCTAACAGATTTTTGGTGACTCTGCTGGAGATCGAATGAGAAAATTTGATTGGTCCCCTTATTTAAATACAAGAAAATTGTGAATATGTGGTAAGTGGATTATAGTCTAATCAAGCTCCTGTGTTGCAATTGGGTGGAACTTGGTTTGGTGGCAATCACGAAGATATATTTTAGATTTTTGAGTCGTTGCCTAGAGAAATAGAGTCTAAAGGGCCCAGTATCAAGAAATTTCTCAAGTGATTTATCAGGAAGAATAATTGGGCCAAGAAATTCAAAAAGAGGTTGAATTAGTTGTTGGAAATCCTAATTTTAGAGATTTAATAGATTTGGTAGATCAAATCCAAGCCCAAAGACCTCGACAGAGAAGACTAGAAGAATAAGCATGCTTCTACAATGAAGATTTGGTCCTGTTTTGCAGCCAAATATCAATTGGATGAACGTTGAGAAAGAAGACATAATAACAAATTTGCGTGAACTAGCCTAGAGATATAGAAGTAACCAATATTTTCATCAGGTTAACGAGATTCTGAACGAAGAAGAAGAATTTGGGAATATAATTAGACAAGAAGCAAGAAGGTTCAGTGAAGCATGCTAGGTCGTTGTAGTTGAAGCAATTGTGCCTATGCCTAGAAGGAGAAGAAATTGACCTATTTTCGTACCTGAAGTTCAACACAATCCTCAAAATAATCAATAAGAAAGCTTGGCAACTTCGTTACATTTTCTAATTTCTGAGTGGATTGAAAATTGACCTCAAGAAGGAATACTAGGTAGGATAGTGAGAAAGGCACTGTTGATCCCAATTTTGAATTTTTGCAAGTAGTTAACTTTTCTACATTTCCCTCAACAAGAAAAGTTAAATCTTTTAGTAGGCCATCTTCTCCAGTAAAGGGGTCATCATCCCCTACTTGTTAGGATTTAGTTTTGCATGGCACTTCACTTCCTATTGTTGTCAATTTTCAACAACATTTGGCACTCAATATGGCGATCAACTTCATGATCTACCCCATGGTTCTTGGAAATTTTTACCTAAGTTCAGAGGGGATGGGAAGGTCTCTTCGGATTAACACATTAATGCTTTTTATGCTGCCTGCTTAGTATTGGGAGTCCAACATGAAGATGTGTCATCATTGACTAATGTTGCTACACAATGGTTCTACCATTTGGCACTAGGTTCGATAACCAATTGGGCAACAATGAGATCTAAATTTGAAAATAGATTCAAAAGTGTGAAAAATGAACATACATTGTTAGCCCAATTAACTTCTCTCAAGAAAGAAACACATGAAACTATGAGGGAGTTTGTAGCAAAGTTTAACACAATTGTGAATAAGATCTCTCATGATATGCAACCTACTCCAGAAAATTTGAAGTGCTTCATAACTGCTCTATAATGTCCCCATTCTCGGAGTGACATCATGATGACTAGATTCTAGCCCATCCAACATTCTTGTGGGTTAGAAGGCAAGATAAAGGGAATGATTTTGGCCAAGCGTATCAAATTTTGGTGTTTAGAAATTATCCTTAACCAAGCAAGCATAATTTTGATCTTATTTTAACATTATCTCACGGCACACAAGGAGGTCAAAGCAAGCAAGAAGGTCTACTTGCTGGTCAAAGCAAGAAAGAAGGTCTACTCCAAGTCAAAGTAGGCAAGGAGGTCTATTTGCAAGACCAAGCAAACAAGGAGGACAAGCAAGCAAGGAGGTGAGTCGACCTCATCATATCTGATCAACTTCTAAAAGTTTCCCCTTCCTGTGCGGTTTAGGTGACTTAAAGGAGAAGCTACCAAAAATTAGTATTTTAAGATCAAATTTGATCACTTACTTGGGGTGGCTCAAGGAAGCTTCCAAAATAGAATTTTAAAATACTCAAAAAGGCTAACGGGCAATGAGATCTTCCTAGGACAGTTTGGGGAAACTTGGCCAAGAATAAATTGAATATTTTAATAAATAAAATTAGATCCTTGGATAAGGACGACTTAGGTGCCTTTGAGAAAAAGGCAAAGAATATTTTAATTAAATAAAATCAAATCTTCCCTAACGGCGGTTTAGGTGCCTTAGCCATGAAGTTATTGAATATTTTATTGAAAACAAATCAGATTCTCTTCTAAGGGCGGTTTGGACTAGAAGCCTTATTTAAAGGCATGGAGGGCTGTGAGATTATGATGTTTATGCATTGATACTTCTTTTCTCTTGTCTAAAATAAGTTTTAGAATTTCTTCAAGGTGGTGTTCCCTTGAGTTGGGTTTGGTGATGCTCCCTTACCCTTGTTTGAGAGGTGAAATCACTCAAGTTGAATCATCATAAGGAAAAATTGTGCAAGCTTGGTGCATTTTACAACTAGGGTTTGAAGACAAGTTCCTTGTCAAAAATCAGATTTGGAGGTCTATAGATTTCTTTGAGAAAATCTACCTTAGGCAATCTAGACTAGGGACATTTTTGAGTGAAATAGCATTTGTTTCATGAAGTTTGAAGATTTCGGGCGACTAGGATTTCCAGTTTGGTGGCTGGAAATTGCATCTTCATATGTGATTTGATTATATTCAGTCTTGGCATCTATTTTTGGCATATCAATATATTCCAGTTGAAGGAGTTGTTGGTTTTGTAGTTGTACTTCACATCTTCAACCTTGGGCGTCCATTTTGAGGAGTTGTTAGAGCCCTTTTTGCAGCTCAGTCATAGCTGGAGAGTATAGCAACAGCTGCTCCTATCATTCTTATTTTGGCATTATTGTATCATCTATTTCATCTAATATAGGGAGCTATCAATGAGTATGTTTTGTGGTTGTCATTGGTATCATTTATAATCATTTTCTGAGTATTGTGAAAGTATGAAAATAAAAGTTAGACCTGCAAATAATTGTATCAGACTTGTTTCAATTCCAAAATTATTGTATTTCTTGCATATCTGTTATCTTAATGTTTTATGCAAATCTGGGCAACAAAACATTCATAAACCAAACCAAAAATAGTTTAGTTTGGGTCAGGATCTAGTTGGGATTCTTACATTCTCTTCCTCTTGATGTCAGTTTCCATTTGAAAAGGGAAGGAGCAAAGATTTAGTGGCAGCACAAGAGAGGGCTATATCAATTGAAGATGATCTTCTGATAACAAGCAAGTGGAGGAAGGAACTTCAAGCAAGAAAAAATCCAATAAGTACTAGTGATCATGTGATCCTAAGGCTAGCAAATGATTTGATTGCCTTGAGAAGACAATTTCCTAGAAATCAACAATCTATTTATCAAGATTTACCTAGGAAAGGCTATGGACAACAGGGAAATAATAGTAAGCCTCTTGCATTAACTAGTCCACCTCTAAGGCTGACCATTGAAGGTCTTCTTGGAAATGGGAAAAGTTGAGAATATGACAATGTGTAATTTTCATTTGACTATAGATCATGATGGAACCTCTTGCCTCAAAATGAGAAGATATATGCAAATGGTGACTATGAAACAAGATGTGGAAGAACCCATCATTGAAGAGGAAAATGCTAATTATTTGGGGATGCAAATGTGAACTTCTTTGAATATGAATCTGATTCAAATAAATGGGAAGATACATATATGGACCTTAACAATCAAACTTGTGTAGTATTTACAAGAGGTCAGCAAGCTTCCAAAAAGAATGATACTCAGAGAATGACCCCTGGAGACATGTCTGCTTCCTCAAAGTACATCCTTACTAGGAACACTTATACTACCACAAAGAAACCTAAATTAGGAAATCCAAAGGTACTTCCTGATAAATTATCTCCTCCTAAGAAAAAATACAAGGGTTCAAATTTCACAAGCTGGGCATTTGATAATGAACCCTATCGAATTAGGTAGGCTTGTAGGATATGTCAAACTAAAGTCCCCTAATTCATCTCATGTGCATGCCCAAGCATCTTCCAGTATTGACAATACTAAAGAAGCTCATGCTCATTCCTCTTTTCAACCTAAAAATGTGATGCCCATAACCCATTTGAAAATCAAAATCCATTCTAGTCTCCTAGTTCATTACTAGGTATAAATTGAGTAACTGCATCATAGATTCAGGATCATCAAATAATGTTATGCTTACTCAGGTTGCTAAAGTTGTAGGTCTCTCCCCCACTCAAACCCATGGGAAATTTTATTCAATGGATTACAAACAAGTTCTCTTAGTAGGTCAAATTAAGGATTCCCAAGTAGCTCTAGCTGCATATCCCAACAAAAAACTTAAATTGACCTTTCTTGTAGTAGGCATACTTGCTAGTTTTCGCATGCTTTTGAGTTGTAGCTTTTGTAAAGATTTAGGGGGAGAAATAAAATTAGCTTATCTCATTCACTTATAACTATAAATTGGAGGAAAGTGAGATTAGATCCTGAACCAAAGGCCAAAAATTTACAGTCCTAAAGTCTGGAGATCCAAGGGCTGATATTCTTTATACTTAAACTAGTATCAGAACATACATGATCACCTCTACTTTGGAAATGGAGATCCCAAGATCAATTGGAAATGACATATCTTCTGAATTGTGGGCTTTAGTGTTTGATGGTATTTGTTCCTCTTCGAATTTAGGAGTTGATGTAATGTTGATTTCACCTGATAATTACAAGTTCCCACTTGCCTATAAATTAAAATTTGGTAATACCAACAATACAACGAAGTATGAAACTTTACTTTTGGGCTTAGCTATAGCAAAGGAGAAAGGAATCAAACAATTGAAGGCACTACGTGATGTTGAATTGAATGTCAAACAAGTGAGGAATGTCTTCTTAGTTAAAAATGATAGGCTAAAACACTATAGGAATAAAGTGTGGGATTGAATAGAATTCTTTGATGCTTTTTCTACTGAGGCCATTCCGTGAGAGAAAAATTCAAATGTTGATTCATTAGTTGTTTCAACTTCTCTACTTCTTCCACATCCAGAGTTTAAGGATGATACATACTGAGTATAGATCCTTTATAGACCAAGTGTTCCTAACAATGTTAATCATTGGTAGGTATTTGAAGATGATAAATAAATTATTTCCTTTTTAGAAAAAGTAGAGAATTTTGCTAATCTATAGTTTGAAGGGAGTAATTATGAATCCAATGAGAAAATCGAGGGAACAATTGGTCATTCTGGTACTGATAACGAGCAAGTGATTCAACTAAAAGGAAATAAAATCCCTAAAGGTCCAATTTCTTTAGAAGGGATATTTGATAAGCATGATAGGTACATTTAGCATAAAATAAAGAAGACAATTAATCACTTTGTTGAATACGAAAGTGTCAACATCGGTTCAAAGGATGATCCAAAGATTGTGTACATAGGTAAATGTTGTAGTCTTGAGTTAAAGGAATGCCTAATTTCTTTGTTGATCAAATGTAAGGATGTATTTGTGTGGTGTTATGTTGATCTCAAAAATTTCATGAATGGGAAAATACAACATCACATTCCTTTAAGCTCTGACACTGCTCCTTATAGGCAAAAGCAATGCCCCTACAATCCCAAAATAGTTGAATCTATTTTTAATGAGATTGACAAGATGTTGGAAGCCAAAACAATCTACCCTATACACCACTCAACATGGATTGCTAATATTGTAATAGTCAGGAAGAAGAATGGGGAAATAAGGATATGTGTTGAGTTTAGGAATTTAAATTAGAATTATTTGAAGGACAATTATATGTTACCTATGATGGATTATATCTTGCAATTTGTATCTGGTTAAGAGATAATGTTAATGTTAGATGGCTTTTCAGGGTATAATCATATTAGTGTAGCTCCTGATGATCAGTACAAAATGACTTTCACTACACCCATGGGCACTTTTGCATATAACAAAATGCTATTCGGCCTCACAAATGTTGGAGCTACATTCCAAAGGGACATGGATTTTTCCTTTGGTGACCTTAAAAACAAGATCATAGTGATATATCTTGATTACTTGACAATATTTTCTAAAAAGAGGTCCAAACATATAGAGGATCTAGAGGCAGTCTTGTGAAGATGGAGAGAGTGTGATATTTCCTTGAACCCTAAGAAATTCATCTTTATTGTAACTGAGGGAAAGCTTCTAGGACATAATGTTTCAAAAGAAGGTATTAAGATAGATCCTAAGAGAGTGAAAACTCTCTAATAGATAGGCCTCCCAACTAGTAGGAAAAATACTAGATCCTTCTTTGGTCAAGTAAATTTTTTTGAGAAGGTTTGTCCTAGACTTCTCTGAGAGCTCACTAGAAAAACAAGTTTTTAAATGGAATGATGTTGGTAAGAAGGTTTTTAATAATATTAAAGAAGCTATTATCAATGCTCATATTCTAGTGCATCCTAATTTTGATAAGGATTTTATTATATATTGTTATGTTTTTGACCACACCATGTCAACAATTTCGCTCCAAAAGAATGAACAAGGAACTAAATCTCCTATTTTATGAGTACTCTGCTAAAGAGGCTTAAGCTAAACTTTTCACTTGCTGAGAAACATGCCTATGCCGTTATCAAGGCTGTTAAACAATTTAAGTTTTACATCCTTCGCTCTCATACTATTATCTTTGTACCTAATTCAACTGTGAAATCCATCTTGATGTAGCAAGAGATAAGGTGCAACAAGAGAGGAGCTTGGATTGCCAAAGTACTGGAATATGATGTAGATATTAAGCCAACCAACCCAATTAGAGGTAAGGGATTGTGAAAATTGATAGCATAGAATATTTTTGAAGAATCAGATGACATGCCACTCACCCTCTTTGTGGGGTGTATTGATGAATGGTTTACTAATATTTCCTTCTTTATGATATATGGAGAATGTCCCTCTCACCTTTTACCAAAGGAGAAAATAAATTTAAAACTAAAGGTGCTAAGTATGTCATTTTGGGAGATGTTTTATATAAGAGGCATAGATGGGACTTTCTTGAGGTGCATAGACAAGGAACAATAGAAAAAGCTTATGGAGTCTTTTCATAGTGAGGCATGTGGAGGACGTTTTTCAGCGTTAGTTACAACATTCAAGATTTTGAGGTTGTATTTTTATTGGCTAGGTATGTTCGAAGATGCTTATGACTAGGTGTCCAAATGTGAGAAATGCATTCAATTTTCAAGTAGACCACAATTGACAACTCTTTCCCTAAATCTTGTTGTTATTGATGAGCCTTTCCAGCAATGGGGTTTAGATTTCATAGGGCCTATTAATCCTCATTCAAGCATAGGTCACACCCACATACTCACCGCTATAGACTATTTTACTAAGTGGGTGGAAGCAATCCCATGAGACATACAACTTCTAAGGTAGTGTGTAGTTTCATTAAGGAAAATATTGTGGTCAGATTTAGAGTGCCTAAGAAGATAGTTACAAACATTGCTACTAATTTCTCCTCTACAAAAATCTCTTTATTCAACTATGATTATGGCATTAGCTTATCTCATTCTTCTGATTACTATCCTCAGGGCAATGATTAAACTAAATCCAACAATAAGAATTTGATCACTATCATTAGGAAGTTAGTTGATGAAAATAAGAAGAATTGGCATAAAAGGTTATGTGATGCCTTATTGGCAGATCGAATTACTCCAAGAAGAGATATAGGGATGTTGCCTTTTGAATTGGTATATGGGATTGTGAGTAACCTACCTATGCCTTTGGAGCTCTCAACTCTAAATCTACAAAGGCTATAGAAGATGACCAATTTCAAGATGCACTAGAGAAAAGAATAAAGATCTGTCAAAAATTGAAGAATAGAGAGAGGAAGTAGCTGACAAATTAATTGAGCATCAAAGAAGGATGAAATTAATTCTTGACATGAAAGGTAGACAAAGGAAATTATTTTCAACAAAAGAACGCATGATACACCTTTCTTGTACAATTAACTCATTATACTTACAAAACCCATGATGATACCAAGAATGTAGATAGGATTCTTTCCAAATTTAATTTTCATATGTTTGATGTAAGGTCTTTTTTTGACAGTAATTTTTTTGTGAAGAATAACTTATATATGGGTACATGGTATGAACATGAACCTCACCTTGAGGATTATTGGGGAGATTGTTGATGAGCATGAGGTAAGAAGAAGAGATTTCATGTGTCTGATAGTAGACCAAATGAAGGCCTTCAAGTCGAACTTTGATATTCCAATGATTGATGAAGAATATTATGTAATAAGTTCAAAACCTCTGCCTAGAGTCAAATGGTCAAAGAGAGAAATAACTAGCATATTTTCTAGATCATCCTTTGTCCTAGATAAAAGCAAGAGGTGAATAGAAGCCAAAATTACTAGTCATACTTCAAACAAACCTTAAGGCAGGGGACAGACTTCAGGGGAGCAGAATCAAGTGATAAAACCAACCCATAGAGGTCACTTGCTAATGTGTACATCACAAGAGCTAGGCCCTCTATGAAATAAGGAGATGTAGGTAAGGATCTAGAAGATGATAGAAGGCTAAAGAGCCAATGCGAAGGAGACATCAAGAAAATAAGCAAGAAACTTGATATAAAAAGGGCACCTAGAGTTGATCCTATCACTATTTCAGTAAAGGTTACAACAAACGAAGCCATCTACATCTCTAGGTCAAACATCTTCCCAACAATTGCAAGAAAGCCAAGTTGATGACTCTCTTCCCCAACAACAAATAGATACAAAAGATGTTAGGGAGAAAACACCTAATACTCCTATGTCACTTTGGGTAACAATTAGCTAGTCAATCTTTCCAACCCTAGATTGGTTGAGAGAGACTGTGGGGAAGAAGAGAAAGTACACATAGTTAATAGATCCGATTTTTGATGTTATTGCCAAATTGTTACAAGTTGACCATGAACCTAAAAAGGCTAAAAGGAAATCCAAGATCATATTGGATCCTAGTTCTGGACATCAGTTTGTGGAAATTGTGGACCCAATAGGGGATAAAAATGAAGATGATGTCACATAGGCCGATTTCAATATCAGCAAAATTGATTTGGGCCCTCCCGCCATTGAATGAGATATTCACAACACCAAAATGCTTGTTGATATTTTAGCCAAGAGATTGGAAGAAAAAGAAAAAGAAAGGCGCCTTTTGGAAGAACAAGTAGAAGTTTTAATTTCTTACATTAAATCAATTGTTGATGTTGAATCTCAACCCCTCTCACTTGAGATCCTTGATAAGACTCCTGCGAAAGTGATGAGTGTTGACATTATGGACCAAATCAACAGGTATAGAGCTATTGGCAAGGCAGTGGAGGCTTGGACAGAAAGACTAATTATGGAAGGCTCATCATACATCAGTGAAGCGATAGGGCTGTATATCAACCTCCAAACCAAAAAGGATAAAATGAAATTTGAACTCCCAGCTGCACATAAACAAGACGCCATGATAGCAACCATAACGCAAGATTTGAAAGAACTTGAAAAAGATGATATTAACGCTTTAGTACCTAAATATTTTGTAAGAAAAATAAGTGGCAAAAGTTAGCTGGATGGAAAAGTTTCATGAGCAAAAGATATTCGGGAGAATTAAATAAAGTAGTCGAGAATTATGATTCGATACTATTAGAAGTTGATGCGAACTGCTTAACTTTAGATGTGAATGTGTTGGATGAATGGGAATCAAAATCTAACATCGAGGTCACCAAGAAAGAGTTCAAAAGACAGTTCTCTGAAGAATTGATTGATAAAAATTCCATCAATGAGGATGCGATGGAGAATTTCTGTAGTTTATCTGATTAGCTTACAACCTTAAGGAAAGAAATGGATAATTTCAAAAAGAAAGATGAATATGCAAGAGAAAATGTTGCCATCTGGAGAGCTTCGCTTCAACAACACCATCATGCCAATGATCGCCAAATACAAGAGTTACAAAGCAAGAATGCAAGAATGCAAGAATGGAGTCTTCTCAAGCCAAAACCCAAGTTGAAGATGAAATGACTGAACTTGAAAGAAGAGAAGAAAAGGATAAAGAAAATATTTAAGTTAGACTATTATTAGTTCTGCCCATGGTAGAATACTAATGCATTCATTACAATCAATTTTTTTGAGTGATAGTGACAATCCAATCAATAAATAGTTAGAATTAAAAATTTTACCAACAATTTTATATAGTCTATTTTTAATTGTCTATTTCTAAAATTGTTAAAATATTTTTTATCTTTCTCTTTATTGGTTCATGTTGTCAACAGTCATTGCAAAAATTAGGGTTTTTTTATTTTTTTTCTAAATTATGTGCAATGCAATGCATTTAATTTATGAATCAAATTTCAAACCTATTAATGACTTGAATGACATGAGCATTATTACATACATCATCATATAATTAAATTGTTGACTTACAAGTATTATTTTTCATATTTTATTTAATAATTTGTAAGATTTTCAAAACTTATTAAATAAATGTGAGTAAATTCAATGCATATTTTATTTTTGTTTATCAACTTTATTAAATATCACAATAAAATTTATCTATCTATAATAAATAAATAAAAAATTATGTATCTACAATTAATATTTCAATAAAATCTATTTTAAAAACTATAAATGTAATAATATAATTTAACAAGGAAAAAAATATATAAATATCACATTATCAAAGGATAAGAATAAATATATATATATATGGAATTATTATAATAATATATTTGTATAATTGCATTTTTTTTAATTTTTAGAATATTAATTAACTATAGTAATAACATTATACAACAACACACAATTATATTACACCCCTACTTACTTCTATTAACTAAATGTTTAAAACAACAAAACACACCCATATGATTTTTTTATTTATTTATGCAACATTAATCAACTATAATAATAATATTATACAATAACAAACAATCACATTACACCCCTTACACCCCTAACTGCTTCTATTAACTAAATTTTTAAAACAACGAGTACACCCCACAATGGGCAGAACTTGATGCAAATGCATCTCTTGTTTTCTTTTATTAGTTTGGTGTTATTGAAAACAACTTTATTATATTTCTTTATTAAAGGAGAAGTAAGGAAACAAATCTTTTGGCAATGTAAGTTGACAACTGATCGAGGATAGAGAGTTTTTGAAATTTGGAGTTGGAAAATATTTCTATACATTATGTAATGCATGCAAGACTTGGAGCTTGATTAAAGAAATACATAGAAATCGGTGAACGTTGGATCATTATTTTCTAGAGATCACATTTTTTCTTATGTTGAAATTTGTGATTGTTTCCTTTTATGGTGTTTTAGGCCATATGGAATATTGATAACTCATTTATATGAGTTAATTTACAATGCAAATGGCTCTTTTCTTATGATTGGGGGCTAGATTGGAAGTTGTTTGGAGTTTTTTTATTTTGAATTTGATTCAGTATAGTTAAATCCTATTGGGACTTTGTGCTCAGCTAAAAATCTTTCATTTTCAAAAAAATTGCCTTTCCAGATTAAAAGCATACCAATTTTTGTTTCATTATATCATTCAAGGGAGCTACCCTTTAAAAATGCAAAGGAAGGTTGTTGGTGTCAACAATCTATCATAACTATTAGTGAGTTTTTATTGCTATCATTGGGAAAGAGTCATATACATACATAGATAATATCAACAACAAAAATATGTCTGCTAACAATCCACACAACAATTTTATCAAACAATCCCTTTCCTTTTTGGTGTGCTTGTATAGGCTTTCAACAATATGTTTCATATTTAATGTGGCCACCTACTTCTTTTCCCTCTAGTTTACCCATTGACACATATTGACCTATATTTTTAGTGATATCTACACTTTATTACTATTGTACACTATGATAAAATATCTTTTAAGTATAATACAAATTTCCACAATATTCCTACTAGTCTCCCAAATTGTAATATTTTAGTCATGGATTGTTTCTATATCTAATTAGTCAATCATTTTGTAGGGTTTTTAATTTTTATCACCCTTGTTGATGACATGTCTAAAGATTTTTATGTTTTGAGTGACGACATTTTTAATTTTCAGAAATTTCTCTCATATGATACTATCGTGCCAACTTGCAATAACTTCCATCTCAACCTTTTTGCATGCCACACTTTTTTGGTGCCTCTTCTCTTGGATTTGATTATATGAAAAAAGTACCATCTTTTCATCTAATTTCTCAAATTCATTCAATCATAGTTTAGTTATCAATCTCAAACTTGGCACTATATACTAAATAGATAGTGTTACATCAATCCCATAAACTAGTTCAAAATAACATAATTTGGTTAATCATTTATATGAGGTCCGTTATGCCCATAAGACTATTGGTATCTTTTTACCCTAGTCTCTTATGTTGCGAGTGAATATCTTTGTTAGCATAGTGCATAATATTTTGTTGATATATTTACTTGTTCCATTATCTTTGGTATGCTTAGACCTGCTATGGTGGTGTGTGATCATAAAATTATTGAGAATATTTTAATTATCACAAATTATTCTTTCTTTACTACTTATATTGAGTGGGAAATCTAATATAGTAATGATGTTTTTATAGATTAATTTTGTAGTAGTTTATATTGTGAAATCCCTGGTAGCTTCTACTTCTACCCATTTAGTTATGTACTCTACCCTTATTATTATGAATCTTACATGTGATTTTCTCATTGAGAACTCTATAGATCCAATGAAATATATGACATATTTTTCAAATGGGGCTTATGTAAGTGCCACAATGGAATTTCATCTCTTAAGGTTGGTTTTTCCACCCTTGATAGATATCACATTTCTATACATACTGATTAGCATATTTTAATAATGTAAGCCACCATAATCCAACTAGCATTACTTTTCTTTTTATCTCATCACCAAATTTAAATCCTCCTAATATTCCCTCATGTGCTTCTCTTAAAATATTTCCTCGCATATTCTTACACCACTCTCCTTATGATCTCATCTCTACATATTTAATGTGTAATTCTCCTATTGAGTAGTATACTAATGACCCCACATTATTTTATTTATTTAATCTTTGGAGCTATCTTTTGGGAATTCATCAATTGAAACTAATTGTGTAAAAATCATTAAGCTCTTTCATTACCATATTTATTTTAAATAATTTTATTCTTGGTAATTCATTGTCAATAGGTTTCTATTCTTCACCAATGTCTATTCTCAATAAGTAATCAAGTCCTTGGTTTTATTTTATTGGTTTCACCATTATTTTAAATTTAAGTTCTTAGATTAATATTAACCATATATAAATCCTTCCATGTATAATTGGCATATTCATTAAGTAGTTTAAGGGTTCATGGTTTGTGAAAAAAATAATTGAGTTGATTATAAGTAGTGTCTAGATTTTTGTAAGGCATACACCATTGCTAATGATTCTCTCTATTGTGTTATAGTTATTTTCTACTTGGGATATTTTATAGCTAATTATTTCAATTGAATGGTCCTTATTTTCCTAGGGTGTTTTAATACAACTCCTATTGTAGTCCCCGATGCATTAACATGTGCATGAAATGAGATGGTCCAATCTAGGAATATTATAATGGGTGTATCCAAAATTTTCTTCTTTAGCATGCCGAAGTATTTCTACATCATTCTATCAATCTAGAATTCTTATTGCTATTCTTTTTTAAGGGTTATTTTATTATCCCATCAATTGTTACATACCTTATAATGAACTTGCAATGATATCTTTTATACAATAAAAAAAGCCTCATTTAATCTCTTAGGTGGTGGGAGATTAAAAATTATGGTAAATTTTATGGGATCCACCATCATCCCGTATTTGCATATGATAAACCCAAAAGTGTACTAAATGGTATCACAAACAAAAATTTCCTAAGGTTTAGTGAGCTCTAAAATCTTCTACATCTTTCTAGCATCATCCGCATTACTTGAGATTGATTTTTTATTAACCCATAGATTATCTAGTCATTCAAGTAGACTTCTAGGAAGTTATCAAAGAAATAGTTAAATACATTTATCCTTATTTTTTTAAATACCATAGGAGAATTTCTCAAGACAAATGACAACTATATACATGAATGACCCCCATTTAACTAAAAAATTTATTTAAGGTTGGTCCTCATCTTTTATTTCAATTTTATGTTCATAAATTAGCACACTCCCCTACTTGCTATTGATTGCAATATTTCTTTATAAATCAAGTAGGGAAGGGATCGTGAACAAAAGATTTATTCAACTCCTTAAATTCAATGCATTTTCTTATGTCTCCTATATTTTCATGTTTTATCACCCTAGGGCTAATCCATTCCTTG
>VDFB02193867.1:574482103-574505659 GCA_007258455.2 Sequoia sempervirens | reverse complement strand
CTCCTTTTGATGTACAAAGGAGTAATTTTCTACAAAGTCAACTACTGATAGAACTGTTCCATGTGGGAAAGTATCTCTTAATGTTTTTAATTGTCGTGCTTGCCACTTAGCAAAAAATGAATGATGTATGTATGGTCGTATCAATTTTCAAAAATCTTCCATAAATTTTCCAATGGGAATCTCCTTTCTACATAGTTCAACCTTGTGGATTCTTTCCCAAAATTTGTTTGAAACTTTACATACTTGTACCTGTGTCAGTAAAATATGTAAATAACTAATAAACCACACTTGATCAATGAAACATTATATCAAAGAGAATCCAAATAACTTGATCTATGAGAAATTGAAACAAATAAACTCTCTAAAAATAGTACTTACCTCTTGCAATTTGTTGTCTTTGTTAGGTCAGTATCCTCAATTCTTGAAGGAAATTTAGCCAAATTTCCACATGTCCTCTAGGTACTTTTTATGTAGTTTATTTTGAAGTCCGTTTTCATGATCCACGTAATATAGACTTTATGAACAAAATTGCTTGTTTAGGAGGTGCATTTTAAAAATCACAACTTTCTTCTCTCATCTTTCAAAACACCTGATAGTAGAGATCAAATTCAATATGATAACGACAACAACAAGTTTCAAAAAACTTGTTTATCTTCACATAATATGGCTTTAACCTTTGAAACATTGTTTGCCCAATCTTTATATGGGGATATGCATTACAAAAGTTCATATACATCTCAAATTGTGTTATGTCTAGCCAATGTTTGATATGATTTTCATAAATACTAGGTCCAATCCTATATCTCATAACATCTCTAGTATTTGATGATGGACGAGTCTGATCATGCCAAAAACTTGAGACCAAGTTCCTAACAACATCTTTAATCCTGTCAGAACGGGGAGCTCTACACATAATTGCCCAATTGCCTTCTAAACTCTCATCCAAAAACTTTCTCTTTTTCTCATATTTTATCAATGTGGTTCTACTATAACCAATTTTAGTTGAAAGTGCTAACATTTTTTTTTTTCTTCCTATATCTTGATGTACAATAGATGTCAACATCACCCTTCTTGTAGTGGCCTTATCCATTGTTCGTGATCCTTTCCCAATGGAATCTAAACCCTTTTTAAGATTTTAAACAATATCCTTTTGTAATCCCATGTGTTTCTTCTTATTTGATGTTGAATGGACACCCAACAATTGTAATTATGGTTGTTTGAGCTCATCACGAAGAAGTAAACGTGATAACAATTGGGTTTTTTCAAGTGTATCAAGATGATTGAAATGATGATTGATCATTCCATTTACAGATTTAGTCATTGACCTCTTTCTCTTATTATAAGGTTGGTTGGCATAATATTTGAGTTTCTCCATATCCATTTCAAGTAAATGATCTAAATTTCTATGAGAAATTTATTTCCCCACCTTCTCAGCTAGTTTTATATGCTCATCCATACCAGTAGGAGGAAGTGATCCCGACCCCTCTCCAACATGCATTGTTTGAACTTGTGCCTCCTCCCTATCTTCAAGGACCATGCAATTTTGAGCGGATTCATTTGATCCAATGTCTAGATTTGGCTTGACTTGAGCATGAAAACTTCCTGCTTGTTGAGCCCTTCCTACACATGTGTCATAAAATATTTTTCAAACAAAAGTGAGAGATGATGTTAAATATATAAGTGAAGTTTATGTATACTAGAAAACAAACTGATAAAACATGATGAGCTATAAGTGAGAGAAGTTTGTGCTAGTTTTATATGCTCATCCATACCAGTAGAAGGAAGTGATCTTGACCCCTCTCCAACAAGCATTGTTTGAACTTGGGTCTCCTCCCTAACTTCAAGGTCCATGTGCTCTTAAACGGATTCGTTTGATCCAATATCTAGATTTGGCTTGACTACATCTTGAGCAATCCCTAGAGCATAAAACATAAAAATAATTTGAGAACATTGAAGTGATGAAAATAAAAGATCAAAGACACAAAACACAAATATTGAAATAAAAAGAATTGGCTTAAGGAATTGGAGTCGAGGATCATATAAACATTGCAACTTGCATGACCAAGATGACTTGACGACATTTAAAAGTATTTATAGTCATTCAAGTGCAATGATGGTTAGAAACCTTCAAAGTAAAAGTACTAAACACACACTTGAGAGTGAGAGAGGGAAGAAACAAGCATGTACCTTGTTTCTTTCTATGATAATTTTCCAAGTTTCGATCACGCCTCTTTTGTTCTTCTTCTTTTGACAATTTTCGTTGAGATGCATTTTTTCTTTTTCTTTGTTGTCCCATTTTCTTCTTCAACTTAAAGATGGCTCTAAACAATTCCTCTACCAACTTAGTTAAATTATCCTCCAAATTTTTCCTTGATTGATAAAAATGAAAAGTTGTCCAGCTCCAATATTTGCCTCCTTGATAAATGTGCAAAAACTTCTTCTCCAAAATTTAGCTCCAAGTGAATCAAAATTATTCTAGTGTACATGGAATAACGAGATCCTAGTTTAAATGAATCAAGTAGTAAACAAACAAGATATTTCATTGTGGAGTTTGTTGTTATTTAATTCATAGGTATGCACAACATATCTAGTAATTTTAGAATTTTGTTAAAGTGTCAAAAATGTATATTAGAGGTATAATTTGAATTGGATTTTCTTAATTATATTTCAATTGAATTTCAAGTTAGTTGTCAAAAATGTATAATAGAGGTATAATTTGAATTAAATTTTCTTAATTATATTTGAATTGAATTTCAAGTTACTTGTAAAAAAAGTATAATAGCTCGATATAATTTGAATTGAATTTTCTTAAAATTATATTTGAATTGAATTTCAAGTTACTTGTCAAAAAGATTATATCTTGTTCTCAGCTCAATGGTTCATGTTGCTTAAGTCATTTAAAAAAAAATATTTATTGTGATCAACATGAATGAACTTAATTATAAAATGACATTGATTTCCCTAAAATTCTACTAGAGATCAAATGTATATTGAATATAAGGAAATGTAAGTTGTAAGAGATCATAAAATAAGAAAACATTTATGTATATTGAATATTTAAAGCAAATGCATGCATATATTATGTGTAAACATGTTTAAACCATAAGCAAACACATGTACATACATGTAAAGGGATTCAATACATATAAACATAACACATATTATAAGCAAAGAGGCAAATGTATGTATATATCATATAAGAAAATATATGTACATAACATAAAAGCAAAATGTAAATTAAAGAGATCATCAGATATGAGATACTAAAGATCAACAAATAAGCAAATGTATAGCTATGTATCATATAAGCCAAATGTAAGTTAGAGATCATCAAATATCAAATACTATTAAAGATCATCATATAATCAAATACATGTAGTAGAATCATAAATCTAGAGTGCATGGCCTAATATGAATGTCTACTCCTAGATGAATGGCCATCTGAATGAGAATGGTCCTACTCTGATGGATGTGTTGAGCCCTGCAAATAAAATTGTGTACAAGATGTGTTAAATACATATAATTTATATTAAATAAATTTTATGAAAGTTATTTTTAAATGAACTTGTATTTTTAAATATCAATCTAGATCTATGAATACATAAATATATTGCATGTACATATACACGTGTGATTATATAAAAATGTAAAACTCGCATGTCCACTGATAGCAGATTCATCCACAGAGTCACATCGATCATGGACATGATCTGGACCAAGGCTAGGAGTGATATGAGGTATGTCCACCTGTAACAATATATATACACATATATATCAACTTACATGAATATCTAGTTAAAAAAAAATCAAAAAATAATGAAAAAAGAATTGAAACATGCACATGCACACATGCATGCACATCATCTAATATCAGATGACCTAAGTCCTCTAAAACAGTCGCCTCCACCATATCCTCCAAACGATCAGGCAACGAATCAACATCTGCATCCATCTGATCTATCCCATGTCATGCCATAAATGATGAATGTAGAGGACTATGAAGGTGATATGGCATCCGTGATGATGAACCAGAACCAATCAACATATCAATAAAACCCATAGTCTGTGCAGCTGTCGTATGAACTCTAGGTGGATCTTGATGCGCACTAGTGCTCGGCTGAGAGTGATGGGATCCTGGAACTGAATGACCTCTGCATCTCAAATGCTCTCTAACATGCTCTATACTGATCCCATTGTCTGATGCAATGTGGGCATATGCCTCCAACAGGTCCTCAGCTAAACAATGTAGAGTTATGCGTGACATATCTCCTGTAAGTGCATCAAGCTGTGTAGGAGTAGGGATGTCAGCCACTGTAAAAGGATCCATGGTGGTCCACTGTGCTGAAAATGGTGTGGATCAGGAATGTTTGGATATCAAATACTGACCTACATGATCATCAGATATCCTAGTGGTGGCAGCTGCAATGTCACCTACAGTGTCAATTGCTTCCTTTTGGGAAGCAACGGCAACCTCATCTGCTATGGGGGCTAGAGTTGGGGTGAGAGCAGGAGACCTCTCACTAACCAATACCCTAAACACTGGGGGTGGTCTATCAACAATCATACCACACCCCTAACCAGCATATGGTGGAATGTCCAGGTAGTTAACTTTGAGGCCCAAATGGACCTTAGCATACAACTAATCAACAAAATACAATGGAATCAAGTCATTGTTTGGGTATAGACCATGTCCTATGAGAAATTGTGGGTAGATCAATGAGGCCATAGCATGATCGACACATCTAGTGACCTGGTATCCCCCAACCTTATGCACATTTTGATAAAATGGAAAACAAGTGGCTTTTATCATTTCTTTGGTGACACTATCTTGTATTTATTTAAGGGGAACGTCACCATGTACTTCTTCCCACATGCAGGAAAGAATAGCAATCACTCTATCTAGGGAATATGCACTACTCCTCTCAAGTTCATCTTTTAGTTTTTCTAGACTATGCAATATTAACATGCATGGTTCACTATATATCCCCGGGTTTGCACCCTGTGCTAATGAATCTCTCAATTTTTTTATCTCATTACTAGTATTTGCAAACAAAGAATCTGGCACAAGTGGAACATGATCTGCATTTTCCATGTTATATATATATATATATATACAATACACCTCAAAAAAAATGAGACTTTGTAAATAATATATCTAGATAAAGACAATACAAATATAAAATAGAACTTGTAATAATTCATCTACTCATCAATGATATTTTCATACTATTAACAATTTAAAAGAATTGGAAGACAACTATAATCTATAACATAGCATCCTTAAATGGTTCAAATTTTAAATGAAACGATGAGAGAAAGAATAAGAATACAAAGATTAAAGTATAAAATTATTTGAAAATAATTGGGGATAAAAATATTTAATTTAATAGTTGTTAACATAAATGAACTTCAAGAGAAACTAGAAGAATCAATATAGAGATTGCAAGAAAAAATGGAGCTCTGCAACGGTCATGGTGGCAAGAACCAGTCGAAAAGGTTTAGGCATGGGGGAAGAGGCGGTGAGGGACCCAATGTGAATAGATCAGGGAATCTTGAGCATGTATGGAGGAAAGATAGATGGACCCGACCACAGTCTATGGCTTTGAATGGTCGCTTTCCTGAGGGTACAAGTCAGGGACAATTTTCACATAAAGTCGCTGGCCCTGCAGGAGGAAGGAACAAGTATGGGAAGTACAGCAATGAAGAATTTCACAGACCTAGACAACAGAAGGAAACTAAAATGGGGCAGTATGTTCTTTCCTGCTCAGACAGACTTGATTCTCGAAAGTTCTTCAAAGCTAGGTTTGGGAAGGGAGGAATGGAATGGAAAAAAAAAATGTCCCCAGTCAAGGAATGGGAGGAAGTTCGGGAAGAGAGGATGAAGGGTGGAAAGGGAACCCATGACTCTTCTTGGCCCAAAGAAGCAAAAAGCGGAAGAACGAAAGTTGTCATCAGCTCCTCGAAGATGCAAGCGGAAGCCCTGCGGTTAGAGCAGTTAGGTATGTTCGGTAAATGGTTTGGGAAGTCTCTCGATTGGGAATATTTAGAGAAATGGTGGAAAGAACGATGGGGTTCGGATTTGCAATTCAAAATGCTCCAAAACAATTTTTTTATGGTAATATGCCCTTCCAGAACCATCAGAGATCAAATAGTCCATGGGGTCTGGGTTTTAGACGGATGCGATTTCTATTTAAGGAAATGGACAGTGGGTTTTGATCCAATGATGCATGTAATGGATTCCCAACAAGATTGGTATAGCTTACCTAATCTTCCTTAGGAATATTGGGCTCCCCCCATCCTTGAGGAAATAGGGAATCATTTGGGCACCTTTGTCTATGCAGAAGAAAGAAAACTAGCTAAGAAAAATCAATCATATGTGCGCATCTGCGTGGAAAATAAGGTAGAAAGGATGATTTGGAGTGAGATTGAATTAATAACGGACTATGGGTCCTGGATTCAAAAGTTAGAACGGGATTCCTTTATGCGCAATAATCTGGTTCACACCTTGGGAAGCAGGGCTAGTAATAAAGACGAAGGAAAATTTGTTTTACTGGAGACCCCACGGGTGAACCTTCGAAAGACTGCTCAAAGCTCCTCTAAAACCCTAATCTCGCCAAAGGGTGGTTTCGAACAGCTGAAGTCTTTGGCTATCCGGACCCCTTCTAAAGTAAATGATGATTGACAGCTTCTGGTGTCTAAGGCGGGTGTCTCTCCTAATGGGAATTCGAAATCATCTCCATTGGATGAATGTGATGGCACTCAGGCTTTTCAAGAAGATCAAGTGGGGAGGGTGTTGCAGTTTGAGGAACTCGAAGATAAAATCTCTGAGACCCTAGAAATCATGGGGGACAACTGTCTGAATGTTGAGTTGGACTCTTTGATAGAAGTTGGGAAGGAATTAGTGGAATTAGTGGAAGCGGCTAAAACAAAGTCTGGGTCTCTGGGGATTGTACCAGGCATAGAAGAGGCAGAGGAAAACTGGGACCCAGATGATCAAGTAATGTCAGAAATGCTAAGCCCACAATCCGGGAAAAAACCGAAGCTGACAGTGGATCTGCAGGAAGCGAAATCGCGATTAGGGATACACAGACGGGATATTCTCAAGTTAACTCCAGATTGTGGAGATCTAAAAAAGCGGGGTAGAATTCCTAACCAAGAAAAGAGAAAACAGGATGGTGAAGCCAATGGTCAACAAAAAAATAGACACTCTGATCAAAGTAGGGAAGGGTGGTGCCCTTCCTGAACAACAATGAAAATTCTAACCTGGAATGTTAGGGGCTTACACGCCCCTAACAAGTGGAGTCTCATCAGACGCTACATTGAAGTATGTCAAGCAGAAATATGTCTCCTCCAAGAAACAAAACTAAGCGGGTCTGCATTGGAAAACTTTGGCAGGAAACTGAAGTTTTGGAAATGGTCAGGCTTGAAGGTGGAAGGGGCATCGGGCAGCTTGATGGTCATCTAGAAACCACAGACAGTCTTACTAGAAGTGTCGAATATAAATCGTCATTGGATGGTTTGCAAGGTACGAAGCTTAGTCTCAAATCTCCATTTTAATTTAGTAAATGTGTATGGCCCCATGATGTGTGTTCAAAAAAGAGTTGTTTGGCAAGAGTTGCATGGCATATTGCAAAACCTACACCAGGAACCTTGCATCATAGGGGGGGATTTTAATGCCATCCTCAGGTTGGAAGACAAGAATGGGGGATATGGTAAGATTCTTCAGTCTCAAAAAGACTTTTGTAACTTTGTGGAGAGAAACTCTTTATTGGAAATTCCCATGAGCAATGGCACCTTCACCTGGACGAACCGTAGAAAAGGGTTTGGTAGTATTGCGGAAAAATTAGACCAATTTTTCTTCAAAGGAAATCTGAGCCTCTTTCCTTTTTCTTTAGAAAGTAAGATAAATTCTAGAACTGGATCTGATCATTTTCCAGTTTAGTTGCTTTTAGAGGGGGAGAAGGGCCCGGTAAGATGTCCCTTTAAATTTGAAATGATGTGGTTCAAGGATCCTCAAGTGATTGTTTTACTTGAACAATGGTGGTCAGAATTGCCAAGAGCGGGATCAAGTCTATTCAATGTGATCACAAAGCTAAAATATCTTAAGCAACGTTTAAAGAATTGGAACAAAGTTTGCTTTAAAAACATATTCGAAGAGAAAGTACAAACAGAGGGAGAATTGGCCTCTTTAGCTGATGAAATCATGAAATATGGAATGAATGAGTCTAGTTACATGAGAGAAAAGGCTCTTAACAGTAAGCTCAACGACTTAATAGCCAAAGAAGAAATTTTTTGGAGGCAAAAATCCAGAGAAGTTTGGTTAAAATCAGGAGACAGAAATTTGAAATTTTTCCACAATTCCACAAAAGAAAGAAGAGAATTCAATAGAATTTCATGTATGAAAGGCGGGGACGGCAGTTTACTGCAGGATTTGGTGGCAGTTAAGGGCTCAGCGGTAAATTATTTTCAGAATTTGCTAAATGATTGGGAAGGCTCGAATTGGCAAGCTCGGCACACCTTCCTACAGTTTATACCGAAATTGGTCTCTCAAGAACAAATGAGCTCACTGAATGCAAAGTTTACAGAAGAGGAAGTGAAAGAGGCAATTTTTGGGATGCAGCCAGAAAAAGGCCCAGGACCAGATGCTTTTCTGGCTGGTTTTTTTCAGAAATGCTGGCACTTCATGGGAAAGGAGATATGGGAAGCCTTAGAAGTCTCCAGATGGAACAGAAGGGTTGTAAAGGAAGTTAACAATACTTTTTAGCTCTGATCCCTAAAAAAGAGAAACCAAAACATTGGGAAGACTTCCGCCCAATATCGCTGTGAAACACAATCTACAAAATATTGGCCAAATTCGTTGCCAATAGGTTAAAGAAAATTCTACCTTCCATTATATCAAAAGAACAAACAGGCTTTGTTCCAGATCGCTCAATCCTAGATGGGATAATCATTGCCCAAGAAGCTATTCACTCTATTCAAAAACTGAAAAAACCGGCCATGTTATTGAAATTAGACATCAGGAAAGCCTATGATAGAGTGAACTGGAGATTTCTCTTTAAGGTTTTGGAAGCCTTCAACTTTCAAAAGGAATGGTTAGATTGGATCTTCGGCTGGTTTGCTTGCCCGAGATACTCCATACTGATAAATGGTTCCCCGGAAGGCTTCTTCACATCCTCAAGAGGTCTGAGACAGGGGGATTCACTCTCTCCCTTTTTGTTCATAATCATGGCTGAAGCTCTAGGGAGATCGCTTGATAATGCAAGGAAGACCGGGTCGATCTTTGGTTTGCAAGTAACCAGTAGTCTTCCCAATATCGCACATCAACAATTTGCGGATGACACAATGCTTTTTGGCAAAGCAACAGCAAAGGAGGCACAAAGTTACAAAAAATTGCTTGAGGATTACTCTAAAGCTTCTGGGCAAGAAGTCAGTAAGGCCAAATCCGAAGTTTTTTTCTTCAATTCAAACTGCCCTGCTGAGGTTCAAATTTTACGTATTCTTGGATTTAAAATGGGACAATTGCCATGAAAATTTCTTGGCCTTCCTCTGGACAAAGGTATTAAAAGTAACAATTCTTGGACCTCAATGGTTACCAGATGTAAAGAAAAAATATCCTCGTGGAAGAATAGATGGCTATCTTGGGCAGGTAGACTAACTTTGTTGAAATCTGTAATCTCTGCTCTTCCTATTTATATGTTGTCTTTCCTTCAAATATCCAGTGGTGCGAGCAAAGAGTTAAACAAGGCAATGAAAGACTTCTTTTGGAAAGGAAATACAGATCAAAAGAAGATCCCTCTCATAAATTGGAAGAAGGTATGTGCGAAGCGTGAGAATGATGGGACGGGCTTGAGAAATGTATCAAGGCAAAATAAGGCTTTGGGGGATAAACTTGCTTGGATTATACATTCGAAACCTGATCTAAAGTGCGTGAAGATTGTCAAAGCAAAATACCTGGTTCCTGATACAAATTATTTCTTTGCTGCAAAGACCCTCCCTTCTGGGTCCCGGATCTGGAATTTTATCATAAACTGCAGAGATCTAATTTCGGATTACCTTACTTGGAAGGTGAAGGATGGTAATGAGGAATTTTTCTAGGAGGATTCGTGGGAAGGGCACTCAGCATTAGCAAATATCCTTAAACTTGCTAGAATAATGGAGAAGACCAAGCAAATGTGGGGTTCGAAAGTTAGGGATTATATTGACTTCGCAGAGAACGCGGAGGATGGCATTCTGAAATGGAAATCGGTGAGATGTTTTAATTTGAGTGATCAAGAAATTAATTTTTTTGAGAAGGAGTTGGCAAGGCGAAGGTTATGGGTTAGATTGGGGGAAGACAGTTTGAGGTGGGATGCTGCTCCAAATGGGGTTTATTCGGCCAAGATTGGCTACAATGTGCTATCAGCTTCTATTGAATCAGAATCAGAATTACCTCGCATTCTTTGTTGGAATAAGGTCTGCTTACCGAAAGCAGGGATTTTCACGTGGGCGGCGGCTCAGGGCAGAATTCTCACTGGCGATAGGTTTATTAAATTGGGTTATCATGGTCCAACCAGATGTCCACTGTGCCTTAACGTAGAGGAAACGGTAAATCACTTACTTTTGCATTGCTCTTACACTCAACAACTGTGGAATTGGTTGCATTCTAAATTAAGGTGGTCCTTAGCTCTCCCTGCTACCCTTTTAGATTGTTTAAATTCTTGGCCAAGTTATGATTTTTCATCTAATTTTGGAGATTTATGGAAAATTAGTCCCTCAATTCTTATATGGGAAGTATGGAAGGAAAGAAATAGACGTCTTTTTCAGGATAAAGAGTTGTCTATCCCTAGATTATAGTGCAAGATAGAGGCTTACATTGTAGAACTCTTCAATTCTCAGTTGCAGGAGCAACATAAGAAACTCAATTTTACAAGTTGGGATGCATGGATCATGAAACAATGGTTTGGAATCAAATCTCCCCCATTGGAGTATTCAGGAAATGCAGCTTCTACTGAACAATGAAAAAAGACAAAGTGGATTCCTCCTGAGTCGGGGTGGGTCAAATTGAACTTTGATGGCGCCTCTAAAGGGAATCCAGGTCCATCCAGAGTGGGATGTATAATAAGGACTTGCATAGGTTCAATCTTGGGAAAACTACCACAACCTCTTGCAAATGGCATGAATAATGCAGCAGAATTTCAAGCTCTTCTTCTTGGTCTCAATCTCAGCAAAGAACTAGGCATCAAAAACTTGGTGATTGAAGGGGACTCAACAATCGTCATCAATGCTTTAAGGACAAAGCAAATTCATAATTGGAGACTGGGGGTTTTTTTAGAGGTGGCTTTGGAACAGTTAAACAACTTTGAGCAAGTTATGTTAAATCACACTCTTAGGGAAGGTAATACAGAAGCTGATCTTCTGTCCAATTTGGGAGTAACTGGACCTGGCTTCAAAGAATGTCTCAGAACATAATTCTTAGTGGGTGGTTGGGTGGGCTCCCCCTGGCACCTCATCAGGCATTGGGTGTCTAGGGTGGACATGAGGGGGTGAACAAGACAGTTTTTGTGTCTTAGCACTTGATTCACTATTGCCACATCAAATCATCTTTATTCGGCCGCTTCCTGGTGTTCCCTGCTTGGTTTATCGGTTATCTAAGTTTGTCAAAAAATTTGGAGTTGGCTTGGCAGTATGTTTGGCCTTGCCTCTACGGTGTCGTCGGTGTGACACATCGGGCTCGGCTTTCCTTGTTTTGATTGCAGACATGCCGTGTGGAATTCCCATTTATTACTTCGTTTATGGTTCTATGATGGATGAACGGAGGCTGTATTTTAACTCATGCCAAGATCATCTTTGCTTCGCCATTATTCTGTTCCGTATGCAAAGCCTATCTGATCATTATTCGGGATATTTATTATGCTAATGAAGTTATATCTTAAGTGTGGGTTTTCATTTCAGTTTGTATTCTGTATTTTTACTGCAGGGTCGACTATAAAGTTGCCGCTAATGGAAAGACTGTCGAAGTCGAAGTTCACCATTCTCATTTTGGCGGAAGGTTTAGAAGCTTTCGGTGTAGATACGCTGGTTTCCCTAGTGGAAAAGGAGAGGCAAATCGCCTTTCACAAGGTCATAGATCAGCGGTTGAAGCGTATCTTGCTCGAAGATGACCCGGCGATGGTTGCTGCTGTGAAGATGGTCCTTGGCAAAGGACACTTAGCAAGGAATGAATTTGCCCGTGATAATGCGCACATTTCTTCCCGTTTTCTTGTTGTGCTCCTGGACCTTGGCACTCCGAAGGATGAGGCCGGGGTTTTGATGGTTCGCTTGTTCCGGGACGATTTGCTTGGAGGCCTCGATACGACTGTGAAGGCGGCCTTTATCGGTAAGGGTATTCCTCGTCCTGCAGACCTAGCTTCTTTATGGGAGTCTGATGAAGCGGTCTAAGTCTTTCCATTTCTCCTGGATCTCAAAGGGCTTGCATTAGCGAGGCACCGAAAGATTGCAGAAGTGGCGGTAGATTTCCTGAAACGCAAATTGAAGCTGGTGCCGGTAGAAGGGTTGCAATGGGTAGAAGGGTTCATAAGTTTTGCAGAGTCAAATGGTTTCTGGTGAAATCGTATGGCGTTTGTTGTTGTCCGTATGTCCTCTAATGGTTCTCGACTTGTAATTTTATGTTGCTTCAAACTTGTGGTACTAGTTTTTTGCTCTTGTTCATGGTGGTTAGGCTGATATAACTATTTCTCTATTTTTTTTATCTTTTGGGACTGCTTGGAGCTCTTGTTTCTCCATTTTTGCTCATCTTTTGGATGAATGTTGGTTCTCTGGTAAATCTCCTGCCTAGCAGATGGTTGTAAATTTCTTCTTTATCTATAAAATTATCACCTTACGGATCAAAAAAAAAAAAAACATAAATGAACTTCAATTATATAGCCAAGAACATCAAAAAATTATAGATTGGAAAGCAAAATAATCAGACATTTATCATATATTTTATATGTATAAAGTTTAGATACCGTCAAACTATTTAAACTTATAGATTGCATAAAGCTATAAATTGAATCGTTAAAACTAATTTATTAAGAATCAAATCTAATAAAGTTTGACTTCATTGCATACTTGTTATAAATATCTCACTAATCCAACCATACATATTATATATGTTAAAAATATATATAATTGTTATGCCCATAATTTTTCACTATATCTTGATGTGGATCTCCTTCAACTAGATCAATTAAAAATTATTTGTAATGTTGGAGGAAAATAGATTTAATATCATTAGAGTTGTCATGTAACTACCTCTCTTGATCAACGATAGATATTATCCACTGTCGAGAATGTAAATATGTTTAAGAGAACTAAAAAATAATTTGTATCCCTTATCTCCTTTCATCCAATGTAGCCTATCTCTTAATTGAGATCCTCTACCACAATTAAGTTCAAATCTTCTAAGTTTTATTTCAATGATTTAGTAACCACTCATTGTAGAAAAGTTATTAGTAAGTGCTAAACCCAAAACAATTTTTTTTCTATTTGGATCCATTTTTTTTTTCCATTCTAGATCTCTTTCTAGCCATATTCTTATTGTAAGATCATAGTAAGGTAGTGCAATAGATTTAAATGCATCCATTCCAAGACCATTGGGAGTGGGTATACCATATGAACCAAGTATTAATTTCTAATGTTAATTATTGAAAGAAGATGAAGGTCTTTATTTACCCTTAAATGACATTTAAAATGGACATTTTAATGTTCAATATAATGAAATGTTTAAAAAATGAAAGTGACAATAATATTGAAAATAAAAATGTTGAGTTCATGAATGTGAAAATATTGTAAAATTTGATGGAACACCTATTGATAAGAGTAGCATCATAGAAGAAAAAGAAGAAGAAGAAATACATCAACAATTTCTTGACTAATGTGGATATGAACCCTATGACATTGAAATTGCACTCAATAATTGACTTGTTGATAACAATGATTAAATTGATAGCTCACATGAACCAATGAAACTCAATGTGTCTCCAAATTACATAAGAAGAGAGAACCTAAATGTGAAGAAGAAAAAGAAATTCAAAATCCATCTTTTTGTAATGAGTTTGTTAAAATTTAAAAACATTTAAGAACCCCAAAATGGTTTGAAATTGATGAGCATAATAGAAATTCTTGAAGGCAAGAGGTCATCACAAACCATTCGGTTGTGGGCTTCAAAAATTCAGAATGGTTTTCCAATAAGATGTATTAACCAAAATATTCCAAATTTTTATACAATTACTAAAGATGTACAAAATGAGACCTTTACTAAATAAATTTCAAAGATTCATGTAAACAAAAAGTTTGATCGAAATAATATTGTTGTTAAAGTTTTTTTTAATGCATTCAATTCTATTGTAAATAATAGTAAGGAAAAAGATAAAAGAGTTGCTCATAGAGTAATAACATCATTAGTAACAAATTAAATAATTAAAAAGGCTCAATTATTAAGGTAAACTTGTCTTGAATTAAGCCTAAATCGTAAAACATTATCAAAAGTACTATCAATAAGATCATGATTAGAAATTCCTATTGAAAATCATACTTGGGCTTTTAGCAGTAGGCTTCCATGAGTCGATAAGAAGCTAATTAATAGCACAAAGGATGAAATTCAACAATTTTGACAGTCTAACTCTAGATTTACATATGAGGTTGGAAACAACATTTTTTATACTCTACCTAGGCCATGATTTTGTTATGAGTACGAAGAGTTTATGATAGAAATACATCCATTATTATTGAGTTAAAAGTAGGTTAAATATTATTTTTCTTAAAAATTCACTTTTATATAAATGTAGGTGTTTTGGAGAACAAAGCTATAGTATGAATAAGTGATTGACATCAATGGCTATAAATTTCAAGGTGGGGACATTCAATATAATTCATAAGGTGTTATAATATTAAATGCTTTCATTGTTTAGTTAGTTTTAATCAATGTTGTATGATTTATTAAACATTTTTTTAATATTTAAATGTAGGTGTTTTGGGGAGTAGCAGTGATAGATCTAGCTCATTGAGAAAGGATATAGGTAGAGAGAAGGAGTGACCTTGACAAGGATTGAGACATGGATCACCTCAAGGTGGTAGATATGAGTGGAACATATCCATAGAGAAGGATAGGTGAAGAGGATAGATATAGAAGACAAATACCTTAGGGGCACCTTTTTAGTTGTGTGTATGCTCTACAGAGTGTATTTACTCATGAGTGCTTTGATGTATTTGAAGACACATTTGTATGAGAACATAGATAATATTATATGGGAGCTATTAGTTGTGTTGATGATGGGTGTGATATTTTATGTGTATGTTGATGATGTGCATGATATATAGTTATATTTCTTGTATTTGGATGCTCATAGGTATGGATGTTCATGAATCTTATGTGTATGTCTAATGGTGGCATGTGGAAGGATAAATATGGCTATTGAAAACTTTACCATTATATTGACAACTAATTATGGCTATATGATTATCTTATTGTAATGAACCCAAGTTCATTCAATAGATATTAGTGAAGTTCAATTAGGAAGCATGGATTGTGCTTTATTATAAACATTTTATGTTTAAAAATATGGGTCTATTTTTTGCGATATTGAAAGTCAGTTAAATTTCTTCAATAGTATATCCAAGGTATAGGGATATATTAGTGGTAGGAGTAGTGTAGGATAAAAAGGAGAATGTATAAAGAGGGGAAGGTCTAGAAAGGTAATGACATGGTAATGGAAGGAGAAGTTACACTATAAGGTTAGATTTTCATAGGATAAGGAGGAATGGTATGAAGAACATATCTGTATAGGATAGTGCTAGTAGTAATAATGGTGTGAACATATATAAAAGGCTAGAAGATAAGAAAAATACTAGTGGAGAGAAAGGCGGTAGGACATGGGTGGTGGATCCCATGGAAGTGGTAACTATAGTATGATAGGAAGAATCATTATAAGAGGATGAAGGGTAGATGGATGCATAGAGGGTACAACATTATTAAAATCCATTAGAGTGGTAATATTATGAATAGTATTAATTCCCTAAGGATAGCCACCTAATACATTATATAAATTACTAGCCAACGAATGAGGATATTTAGGGCGGAGAGGTGCATCAATACATAATTATCAATTTAGGAAAATATCTTGTTTACCAACATATGTATCTAAATCATAGTCTCAAGTGATCATTATTTTTCATCTTCTTTAATGTGGCTCTTTATATGGTTGTCATTAGCTATTATATGAAAAAATGATTCAATCGTCATTTTATTTGCTAGTCATATTAGAGTTAAGATGAAAACTCCATAAAACAAGATTTTAAAGGATATTAATTTAACTAGATAAAAGATCAAGGAAAACACTCTCAAACATGCAATATACCCCAATTGCTTAGACAATGCATATTTCCTAATAATGTGTGCAACTAAAAACTAATAACATGTAATGAATGGATGTAGGTGATAATAATTAAATAATCCTAATTGAACTAGGGTTGTCCTTTTTATATATTTAAAAAGTTGTAAGAGCATTGTATGAAATTGTAAGATGGGAATTACTTATGAAATGTTATATGACACATAAGAGAATAAAAAAGGGGGGTTACACTAGAATATTGATTAGAATTATGAAAATCATCAAGATCATCTTAAATAATGGGTTTGAATATGTCAAAAATGGAGTGTCGGTTATGAGGAGGAGGATTTGAATTTTTTTGACAAGATGTAAAGCATTTGCTAAATACATCCTATAAACCAAGTCAAGGAATATGATGTTGAAATTTGTGCCAAATTTGGTGCCATTTTTAGGTCATTATTTTGGCTCATGGCTTTGGTTAAACCACACTTTCTTTATGGTTTAAATTTTTTCTATTTATGGGTGCTTGAGATGGAGAAAGCATAATGATTTTGTAGGTATCATCATGCTACTATAAATTACTCCATATTCACATGTTTATGATACTACTATAAGGGTATGCACATGAATATTTTATTGTAACTGATATTATTATCAAATAATATACTTGGTTCATGTTTTTGGTTGTGGGATTTTTCTTCCAATAAGATTTTCCCATGTACATAATTATGTTATAAATTTATAATTTATACATTTTTCTTGTAACTAAAATTAAATCTATTTATCCATAGCTTTGATTGTTGAAATGGGAAGGCATATTTCATTTACACAAGACAAAAATGTATGCAAAATGGGGAAGAAAAATACTATATGTTGAAAATGCTTTAAAAACTTTCAAACAAATGCAATTTGAATTCAACAAATTTGAAAAAAATTGCATTTAGGGTTTCAAAATTAAACAAATAGACGCATTTTGAACTCTAAAAAAATCAAATTTTAAATACCTAGTGCTCGATATGCAAACCGGAATGATGAACTTTGGAGAGACGAACTTAAATTTTCTTTCGCCGGAAAGAAAAAATTTGTTTGGTCGCCGTCACACTCTCGGTTAGCTGCACGCACCAAGGAAAGTGACTGGTAAATTTAGAAAGTGAAAGTGACAGTTGAAAATGAGAGAATTTTTGGTTTTTGTAATATTTAAGGGGTTCGGTCGAACCTATGTTCAATCGAACCCATTTAAATATGATTTTTTTTATTTAGGTTATATGGGTTCGGTCGAACCCCTTATGAGGTTCGGTCGAACCATTGGGTTCGACCAAACCCATTGAATATGGGGAAAAGGAAAAAAGTGAAATTTCCTTCCTCTTATAAATTGTAAACCACTATTCTAAAGTCACCCCTACTCAAAAAACCTTAGCTCACTTTTACAATTGTTGGATAGCTCAAATTTTATAAATTCTTCATATTGGTCACTTTTGAGGACTCTTCAAAACTTGAACAGATGTAAATGACTCAAAATTTTAAGGAAATTTAATAGATAATGGTATAGATCAACCATTGAGGCTCATACAAGCAAATCTAGAGTGTTCATGCAAGTATTAATTTCTCAAATTTTAAATAGTTTGTCAATATTTAGTTAGCAAAAATAAATCTACAGTAATCATAACTTCTTAATTTATTAAAAAATCCTTTGTTGTAAAGTCATGTCACATTATAATGAACAATAAAATTAGAAAACACTATTTATAAAGACACTTTACAAGTCATCTTAATGGTCCCAAATTGATCACTAGGTTTTCATATGAGGATACATAGTGTTGGTGTAATTAATTATTAATTACACTTAGCATAAGTTTACTTAGGTAATTATTTAATTCCTAAGTTATAGGATCTTATCTTTATCTTATCGAGCTATCTTGTTGCTCAAGATAAGATTAGGTTGTTGCATCTTTGCTTTTATAAAGCAAATTATCTCTTGTAATTAATGGTCTTTTCGAATATATCAAATTGCATGTTTTTATGCAAAGCTTCTGCTTTTTCATTTTTCCTCTTATGTGGAAGGTCTATTTTGGTTTGCAATCAGATCTTGGTTTTCTAACATGGTATCAAAGCCTCGATTCGCAGCCCCTTCTCAGCTTTTTTGGAGGATGTCATCACAGAGCTCGTTCGGAGTCCCTTGAGGGTTTCAATCCTTGAGCATTATTATGCAGCATCTTGGATCAGATCGGGGTTTTCCGTTGGATTCATAGTGCTAGAAAAAGTTAGAAATGGCTTTCATTTTATTGATTTTCATCACCGTTTGCCAGATCTGTGAGGGTCTCACGCTCGGTGATTTTTCAGATAGATCTAGGGGTTTCCTAATTTTCGGAGCACTTTTGGCCCAAACGAACCTCGCTGTTGGATTCGCAGCACCCAAAAACCCCTATTTCCATATAAAGTTTGTCTGATTTGGACACAGTCGTCCGGAGAGGCAAAAAGTTTTTGCCCAAGGGCCGTACGGCCCCAGGGACAGTTTTCAAGGCATAGAGTATGAAAAACAATTAAAAAAATATTTAAAAAATCAAAAAAACCAGTGAAGTTTTGCACCACCAGTTATAAAAAATCCTGCCACCACTTCCTCCGCCCGGCAGCCTCCCTTCCGCCACCCTCAGCGGCAGACTCCAGCGGCACCACCTGTTCAGCCCCCGTGGGCTCAGTAGCTTCAGCGCAGGTTTCTTTGGGGACTGGGAGCCTGTACCTAGCCCCCGCTGGTGATCTCTGGCCACACAACAATCCTATCAGTGACAGTCTGCTAGTCACTAGCCCCTTTGGGCCTTTAACCACTAGTCGTGGTCTCATGGGTGTTCAGGAGCCTGACCTCTTCAGCCCCCAGTGAATTTTTTATTTGCCCCTGCAGCGCGCGGTCACATGGTGGACCAAGGGCCAGCGCCTGGGAGCTAACTTTTTGACCCTGGTTAGTGTTGCAAGGAGCCATTTACAGGGATTTTTTTCTTTTTGGCGTAACTGGAGCATACGAAGTCGTTTTTTCACAAATGAGATATCGTCGGAAAGCTGTTTCAACACTCTACACAATGGTATAGGTGTGATTTTCTTGTTTTTCTTTTTTGATGCCTTTTGTGGCCTCGGAAGTCAGATGTTGCTTTTTTCACTCCGGGAGACGTATCTTGTGACTCGCTTATCCGTTTTTCACGGCGTTGGAAAGCTAGTTTCGGCCTCTATGCAGATCTGAGGTCATTTCCAGAAAATGTGTAACTTATTTTAGGCATGCATTCATTTTTTTTTGTGTGCTAGGTTTGCATTTTCACTTATGTTTCTGTAGTTTTTGCATTATCTCCTTATGCAATCATTGGGTATTGTAATAACGAACTGATATAAAGTTCCAGTAAGGGGGGTTCTTGCATGCATCTTTCATTTTGGTGACACTCGCATGAGTTTGTATGGTTTCCTGTTGTCTCCTTCTAGCTTCTTTCTTGCTTAACTGGACACATTGTTGGTTTGCTTTGGTTCACACTTCACATTGGGATTTTACAGTTCTTGATCCGCATTGGTTCAAATCTTTCTCAGTTTGAGGGCCATGGTTTTATGGTTAATGTTCCAGAATCTTGATGGTACTTGTCCTATGGGCAGTTTTAATTTCAGTTTGGCATTGGCTTCGAGACACAGCTTCCAGATTTGTCACCATTATGGGTCCATTCATCCTTTCATCTACTATTGTTCACAGATTCTAGAGTTGATCCAGTATGTGAGTTTCCAGTGTTCCTTGGCATCGGGTCTACTGTTGCATTTGTGATTCCGATTGGTATCTTGCAAACAGAACTATCTTTCCTTGCTTGCCAGATTTTGGGTTCCAGTGTTGCTTCATCAGAGTTCTTCCAGTGATTCTTTGTAGCAGTTCATCTCACTGAGGGGGGTTTCTCTCTCTTTGCATTTGTACATGAGTACCTAATCAGGGCTTGCTGCCACGACTCATATTTGCATAATAATTTTCTTCTCCATAAGTTGCACTTATGGGGGGTGTTGGTGTAATTAATTATTAATTATACTTAGCATAAGTTTACTTAGGTAATTATTTAATTCCTAAGTTATAGGATCTTATCTTTATCTTATCGAGCTATCTTGTTGCTCAAGATAAGATTAGGCTGTTGCATCTTTGCTTTTATAAAGCAAATTATCTCTTGTAATTAATGGTCTTTTCGAATATATCAAATTGCATGTTTTTATGCAAAGCTTCTAATTTTTCATTTTCCTCTTCTGTGGAAGGTCTCTTTTGGTTTGCAATCAGATGTTTATTTTGGTTTGCAATCAGATCTTGGTTTTCTAACACATAGCTGTCATTTCATGACACAAGTTTGGGATAGGTGTCACTATTTCACATTTTCACAACTTTGAATGATTCATACTTTCAGAAATTGTGATGTGAAGAGAGTGCACAAAATATAAACAACTGGATCATAGTCATTCTTCAATAAGACCCACACAAAATAAAGGAAATATCAAGTCCACAATGGCATCGTCACGAAAGGTCATAAAAGTGCACTATCACAATCTTTAGTTTTGAATTTTTTAAGAACTTGCAATTAACTAAAACAATGTGATGCAATAAGAGCATGCCTATTCTAGGACTGAGGTGGCATATAGTTGGTAGAGAAACACAACAACAAAGTGCATGCTCCCAACTTTGGAGTTTCACATGATGAGAACATGAGATGAATATAAACTACATGATATAATGAGGATATGACATATATGGATGTCAAAATGATGGAGGTAGGGACCACAAGGCAAGTGTCCATAAAGGTAACTTAAGTTTCTTAAAATTTACATGTGTAAATGGCCTAGTTCAATAACTAGGAACAAACGACTGGTGATTGCATGATGAATAATCCTCAAGGATATGACTTATAAGAATGAAAAGGGGCTAGGAAAGTTGACTTAAAATTAAAAGATAAAGCTAAGAAACACATACTAGGATTTAGGTTTTTGAGCTTAAATAAATAAAACCTTGCAAGGCATGAAATAAAACCCTTAAAAATTGTAAGTCACACCAATGCATATATCTTGGTACACATCACATGAGTAAAATTAATATTTTATCATATCCCAAAGGTACATTAAGGTACACTTTCAATCCTATTCATCTATTTCTTCCAATAGAATCCTCAACCATTGATATACCTTTAATCTTAGACCCATCCATGTGTACCAACCATATTAAGACACTTGTCATCTCCTCATCATCCTAAGCCTTTCATCCACTATGATCCATTTATCCCTCAAATCAATCCTATTCATCCAACCTCTCACCTAGTAATCTATAAATTAGCCTCAACCCAAGCCATTATCAAGAATCCTTATTGAAATTCAATGTTATTTTGTTGGTAGGATCACTCACATATCATCACCAATTTTCTTGGAACACAACCAAGATGACCTTGGTGAAAAAATGATAGATATTGGTGAGTATAGGTTATTTTCATTATTTTTTTAATCATTCCATATGCTTGATTAGGGAATTATATAAAGATGTGAATAAATAGGTTGACTTAGTTAAACTCATTTATAAATGTTTGCAATTTCATGTGTACATCTATTATCCACCCTATGGGACCCTTGTCCCATTTTCTTATCATTTACTTGTGTTTGTAACTTTTTTGTGCTTGTGGGTCCTAGTTCAATTTCTTTGGACCTTATTTTTAGTATTTTTGCAATCATATGGTGTCTTTATGTCATATAGAGGGATTTTTCTATAGTTCAATATTTTTGTAACTATTGTGGCATTTTTGTGATGGAATGGTATTTCTCCCTAAGCTTATAAATCCAATGGGTTTTCACAACCAATATTTATTTTGATCACTCAAATTAGAGTTTTTTGGGCTCTCATATCATTTTTTTGTAGGGGAATATCATCTTAATGGGGGTAAGTGCACCAAGATGGTTCCCAAAAAGGGGGCTTAAGTGGCCACTTTTTTTCTGAAATCAGGAAACGCTGACCGTGGATGTGAAATTGAGGATAGTCACACTAAAATTTTTGAGATGGAACAAAAACAAGGATCGAAGTGCTCTGAGTCTACTTTCTAAACTACTAATTTATTTTGAAAATGGTTGAGATTAAGGGGTTCAACAAAGGGATGTACACAAATTGGTGCTATTTTTGTCAGAAAAACATAACATAGCAACTCTTGTATGACCTAAGCATGGTGACCTTTTTTTTAGTATTTTTAAAATTACTATGGTCAGAAGTTAGCTAATAGCATCTAGTTGGTGCACAATTTTTTTGATAATTTTTTAATGAATATTTGATTTTTTACTAATTTTTTAAGTGGGCACTTCCTAAAAACAGAAATTTTGGCTGTGCTCCCCCTACAAATTTTGGAAAGTAATAGATTTTTTTTTAAATATATTTTTTAAAATTTGTAGAATGGAGTCTAGTTTCTAAAAATGTAATTTATTTGAGATTTTGATGAATGGTTAATTTATAAAAAAAAAAAACCAAACACTGCTTTTTGAAAAAAAACAAACATACAAACAAAAGAAATTATTAATGAAAGCCCTCACATTGTCAGAAAGTGAAAAAAAATATATCGCTGGAAAGCTAAGAGAGAACTTAACATTACCCATGTGTTCTATTTCGTCGATATTGAACCAAATGCAATCCTGGAGGTAAGCATGAACTCGATTATGTGAAAAATTGTAGAATTTGCAAAAAACATGTCTCCAATGGTTGGGAATGCCCTCCAAACCTTTGGGTTGGTATTCCAAGGAAAATACCAAAGCCAAGGCTCAGGGAGACCCAAAGAAAAATATAACATGAGTGCGTTATAATGCGAGCGCATTATAACGTGAGCGCGTTATTTTCTAGTTTTCACTTTTTCTTCTCTGTGGAACATTTTTAACAATAAATAACGCACTCACATTATTTATTCCTTTAGTTAAATGCCAGTTTTTTGAATGTTTTTTCATATGTTTGTATGTATATGTATGCTGGTGTGTCATGTATGTATGCCTATATGTATTTATTTATGCTTATGGGAGAGAGGGTGGGAGTCAGAGAGAGTGTGGGAGGGTGGGAGAGTGAGAGAAGGTGGAAGAGTGGGAGAGGGTTGTAGAGAGTGGGAGAGAGTGTGGGAGAGTGTGGGAGAGTGGGAGTTAGGGTGGAAGGGAGGGAGGAGAGAGTGGAAGAGAGTGGGAGAGAGTTGGAGAGTGTGGG
>VDFB02193867.1:574470047-574482003 GCA_007258455.2 Sequoia sempervirens | reverse complement strand
TGCCAATGACAATGAAACAAATCAACTAAGATGAACCAAATGATTCCAATTGGAATACCAATAAAAACAACCAATGTAACCAGACCAATCACCAAGATAACAACAACCAATGTAACAAGACCAATCACCAAGCCAGGCCCGTGATCTTTGAAGCATGATAGGAAACAACCATCAAACTGAACCTGTACTATAAATACCAAAGCACCATTTGTGTCTTTGTCATCATGGACAAACTATTGAGGGGTGAGAACACCAACCTATGCATGCCATGTCAACATGTTGACATCATCATCTATACTTGGTCAACCTTTTTCTACACAACTTTGACCTACCATAACTTTCATGTACGAACTCTGATTAACGTGATTCAAGTGGCATTGAAATGGTCTCGACGAACTCTACATAATGGTGATGGTTTCGTAAAATTCTAGGAATATTAATTTTTGAGGTCTTTTGGATCCTTCTGGATCATCCTACTGATAGTAGGATGAAGGATGACCTATAAGAAAAGATCTTGAGGCTACAAGAGGAGCTTGCTAGGGTATAAGCAGATAGAGAGAAAATAGATCAAGAGTGCATCAAGGCACTCATACGGGGGGTGAGAGCAGTACGACTAGCAGAGGGCCTATGAGAATCTTCGATCATGTTGCGATCGTATTCTACTATATCATGACGGCCATGAGGATCACCAGCCCTTGAGGGGTCTAGCAGCCATAGACCTTACTAGCATTGTATTTAGTGATGTATATGTACTTAAAATTTTGATGATATATATGAGCATTGATGGTTATGCTTTTATGATCTTATGTTGAATTAAATGTCAATATGATTTATTAAATATGCTCTGTAAGAATGTCTAATAAATATCTCCATGATTTAAAGCTTATGTGATCTAATTAAATTTTTTTTAGTTTACATTAGATACTACATTGTGATTAAGTATGCTATGTTAACTTAAATGCAGCTATGATCTAATAATATTAAATACATCTAAGGATCTAAATTAACACAACTGCACCATATTTTGTTTGAATAGTTTACTAAAGTAATCATTCAAAATAATTGAACAATCACTTTAGACTCTAAGACACACTATTATCATTTTCCAAAGAATGAAGCAATGCGGGATAAAATAGGAACTATCTACCTAATTTATCAACACTGCTTTAACACACTATTCAAAAGAGAGAATGTTATGCATAATACTGATGCAAATGCGTAGCATTGATAGGTTCAATGCCTTTCACTACTGAGAAATTGAGAAGATCCTACATTTTGGAATGTAGACAAACTGAAGAAGCCATTATCATGGTTCTTGGGCAAGACTGGTTGGACTTTCATCCTATGGCTCTTCTGAAAGAGGTTGGTTCAAGGTTTGTATCCAAATTAATGGATGTATTATGGTGTGGGGAAATGGTAAAATTCCTTGTATGCAATTATCTTCTCCCACACATTTGTCCCCTGTTGGTTCTCCAACCTGTACTTGACGGGTGTGATATTCTCAATGGTAACAACTTGGTGGGAGGGGTTCTTTGCAGGAAACATCTCCTTTCTGATTCTTCTCTTTTGACTCTCCTTAGTGCAATGGCTTATGAACTCTTGGATGATTGTTCTTATGCTTTTTCTCGGCACTTTCATAGGCTGAGACCGCGTCTAGTAACACCATCTCAAACATGGTACATGATTTATTTGATGTGGTGAAGTTCCTCATTAGGCATGCTTTGGTGGAACCACATTCTACCTCGTATTTTGCATCATCAACTGATTTGGAGTCGTCAGCTAAAAGTGGTGTGTGAATTTTTGCTACTATCTTTCATTTTGGTACACGAGAAAATTTTGTATGGTTATCTTGCTACATGATGTTTCTTCTCTCAAGCCTTTTGTTGTGATGTTTCCCCTTTTTTTTATTGAAAGGTAATTTTGGTCTCTTATGGTTTTTGTTCTTCTATGACTCACCACCTTTCTCACAATTCATGTTGATTCTTGTAATATAGGGTGATATTGTTTACTGTATGTATCATGCCACTATTTTTGGTCTTAACTTTATCTTTATCATTCCATTTTCTCTCTAATCCTGACTATCAAGAATTTTGATTTGTACTCTTCTGCTTTGAATTGCAGAACTTCAACATGTATTTCTCTTTTATATCAATAAAATGTTTAGCGACTTTTTATCTTTTTACAAAAAGAAATAATTGGGTATGTGCAGGATCATGGGGGTCCAAACTAGGCCTTTAAGTGGTAATGAAAATTCAAAAAATCAGAGTTAGGAAACTTGACATAAAAATTTGAATAGGTTATTAACATAATTTGAAAAATATGTAACAAAAGTTGTAGAAAATTGAATGTAGTTTCTAGGCTACTAGTCCTTTTTTGGAAAAAAGTAACTTTGTTTTGAGAGAAATTGAAATTTCAATGCAGTGGTAGTAAATTTTTAGGAAAAAGCAGGTGTGTGCTTGACCACCCTAAGTACAAGAAAAACATAATATTTTTTTCTAATTTTTTAAATATAAGTAGAGGACACATGTTTGGATGTGCCGAAATTTTATTTTGTAATTTTTTTCCACATAAATAATTAGTTAAGATTTTTTTACTAGAACTTTTTAGAATTATTAAAACGCCTATGTCTGACCACATAACTTGGTCAAAAAATTATGAAATTCATTTTTTTTTATCCTATAGTATGCAAAGCACAAAATGTGGTGCATCTTGTAGATTCAAAAAATGTTAAGTAGTTTGAAAGTTATAGAAGTTTTTCAATCAGCTTATCAATAAGGACTTTAGACGTAATGTAGGTAGAAAATCAATAATAATTATTTATTTAATTCAAAATAAGACAAAAGTTATATTGGTGGAAAAATGACAATTTTTTCTATAAACCCTTTTCGTTTGATGAAATATGGTAAACAAGTCGTCACCACAAGGACAACCTTCTAAAACCAAACAAATTAAAACACATTTTTTTGTCGACTTCCGTGTTAGAAATCCAAACCCAACCCTAATGGATATCCGTTAATTATATTTTTTATATTATTTATAATAATAATAATATTATATAATATGTATTATATATATGTATTATGTATTTATAATACATAAATATATAATATTATGTATTATAGATAACATATTATATATTAATATATATAATATTATAATATATGTTATATATATATTAATATATATAATATAATATATAATATATATTATTATATTATATAATATAATATGATATTATATTATTATAATATATAATATTCTATTATATATAATAATATATATATAATATATTATAATTATATAAGTATTATTATTTATATGATACTATGTGTATATTATGTTGTGTAGTATAAATATATTAATTATTATATATATATTAAGGTATATATATGGAAATATGAATATTATATTAATATTATGTAATATATATTATATATATATTTATCACATAGTATATACATATGTATCGACAGGCAAACCAATTGGCCAAGAAAGAGAGAGAGAGAGGGAATGGGGGGCCTTGAGAGAGAGAGAGAGAAAGACCTTAGAAGTGGGAGTGAAAGACCTGAGAGGGATGGGGAGAGAGAGCTGAGAGGGAGAGAGAGAGGGGGAGAGGGAGGTATAATATATTATATAATATATTTAATATATATTATATATAATATATATTATATTATATAATATATATTATATATATATTATATAATATATATTATATATTATATTATATATTATTATATTATATTATATATTATATATTATATATTATATTATATAATATATATTATATATTATATTATATTATATAATATATAATATATTATATATTATAATATATTTAATATATATTATATATTATATAATATAATATATTTAATATATATTATATATTTAATGTACATTGTCTCCCTTTGAAAACGAGGCGGGCTTTTTCTAGGTAGAATTAGAAAAAGGTTGTCACATCAATCATATCCTATATGAGGTAACACTATTATTAGATAGATTTTTCATCACTTGCAATAATGGTAGGATTTGAAATATAACTCGTATGGCCTTATAAATGCTTACAAAAAACTTAAAAGCAGCTAAATATTAATAATGGTAGGATTTCCCATCAATTTTCCCACCAAGGAAGATGAGTTGTAAATAAAACTTAAAAGAAACTAAATATTAATAACACTAAGGAAAATGTACCACTGCTGACAAAATTATTGATGTGCAACCAATTCACAAGAAAGAGAGAGAGGGAGTGGGTGGGACTTGAGAGAGAGGGAGCTAAAAAGACCTTAGAAGTGGGAGTGAAAGATCTGAGAGGGATGGGGAGAGAGAGCTAAGAGGGAGAGAGAGAGATATCGAGGGAAGGAGAGAGATATATATAGTTTGGAGGGAGAGAGGGAGCAAGGGAGAGAGAGAGCGAGAGAGAAAGACTTGAGAGGGAGAGAGTCTTGAGAGGGAGATGGAAAGAGGGAGGGAGAGGGAGAGAGAGTCTTGAGATGGAGAGAGAGAAAGAGACTTGAGAGGGAGAGAGGGAGGGAGAGTCCAAGAGAGACCCTAGAGACATATCAAAGGGGGCTTGAGAGTGAGGGAGAGAGAATGAGAGAGAGAGAGAGAGAGAGAGAGAGAGAGAGAGAGAGAGAGAGAGAGAGAGAGAGAGAGAGAGAAAGAGAGAGAGAGAGAGAGAGAGAGAGAGAGAGAGAGAGAGAGAGAGAGAGAGAGAGAGAGAGAGAGAGAGAGAGAGAGAGAGAGAGAGAGAGAGAGAGAGAGAGAGAGAGTTGATCTAGGGAGAGATAGAGACTTGAGAGGGAGAAAGGGAGGTAAAGAGGAAGCTTTGAAAGACTTGAGAGAGAGAGGGGTGGGAGGAATGAGAGGGAGAGATAGACGGAGAGAGGGACAGAGGGACAAAGAGACAAAGAGAGAGGGAGAGAGAGAGTTGAGAGGAAGAGTGTTTTCTCGTGTTGGGATGGGCTCTAGAATAAGAAGTGATATAACCATCAAACAAAACCATTACAACTCAATTCAACATTCATGCCATTAAAACCTTCAAGTTTAATAACATGTCATTAGATCATTCATGTAAAAGACCATAAAATCATCATGAATAAGAATCACTATCTTCCAATCATGGTACATAAACAAGAACATTATGCAAATTTCAAACAAAACCCTTAGAAGACATCAAGATACATGTTAATTATATTGTTCATGTGAAATCTATAAAATGATTATGATCAACAAATAAGTCATTAGTAAACCATGATGCATGAATAAACACTATATATACACACTATATACATTAACAAACACTAAATTAATAGATTATTTAATTTATTTATTACTTAATTTTGTCTCATCATTATACTATTAAATATTCATAAATTCAACACTAAAAATATCCATCCAACCAAATTCTTTATAAAATATCCACCCAACAAAATTCTTTATAAAATATCCATCCAAGACCAATTTTTTTATAAATATAAGATCATTGTCTTAATAAAGTTTTGCGGCTCTCAGTTGCATCTATTCATTTCTTTGTGTTTTCCTCTTTAGATTGGGATTGTCTCCTTTCCTCTAGTCATCGTTGATGCTCATCTAAGTCCACTGTAAAACCCCGCCCCGCAAGCTAGAAGACGATGCAACATTGCAAAAGCGCAACTAATTTTTTTCTTAAAGGAGTAACAATGACAAATAAAGTAATCTATTCTAACCACATACATCCTCTAGGCCACACAACATATCTATATGTGAATTCCAAAACTTGCAAAATTAATCTAACCATAGCATATGAAATTAACTCATGATAAACAACATCCATCAAAACATTAATCCATTGCATAATAAATCTAACATATAGAAATGTAATGAGCATATTTCCACAGATACAACACCACTTAAAACGATATATACAATTTAATCCAATAATGAATAGATCATACATAATGTCACAATTACAATGTAAGGAATCCTCCTTGATTACAAATAAGGAATACAAATATATAGTGTCCCACTATTGCAATGAATATAAGAGAAGTACAAATCCATAGAACACATGAGCTCCTCGAACTAGAAGATCCTGCCATCACAAACATGAAGAGAAAATCCAACAATGTAAGGTGCACACCACCTAGCCATGTGGTACCTGTAGGCCCAACCCCCGTGCTAGGAGATAGTAAAAAGTAACCAAGACAAACCTACTACCTCTAGACACAGGCAAAGTCAACACAATACTGTACCAGTAAACACATAACAACACTATACCAGTAAACACAAAACATAAGGTTACATTGCTTCCAGAACCACCAAATCAAGAACAACCACTGTACAATACAAACCAACTGTTGTCATAGGAGGAGTGTCATCACAAAGGTTGTATTGGTTATCCAAAGGAGATCTTCCAAGGTCCTAGTCCCCCTCTTGGGTTATCCTAGTAACCTCTCACAAACCCGGCCCCACATGCACACCAGTGTGGAATCAATTATCTTTCAAGAAGCCAAGATAAGGATCTTGCCATTCCAGGTCTTCTCGACTCATCTCAAGTCTCACACAAGCACTTGAGCCAATGAGCGAGGCTAAATTATCTGGTTAAATGTATTAAGCTACTCTATCCTGAATATAGGTTATTTAATTTCCATTGGATTAAACTGACTTTCACACAAGTTGTCCTGGGAACCCTTTGTGTCCCAACCCCCGTTGAAAGCCAATCCCCTATTGACAACACAAAAACATATTCCACAACCCAAGGGTAGACAGGGTGCACAAAATATGATAACAAATATCAACCATTTTGTAAAGAACAACACATCCCGTTCGTAGTAACCAGTTGCTCAAATTAAATCACACAACCCATTCATAGTAACTGGGTGTTCAAACTAATTCACACATCCCTACGGATGTCAAATACTGAATCCAAAATACATGCACTACCCAAGGAAATCTCAAAGGGTGAACAAAAGATACAACAACCCTTTCACAATTTTACAATCTCTGGAAGACTTATATTTTCTCGACAAAAAATATCCCCAACAATTCACAATTACAGAAGAATACACAATTACAATTAGCCACTCAAGTAATTAAATAAATGACCATTAGGATTTCTTAAATCCAATAAATCAACAATGAATTGAACCAATTTTTTAACTTTCAATTTGACAATTACTCATAAAATTCAACTCAAATTGCCAACAAACGTGAACAGAAAAGAACACAAATTAAAACAATTCAGGCACTTAAATAATCTAATATTCAGATTTCCTAAATCCAAATTGAATCAATATCTCATTACATGCAATTATTCAAAGTAAATATAATTCCATTTGCAATAATAAGGAAATAAAATAAAACTATAAATATTTAACTTCAATTCCACAATTTTATATAATAATAAAATAAATTTCTCTATTACAATCATTGCATTATAAAATCCTCTATTTTTATATTAAATGTCTTAATAACACAATATCTATTTAAATATAAATCAAAATTCTCTCCTAAGTCATTTTATTTTAAGATTTACTAGCCCATGCATTTGCATGTTTATTTTAAAAATATACTTCCATTTACAAATGATAAGAAATCAAAACTAGTTGTTTAACTCAAATTTCACAATCACACATAAATAAAAATCTCATTCTTTCTAATAGAATCAATTTATTATAAAACACCTACTTGTGCATTGCATGCACTTATCATAATAACCATCTTTAAATAAATATATTTAATATGTATATATATAATTAAATATAATTATATATATACATGTATAAAAATATATTATTTAATTATAAAATCATTTATACTTTAAAAGAAAATCATTTCATTAAAAACAAAATCCATTTTTTCTTTAACAACTATTTCTCTCATTTAAAATCATCTACTTGCCTTCTAAAAACATCTTTTATAATAAAACACCAATTTTAAATAAATATATTTAAATAAATTACATTTACTAACTATACAAAATATATATATATAAAAATATATATATATCAAATATATATAATATATATTATATATAAAATATAACACACACACACACACACACATATATATTAAACAAAAAAAAATCAATAATAAAAATTGCAGAACACAGGAAGAGACGCAGACTTGTTGCGTAGGCTATGCCAGCCTCCCCTCAAGGAGGATGCACTGCCTGTGGCAATGCTTCATCCATAGACTGTGGAGGGCGCTGCCACAACAACCCACCCCCCAGTGGGAGTGGCGGTGGGGGTAGCCCCCTCACCGACCCCCTTCCAAACATAAAAAATTAAAAAATTTCCCTGTGTCTCCATAAATTTCGCCGTTCGACGATTTCTCAAATTCGGCACATTTTAAAAATAAAATGTCAACAAAAAATTTCTACAATCTCAATTGCATATTTTAATATATATATGTAGGCATATATATTATCAAGTATATATATACTTGATTATATATATATATATATATGAACAAATAATTCAATGTTTTATATATATATATATATATAAAATAATTCAATAACATTGCTCGAGAAGAGCAAATTTAAATAAAAGTTTTCCTACAAGAAAACATTTTCAATTTCACAAGAGGATTACAATTTCCACAATTTAATAGAGGATTACAATTTTCTATAGTTTCGATTCAATCTCTACAGAGGTTCAACAATTTAACTATAATTTTCTTTTGTATAAATCTATTTCAAATAATCAATTTACACAGAGGATCTAAATTATTTTCTACAGAGGCTGTAACAATCACGATAATTTCTTTCAAAAATAAAAGAAATCCTCTTCTATTTTTTTCCAATTTTCAATACAATAAACTTAAATATCTCTTTCAAATTAAAACTCACAAAGCAATAAGGAACCTGTTATAGAAGATCTGATGATTCGAAGATTGATGTCGAGCTTCCCTTAATCTTCAATTGCCAAAGCTTCCTCTAGAATAATTGCCACTTCCGAGGGAACAAAATATAATCCACAGCCAAGAATACAACAAACTAGATTCCTAAATTCATCAGAGAGCTTCTAAGATTCACAAGTTCCTCAACCTCAAAACAATTCTACCATTTCCAAAAACCTCTCCCCTCTCTTTCCTGTGAAACAACTTCCTCTTTTCCCCACAATTTTTAATCAATCTCTCCAGAAATCAATTTTAAGACAAATAGAAAATAAAACCTTCTAACTTCCAGTTAACACAATAAATATCTTTTCTTTAACAACCAAGATATTTCTAAGATCTTTTCCCAATAACATGCATTTGAAATTAAAAATAATTTATTTAATTCAAATCTCATTTAAATCACTTATTTATTTTAATTCCTATTTAATCTAATAATTAAAATTACTTTATAATAACTCACATTTAAATCACTTATTTACTTTATTATAAAGTCTCCATATTAATAATACAAATTAATTAAATACTAAATCACAACATATAATTTAATCCTCATAATTAAACTTTGCACAATAAATAAAATAACAATAAAACATGGATAAACGACCAATACACGGATCGACGACACACTATACTAGGGTAAAGGTTTGACTAGGTTAACCTGTTACTATCTCCCAATCAACATTACTGTTGGGTAGTGGACATGCTCAAACTTGTGAAACCAAGTGAAGTCGTTGTCCTATACCTGCAAACCTACAAACAAAGAAAATGTCGTACATGTAACCAAATAATAAATCATACACACCGTGAAGAGAGAATCGTGAAAATCACAGGGCACTCGCAGGCGAGTGATGCAATACCATCCCCTTCACCAATATAGTCACATCAAGACCGACGAAATTAAAACATCAATAATCAATAAATGAGCATACATCAATATTAACTCAAATAACAACTATGTCAATCTGATAACATGTTATAAACAAATAATCAATCACACCATCAACTCATCAAAATATTGATACCATGTCCGAGTAACATCCAACAGTGTCATAAAGTTTATCAAACAGTAACATAAAGTCAAGATAAACAACCTCATAAAGTCTATTTGAAATCCAAGAAGCTGTCTAGACAAGGCAAACAGAGGGGCATTACATTCACTTCTATGGACCTACACACATCAACAACAATTTACATTTTTGATGCAAAACGCCTCAATAATGGGTGAACACATTCTTCGTTTTGAATAGCGTTAACTTGCTTCTGAATGGTTCTAATATTCACATCGACTTGTTCTCAAAAGTGAGCACCATCAGGTGCAGGTGGTGGGGGTGGGGGATTTCAAGGTGGAGTGGGTGGAGGTGGAGTGCGTGGATCCATGATTTAGATATAAGTGAACCTACATTAAATTTGTAATTGAAAAATGTAAGATACATGTTTAAAATCCCCTTAAACCATTCATTATAAATGAATTAATTGAATACAAATGAAAAAAATGTGTAAAGCTCATTTATGTCTAAGGCGTGTAAATGGAAAACAAATAATTGTAAAAGTGATGTGAAATCTCATTTAAAAATACAAATTAAATTTTTACTTCGCTGCAATGTGGAAGTGTTAAGCTCCAAATTGATTCAACAAAGGTGGAAGTGTTACACTCCAAATTGCCAATACTAAGTTAATCTGTATACATAGTAATGGTTAAACAAAACTTGTCCCTGCAACCATAGGGAAATGGGAAAAGTTAATGGGTAATAATTGATGGGTTGTGTGGGAGGCTATCATATGTATATGATTCAACATAATAGCCTCCTGCATAACACATCAATTATTACCCATTCACTTTGCCCATTTCCCTATGGTTGTATGGGAAAGTTTTGTCTCGTTAGTACTAATAATGGATCTGAATTCACCAAGAATTGGAAATTTAGAGCACTTCCAACAAGGATCCTTTCTATTTTGAGAGCTGAGGAGAGTCAAAACAATTAAAAAATTAATAAAAAACAAATTGTTTAGCAAAGAAATACTAATTTAAAAATAAGAAACAAAGCAAGAATTTAAGAAACATGAAAATAAGTGATAAAGAATAATGAAAAATAGACAAGAATGTAAAACAGTTTAAAAAAATGGAGAAATGAGGTAATGAAAGTTCTATTTTATGTTTTTTTAGTATGAGTTAGGTTCAATTTTATGTTTTTTTTCTAGTAATAAAGGTTCCATTTTTTTGTTTGATGTTTTTTTTTTGTTTCCACTAACTAGGGTTTCAAATCTTTTTGTAACTTTAAATAGAAATGAAAAAAATAAAAAATTCTACAAAGAATGCAAAAAAAATCTTAAATTTATCACTAATTAGCAAAAAAAATTGAAAAAATGCAAAAAAATACATGGAGGTCATTGGAGGTCGCTACTCGACTGCTGCGTCGCCAAAATGAGGACTGGTTCGTGAAAATGAGGAAGAATTCACATTATAAAGTCCTCAAAGAAACAAATATCCCTTACAAATAGATATTTTTTTTGTAAAACTATATTATATTCCCATGTGACTTCAATTAATTGGATAAAAAATGGATATCCATTAATAACGGATAACGAATATCAGTTTATTATATCATAAATTTGTTGTATATATATAATATATTATATATTATATTATAATATATAATATATAATATAATATATTATGTATATAATATAATATATTATATATATTATATAATATATACTATTATATATATTATATAAATTATACAATATATATTATATATGAAATATATTATATATTATATTTAATGCATTGTCTTCGTTTGAAAATGAGACAACAAAACAAATATCTGCTAAAAATGGATATCTGTTAAAATCGGATATTCGTTATGCAACACCATATTGATTTTTCATAGGGCATCAATATCCAAAGGAGTTAATAACGGATATCCATTTTTTTAATTATAAATTTATTAAATATAAATATACTATAGTATATATTATATATAAAATATATTATAGTATATATTATTTATATTCTAGATATATTGTATATATATATTAAATATATTATATAATATATTCAATACATCGTATC
>VDFB02193867.1:574399370-574469947 GCA_007258455.2 Sequoia sempervirens | reverse complement strand
AAAATCACAATATACCCGCATCGGCCCACATTCTGCATATTCTCCTAGTTTTGCGTGTGCTTCAACAAAAAGTAGCTTTTTTGTGATTGAGTGAAGTGTGCATGCATGATTTTGAGATTCCATCACCTTTTGAATGTTCTTTCCATCACCTTTGCATGAAATAGCAGAGTTTTCACATTGAGAGGAATATAATATCAATTCAAGTTTGAATTATAGTGATAATTGATATACAATTGAAATTTGGAGGGGAACAAGCTTTTGAAGAAGTCAAATTTTTAGGAGTTTGAGGAAGGAAGAAGCAAAGGCTTCATAATTGGGTAGAACTCCTCTATTTGAAACTTTTCTTTTTTAGGTATGTGAAATATTTGTACATTTTTTTCATTCTATTATGGCTTGCTTTCATTTTTTTGTTTTGCTTATTCCATGTTGATCAAATTGTTTGTTTGTGATGCAATATCAGATTGCCAAGCCACTCAACAACATCATTTCTTTAGGGAACTTCCTTCCCAAATCAATAAAGAGTAAAATATCAATTTATACAAAAATTGTCAAATTCATCCAAAACTACTTTTCATTCAACCAAAATCCATTTATTTCATTTCAAGTTATAAGGCTATCAGTAGCTAGTTCACCATCTCCATATAGCAAACCATTTTCAAAATCAACTTTCAACTTTGTTCTTGTCATAAACAATACAACAATCACTCATCAACTCAACTTACCCCTTCAAGGAAAAAACAATCAAACACCTATGTTCTTTAGACCTGCAATCAAACATCATCCCAGCCATTTAAGATATCTTTGCTCAAATCAACACATCCATCATCCTATCTTCACTTAAACACCATTTGTAACAACAACAAGCAACATTAGTTTAACACTGTCACCAGAACTTTAATATACCAATTTCATCATGTTTTGATTGTAAAATTCCAATATATCCGTATAGACACACTCTGATTACTTTGCATTCAAGAAACCATTGCCATATATTGGAAACATATGCCCAAATCATCAATTCTTTCACAATCTACCTTCAAAACATTACCAATCATAGACACAACTGTGGCATCACAAATGAGATTGCTCCCAAGCACTTAACAACATTCCTTTCGCTGTTTCTACATATTCTCTATTTTTAGCAAACAATGCCAAATATCTCTAGTAAGCCAACATTCCACATAATCAGGTGATTCCTTTTCTATCATAAAGCATTTACACAATCCCAATACAGATTCTCAGGCCTATTTTGATCCTTTTCAACATACTATAAAACTTTATACACCTATTTCACAAAACATAGAAGAACCAGCATGTTGTCTACTGGTAAAAGCCCTTAAATAGGTCAATTTATCAAAGCAAGTCATCATAGAACTACTCACTAATCCACAAAACCTACAAACAGTCTTAGTCCATGTGTAGAAACTCACAAATAAACAAGTTTCAAGATGGGAAATGCCCATCAATAGACAAAATCAGCAAACATTTGATTATAGGGTGAAAACACACCAACCATGAGGGTTTCTTTAATGAAACATTTGCAAAACCTCTACTATGCCCAACAATTGAAACATGCTTCATTATGTCTGGAAACCACAGACCAAGACTTAGGAAACTAAGTTCAAATTAGATTGATTATCTGTATTACAATTCCTACAACTTTCAAGAATGAAAGAAATCTCTTTCCCTGACAAGAATCAAATCTTAGAATGCTTGAATCACTATGCAACCTGAAAACAAGAATAGAAAAGATTTCCAAAATAACTGAGCAGAGGTTTTTTTATTAATTTTTATGAATTTTTGGGATACAAGATCTACCTTTCTCAAGCTTGCAATTCTTTTTAAAGGTATCTAAATCAGTTGAAATAACTTCCTCTTCATCTTCATCAACCCATCCTTTCCCTTCCACAAAAAATACTCTTCACCTTCCTGCTTTTGTGCAATTTTACATTTTTACAATAATTGACAACTTTTGTTATAAAAAGAAACTTTTCAATAATATCACCTAGTGACCTATTTCATGGTGCAAATACATTGAAATTCATCATTTAATGACCTTCACTCATCATATTTACTTGAACATTACAAATTGAACAAATTAGCCTTTTCAAGGAATTTCATGACCTAGGTGCTCCTACATTTGTCATGTTACAACTTACGTTGTCAATGGACATTTTAAATCACACAATTATACACTTTCCTATTACATTTTTAAACCACATCTCTTTGAGGCATTTTGTTAAATTTAACAATTGACTTTCTTTGTGTATGCTTCCAAAGATTTCATTGAGTTATTTTGTCAAACAGTTATACAAACCAGCTTTCATTGACTTTCTTTGTGTATGATTCCAAAGCTTTCATTGAGTTATGCTTCCAAAGCTCAATTAGTTAATTTGACAACTTAGCACTTTTTCACAGGTAATTCATCATGCCAAGAAACGAACTGCAGAAGGAAAAAACTAATAGATGATCAGCTCAAGCCATCGAGATAAAGAGAAAACAGATGAGGGAATATCGTGAAAATCAGAAATTGGGAATGATTGATTAAAACAAGCCAGTTGAAGAGGAACCTCAATGGTCAAAAAGAGAAAATAAATTGGCAGCACAAAGGGCACAAATGTGAAATAGTCATGCTAGGAGAGATGCAGATACCGTAATTGGAGATACACCCTCTACCGCAAGTGAATACGAAGGGACACCATTAAGCACAAGCGAATATGGAGGGACACCATCTAGCACAAGTGAGTATGGTTGGACACCATCCACCACATCTGAAGTTGAGAGTACATCATCACTCAAAGTTGAGGAACAAGGTATGCCATCATCCCCACATGAACCTCAAGGTATGTCTTCTATTCCACCCTCGATCAAAGGTACGCAATCTAGCTCACCTCAATTAAATATTGATGAAATTGCTAATGTTGAGATGTATGTACCTAAGAGAACACCACCTAGAATTTTGCGTAGAAAGCCAAAGTTTTTTATTAATATTGATGAGGATATTTTAAATCACATGGAAGGTAAGATTCCAGAACGCACTTGTAGAAGATATGCTGATAAGATTTCACAAATGTTCTTTGAAAGGCTAAATGAGACTGCAAGATGTCAACTATTTGTTCAAATGATGTGGGGTTTAAAGTATAGAAACATCATGAAGACTCTTGGGTTGAGAACATCGAATGCATCAACTGAAAACACTATTGTGAAGAATCTAATGGATGCTTATGACAGTGTGGGTAAGACCTCATGCTCAAAGGATAGTAATGTCACCCGACGTGTCATTACATCGACTTTGGTAAGCTGTCAAACAAAGATATCTCACCTCATTAAAAAGACAAGTGAACAAATGGGAACTAGTAGAAAAACATTATCAAAAGTCGTTCAAAGGCGGCAAAGAATTGAGGGCACCGATTCAAATGAATTATGGGCATTCTCGGGGAGACTGCCACACAAAGATAAAAAAGTTGTTGAAGCATTGAGAACACTAATTGAAGATTATTGGAAGAATAATACAAAGGCATCTGAATCAAAGGGATGTCTAAGAAGGAGAATCAGGTCGAAACCATGAGCCACATCCAAAGCATTTTTTGGATACGACTCAAACCCAATTTTTTCATAAATTTCAAAATTCTTATCCTCAAATTAGTATTTCTCAAAGATTTTTTGAAATGATTAAACCTTTTTATGTCAAGATAAGTCATACACGCACTACTTGTTGCTATAAACTACATATTGAATTCTCTAACCATTATGATGTTTATCGTTCTATATGTTGACATTTGCATACTAATGATGTTTTTCAGGATTGTGGCATAGAAGCCCCGCAAAAATCTTCAAGAAATTTTTGATCAAAAAATTTATGTGAAATAGAGGATGGCCAAATATTCTATAGGATAGCATGCTTGGATGGTCCATGCGAGCGTTGCAGTGGCTTGCAATGAATGCTAGTATGTCAACATATGGAAAGCACATATGAGGCAGGACAAAAACTAGTAGAGTTCGGGAAGTATAAAATAGTGGCATATGCTACAAAAGATGGGTCTAAAGCAAAAAGGTGTGAGTTGGTTATTCAGAAGATTTCAGTGTATTAGTTCATGTCCATGTTTCATGAGAATCTAGTGTATGATTATGCAAGGCATACCCATAGAGCCCGATGGTTGGACACACAATTCAAGCTATGCAAGGAAACCTTTCCACTTGGTACCATAGTATCAGTGGTTGAATTTGTAGAGAACTACACTCTATAGCCACAGCATGAGGTGCAGTCACAGTATTACAACTCCACACAGGTTTCGATATTTTTGCACATAGCATTCATACATGCAGCTAAAAGTATAGAGGACGAAAGGAAGGTATTGAGGGAGTATCACTTTTATATTAGTGATGATCACACTCATTCTCTAGAGTTCGTACAAGGTTGCTTCTAGATGTTCTACAATCATTTGGTTCAGAGGGGCATATCATATGATCAACATATAATATGGTCTGATATTTGTGCAGCACAGTTCAAGAACGCGCACATGTTCTAATGGTTGTGCAGGATGCATCTCACTGAACGTGTTCAACATATGTGGAACTTTTGTGAGGCTAGACATGCAAAGGTCCGCATGACGGTGCAGGAGCATGCGTGAAAAGAGCATTAGCATGAGAAGAGTTAAAGTATAAAGACAGTGCACAGTTGACAAATGCAAGATCAATCGTCGAGTGGTGTAATGGTTCGATGGGTCCAGGTAATGAAGGTACGTCTTCAATTCGTAGATTTTTTTGGTTGATGGATGATACTAACATTGCACCATATGAGGATTGTTGTACACTAACAGGATCAAGTGAGTTGCACTCTTTCCTTAGCTCAAATGCAGGTTCATGGAGTATCGATACACGTAAGATGGCATGCTTTTGTTCTTCATGTACAATGCAAGCCTGGAATGATTGTGAGTCAGGGGAGTGGGTTGACAAATGGTTGACAAGATATCTTAGCCCACTTCACACATATCGTCCTCTGACAACATTGGAACTAACACAAATGGAATCATCAGTTGACTTTTACCACATATCAAATCTAGTTCAACTAGGTAATATATCTACTTGCTTAGTATTTGAAATCCATATTGTTATCTTACTTTGTATTGTATTCATAATGTTGACTAATTTCAAGAGATATGTCGCACATATAAATGCGGGGCATGTTTATGCAGTTATTGCAAATGAAGACAATGAAGAGGGTACAGACTATTACTTGTGTCATTGTGTTGAGGGAGAAAAAGAAGTGGAAGCCCCAATTATAGATGGAAAACGTGAATACCCTCTGAGGGCTCAATTGTTATTCTTGGAACATAGGCTGAGAATTGCACCCACATAGGTGTTAAACATTGGTTGTTTGAGGTACATCGTAGGAATTCTTCATTACTCAAACCTTTTAAGTGGCATCCAATGTTCAGTTGAAGAAAATATTGGGGTAGACCTTTGAACAAGACCTTGTGGAAGATGCATTGAGTCGACCATAGGGGTATGCTGACACAATAAAGAGTAGAGCAGACCCGGATGGTTCATTGGATTAATTTGTAAGTATATGCACAATGGTTCTTATTAATTTATACTTATATCCACGTCAATTTGGTTGATGCCAATGCTATCATCTTATTTTACTTTGTGTATCTGTATGTAACAGGCAAACATTGATTGGTGTCCCCTTGCATAAAATGCAGATTTATGAGCCATCCAAGAGAATCTCAAGCAGAAAAGCAATGCAACATCCTTATTTTGATGATCTTGACAATCTCAATTATGATTTTAAGTCATTACAAAAGTGCGTGCGAAGCTTGATGAGGCAATTTCAAGTTATTCATTTGAATTTAACCTTATCATGACCACCTATGACGTAGAAATTATAAGAGCATCTCGAATTTCAATAAATTATATTCATAAGAGCATAGACAAGGTAGTGAACTCTTTGAAAAAATGCCTCAAAGAAATGTGGTCTCATGGTGATGGAATGGCATGACGAATGCCATGACAAGAAAATTGTTGTGGATTGTCATGGCATGCCATCACCATTGAGACCACATTTCTTTGAGGTTTTTTTTCAAATAGTTTGTTGCCTTTTCTATTCTATTGCTTATTAGTATGCTTTGATAGATTTTTTCCAAGCATCCATAGCTTTTTTGGAAGCACCTATTTTAGGCTTTTAGCCATAGCAACAAGGAAGTGAACTATTTGATAGAATGTTTTGGTAAACATGTATGATAAATGTAGTAGCATAGAGAAGGCAACAAACTATTTGAAAAAATGCCTCAAAGAAATGTGGTCTCATGGTGATGGAATGCCATGAAAATCCACAACAATTTGCTTGTCATGTGATGCAGAGGGGATGGGACTTTAGTCAAAACTCAAATTTTCAAGGATTACAATGATGCAATCTCAAGCACTCTTCTAGGTACCCTGATGGAGACAAGCCTCAATAGTGCACTTATAACTTAGATGCTTTCCTAATGGACCCAAACCCTTGGAGTGATCTCAAGGAACTCAAAAAAAAATTTCTTGAATGGTTTCAAAGCCCCAAACCTCTGTCTTAGAGAAAACTCACTTTTTGCACCTTGACTAGGCTTCTAGCCCAACTAGGCTTCTAGTGATGGTTTTGTGACTTTTCACTCAACTTCCCCAAAGGACTCCTCAATATAATGACTAATTCAGATGTGATTCATGATGATACACAACATATCAAATCCTTTATGGCACTTGTTCTGGATCAAACCTACCAAAATCTGTTGTTTCCTCAAATTTAAGCCCTAATTAGCCCACTTTTTCAAAGCAACCCCTCTCTAAACTTATCCCATGACTATGAAACTTTCAACAGTTTTTTAAAATGTTCTGAAATATTTTCAAGGTATTAGTCTTCTTTGACACCCTCAACACCCTAAATCACAAAACCCTCAATAAATTGCTCCAAAACTAGGGCCTCTTGAAAATTAGCTTTCCCAACACTTCCAAAACCTTCTCTTGGACTTTTCACCAATAACTCAACATATCTAAACACCTTCAACTCAGAAATATACCCCTTATTAAGGTAGATCTCCTGCTGTTACACTTTAGGCACCATTTTCATGCCCTTTTCCTTGCTAAAACTCGGTGTACACCCAAGAATCACTCTTTCCTACACAATAACTTGTTAGATCCATATAATACAAGTTAGATATGATCCATTTCACAATTTTTCAGTCACACTCTCTCATGAAATGGATCATTTATTCATGAAGACTCTCAAAACTAGTGAAAAATCTATACTTTTTGAGGACAGTCAGCAACATAACACAAGAAACTAATTCCCAACATTATTCAGGTCATTCAAAAGGTTAAATTCATGTAAATACAAGTTCTTAAACCATCCAAATGAGCATGACACCAAAAGGAATCAAAGATTCATAAAAAAAACTCAAGAAAATGCAAAAAGATTGAAGTTTTTATTGATTCTCTGTAGCAGTCCATACAACACTTGCAATATCAGCCAACCCTCCGTAAAAATTCTTTCTCCAGGCTTATAGACTCTTCCTAAAACTGTCCCAACCGATTAGAATTGATTTTATTACATTATTGTGATTAAAACTCCTAAAACTCACTTTTCCGCCCAAAGTTGGATTCCAAAAATTTGAATTTCCAACATTGCAATTTATTAACTCCTATTAACTATAAAGCTTCCAAAACTATTACATATCATCATTCAGCCTTATTTAAACTAATTAAAACATCATATACCTATTTAAACTCCTAGAACATCATTGTTCCATTTACAAGTCAATTTGGTCCTATGGTCCTTATCAGGACCCTTAGGACTTTTGATATTCCTATTACACTCATCCATGCCAAATGCCATTATAGGCTTCAAAATGCTATAATTGATGCTCTGGAAAGGTTTATAGGCCTTCAAGACCCTTGCCATCTCCTGACTCTCCAAATGATCCTCAAGGAGCTTGGGTGCTCCTATGCCATCATGGCATTCCACCACCATGAGAGCACATTTCTTTGAGGCATTTTTTTCAAATAGTTCATTCCCTTGTCTATGCTATTGCTTAATATTATGCTATGATAGATTTTTTCTAAGCATCCATAGCTTGTTTGAAAGCACCTCTTTTAGGCTTTTAGCCATAGCAGCAAGGAAATGAACTATTTGGCTAAATGCTTTAATAGACATTTATGAAAAATGTGTTAGCATAGACAAGGCAGTGAACTCTTTGAAAAAATGCCTCAAAGAAATGAGGTCTCATTGTGATGGAATGGCATGACGAATGCCATGACAAGCAAATTGCTATGGATTGTCATGGCATTCCATCACCATTGAGACCACATTTATTTGAGGCTTTTTTTCAAATAGTTTGTTGCCTTTTCTATGCTATTGCTTATTAGTATGCTTTGATAGATTTTTTCCACTTGCATCCATAGCTTTTTTGGAAGCACCTATTTTAGGCTTTTAGCCATAGCAACAAGGAAGCGAATTGTTTGATAAAATTCTTTGGTAAACATGTATGATAAATGTAGTAGCATAGAGAGGCGTGAATTGTTTGAAAAAATGCTCAAAGAAATGTGGTCTCATGGCTGATGGAATGCCGTGACAATCCACAGCTTCATTTGCTTGTCATGGCATTCCACCACCATGAGACCACATTTCTTTGAGGCATTTTTTTCAAACAGTTCATTCCCTTGTCTATGTTATTGCTTACTATTATGCTATGATAGATTTTTTCTAAGCTTCCATAGCTTGTTCGAAAGCACCTGTTTTAGGTTTTTAGCCATAGCAGCAAGGCAACGAACTGTTTGATAAAATTCTTTAATAGACATGTATAAAAAAATGTGTTAGCATAGACAAGGCAGTGAACTCTTTGAAAAAATGCCTCAAAGAAATGTGGTCTCATGGGGATGGAATGGCATGACAAATGCCATGACAAGCAAATTGTTGTGGATTGTCATGGCATTCCATCACCATTGAGACCACATTTTTTTGAGGCATTTTTTGAAACAATTAACTGCCTTGTCTATGATATTGCTTACAATTATGCTTTTGATAGATTTTTTCCAAGCATCCATAGCTTGTTCGAAAGCACTTGTTTTAGGCTTTCAACCATAGCAACAAGGAAACACTTGAACTATTTGACAAAATGATTTGGTAGACATGTATGAAAATTGTGGTAGTATAGACAAGGCAGTGAACTATTTGAAAAAATGCCTCAAAGAAATGCAGTCTCATAGAATGCCATGAAAACCAAATGCAATTGGCAGCTGCTCCTAGTTATTAGTTATGCAATGTGAAGTTATTGCATAACTACTTAGGTTGACTTTGTAAAAACTATATTGTAATTGAAATTTTGTCATCTATCAGCATCTAGTTATTAGTTATGAAATGTGAAGCAATGCTTTCAGTTTGAAAGATGTACAATGCAATGTAATCAACGTTATGAATATAGACTACAAAAAACTATTTTTTACTAAGTTACCGGTTCGGTTTGGGTTCGGGATTGGGTTCGAGAACCCGGTTTGCCAGTTCGGGAAATTTTTTTTGGGGGGTTGGGTTCGTTTTGGGTTCAGTAATACAAAAACATATAAAAATCAGAAATATATACATATTTGCAACAGTAATCAAGTTCAGAATACACCACCATATTAATAGTCAAATAACATAGAAAAAATACACCACCACTTTCATAGTGAAATATTAAAATATTAGTGATCTACTCGAATGTCATGATACAAAATTATAAATTCAAGTTCAAACATAAAAATGTCAAGTGTTTACAATCAACCATTATTGATCATTGATCAATCTGAAAAGTGTGAACATTTTTCTGTGTGGAAGGAAAATAAGAAAATAGTGTTACATAATTATTTACATTGTGAAAGAGCCAAAATCTTTTTCTTGCAGATCATAGAAGAATCTCAGTGATTTTTTGGGTGTCCTTTCCTTGGAACAAAACTATCCTGAGCCATGAATGATTGACCAGGAACTGTGAGAAATAAATAAGATAAATCACATGCAACTTGTTGCAATTTCTTTCCTTGGGAAAAAGGGTAAAGTTTTCTTTTCAGGGAGAATCTCCTTTAGAGTTTGAACGTGCATTGATAATTTTCAAGATAGACTTAGCCAAATATGTCATCTAGGTTTGAAGCTTTTAGGTAAAATGTTTGCTTCTTAAAATTTTGTTCAAAATTCAAGATGCAGGCTCTCCTCCCTTAGGGAAGAGAAGGCCTATCAAACCTAACACTCTTATGCAACACTTCTTAAGTTCTTGTTGATGCAGTATTAGATGCGAAGTTTAAAAATAGGCATGGTTATATAAATTCTCACCTCATGACTATCATTGCATCAAATTAAGAATTTTCAATCCTTTATGGTCTAGACAAGAGAAGTATGGAGTAGTGTTCCAATTGTGCTAAAGTCTTATTGTGAATCTATTTGCCATGAGTGGTTCAAAAATGAGGAATCTTTCTTCTACACCAAATGAGAAATATTCACAATATGTGCTAGGAAGGAATATAAGTCCATAAGATCGAGTATGCAAGAACTGAGAATTGCAAAATTGGCTTACATTTGACTTCCAAACACATAAATTTTCACACTTTTCAATGTTCACACGTAAGTCAAAAAGTATATGTGCGTAAGTTGTAAAGTATACACTTGAACACACGTAACTCATATCTATTGAACCATGAATTTATAATTTGCAAATATGAACACCATCGATAAAAAAGATTTGTATTAAGCAAATAGCCATGTACACATTGTTGGAATATGTGCCTCAATCCTTACTGACATGAAACTCCTTGAAGGAAAAGTCGGTGTGACATCATGGATGTTTGGCCGACTAACTGTTCTGAAGCTCTTGAAATGTTCATATCGTTGTGACAGGGTTGATGTCTTTCCGACAAGTCTATCGCTGTGACCTTTTGTGTTCACTGTGACGTTTTGGTGAATGGAGATCTTTGGGTGACAGTTGATCTTATCAGGCTAATGCTAGGGCTTCAGTGAGATCTCCTAGTGAGTATGTAATGTCTTGCCAACAAAGGCTACTTTCAGGTGTCAAAGCGAATGTCGGAGTAACACACAGATCTTCAGGGAGAGGTATCATTGAAGAAGGTAAGTCTCGCCGACGGGAGTATTCTCTTGTTCCATTCATAGTGACAAAAGACTTCGCTGAGAATTCTTAGCAAAAGGAATAAGTCTTGCTGACTCGGTAAGACTTGGTGATGCTTGATGAAAGGTCTCGGCGACTTGGATAAGTCTCGCCGACTCTGGAGAACAAGGTGTGCTCGGAGTAACCTCTTGGCGAAAACAATAAGTCTTGACGATAGCAAATGTTCATTGATGTAACATGAAGTGGCTGGTGGAAAGTCTTGGCAAGAACGAAGTGTCTTGTCAATAGTATAACTCATCGTTGTGACTTGTGACTTCGATATGAGTCTCACTGAAGTGTGATAGTCATGCCGAATGGCTCACCCTGGCATGACTTGAAGCTTTCGATATAAGGTCTTGGCGACCTGTAGAATTCTTGTTGATGGCAAAGTAGAGATCGATATGACTTGCAAGCATTGGTAAAATGTCTTGCCAATGGAGAAATCTTTTGTCGACAGAAGCGTATTGAATGTCGATGGACTTGATATGACTCATGGCGTTCATTGAAACCTCCTGCTGACTGTTGAGACTTATGCCAATACCGTTATGAATACTTTGTGGCATCGGGGAGACACTGTTAAGTGTCTCACCAATATGCCAACAAAGTTTGATCGTCTTTGACCGCATGACCATCCTATGTGGCATCCCGTTGGACCAATCAGAGGAAGTGAATTTCAAACGGATGACAGTTGGATTTTTGCATCAGTTGCAATGCTGGAGAAAAACTGCATGCAAGGAAAAATCTAAGAAAGGCATGGAAACTTTCTTTGATGGAGCATTGGCGGATAAGGATCAACAAGAAGATAAAATCAGAATGTGATAAGAATTCTGAAATGAAGTTTTTCAAATTGTTGATAGTGTTTTCTGTGAAAGATATTAAACAGTGAAACTACTGTGAAATACCAGAGAGTTGTCTTTCTGATTGTATGTAATTTATTTGTTACTGTAATACAAAGAGATTCAGCTTGGTGTGGTGGGTTTTTTCCCGATAGGGTTTTCCCATGTAAATCTGGTTGTCAATTTGTCTTTGTGTATTTGTTCTATTTCTGAAAATCTTTCATGTGTGTCTTAATTAGATTGTAATTTGAAAATTAAAAGCCCTGCATTGCATTCTTCCCTATGGATTTGATGTTAGGAAAGTGTTTATGCACCTCTACTTTCCTTACACGCATACATCAATATATGTCGATATAAGTATAAAATATAGTTACAAAATAGCCATATAGGCTTACGAGAATGCCATATAGGCATACAATGTCAAATATATCCAACACAAAATATTTACAAAATTGCCATGTAGGCATACAACAAAGGGCTCTGTGCATTCAAAATTCATTTCTCTCCATTCTCTGGTTCAAATACAATTTTATTTCCCTTTGATGGGCGATCCGATGGCAATAATTTTGTCACCCGTTTCTGCTGTGCTTGAGGAGTGCTCCTACTGCTCCTCCTAGGGTTTAGCTCTTGGTGAAGTTTCAACTATTACAATAAGAAGTAAAGACATTAATATATAGAAATCACATTATAAAAATTAATATATTTAACAAAATAATCACTTATGGCCATCTCACGATCACTCTCCTCGATGAAAATATTTGCACGCCGATGCTCAGGCGTGCTCAAGCCTTGTATAAACAATCCAAATAGGAATTAAACTATGAATCAATAATGGTTTGATTTTTCACTAGAACTAGTTCATCTATAACAATGAATGTAAATTGAAATTTAGTAATTTTCCTCATACCTCCCCTATCAGAGCCATCAAGGATTGTATAGCGGAGGAAACACCAATATATATTGCCCTCGTAACGTTTGGCGGTGTTTCTGTCACCAACATCTGAAAATAAAACAATAAATTATTCAATCACAAAAAAGTTACAATAGCGATCCATGTGATGACTTATAATGTATGAGATCTAATGAAAAAAAAATTGAGTACAAGTATTAAACAGATATATTTCTGATTATTAGTTATCGAATTTGAAGTAATGCTTTGAATGATGTGTAATACAACGTAACCAGCAATATGAATATAAACTACACAAATCTATTAAACTTATAATTCATTACTTAAGTTCTCTTTAAATTCTATATTATCTCCATGAACGTTTGATCAAATCTACTGGCACTCGGAGGTGTTTCCTTGAAACCTCCAATAGTACCCTATTCAACATCCAAAATCACATATTAAAATACCATTCGTAAAATAATGCTATTAACACATGTAATAAATTTATAATTGTTTACTAACTTTACATACCCCACCGATAGGTGTACTGCAAAAATAAGTAGGTGGATGACTGGTGTATCGAGTCTCTACACTGTGACCCTGCAATTTTATTAAAATAGTAAAACTAAATTAGTTAATCTTGCATTTCACAATAGAAATTTAATAAATTAAATTCAATGAACATGTTGAATTTTACCTGAGTGTCAATGTCATATGCATCATGCAAAATGTGAGCCATCCTCTCCATCTCTATAGATGCATACGGATTAGGTTGCGTAGGAGCATATGGATCCTGCGTAGCACCCTCTTGAGTGTCGGTAGGGTCATACAAACAAGTCGCCCCGCAAGATTGACACACATGGGTTCGAAGACCACCACTTGAAGACTCCCCTGGATGGTGATGTACAATAGGGCTAGTGTGATGGATGACACTCTGGGTCAAAGTTGTGATCACTTGCAATGTCTCTATGTCGGCACTCTCCTTCGCAACGACAGGCATCACAATCTGCTCATGAGGCGGCCTAGCGAGAGGTCGTCTCCCTTGCCACATAGGATCCGGATGTGCACTGGGCCTATCTTGAGCTGACCCCCCACCTCTCCCTTGGAACTCCCTCATATCAAAATAATTTGGGATTTGGTTCAATACAAACTCACTGTATAGTTTCCTAAGAAAATATTGGGGGACTTCACAATTATTGCATGGTGGGTAATCAAAGACCATATACCATCTTTCATAAAATTGGTTCTTAATCTCTTGGTGGTGGCACCAATGAATAGGAAACCCCTTTGCATTGAGGGTAAGATTTTGATTTGTTTTAGGGTCAGTGAATAGAGAGCACAAATCACCTTTAGTAATTTTTAAATCTTTTACTTGTTTATATGATAATTTGTCTACATAATATGCCCTGGTTGTCTACCTCCTATCTTGCCATCTAGATATTTGTTAGGTGATTGCATCTACATTTTTTAACATGTATTTCAATGAATTTGCTAGAAGCATTCTTTCTGTGGTTGAAGCATTTGGATCACTCAACCTACTGATAAGATCCTCAAGTTGTTTTCTATTGTTCTCAATTTCACTCCTCAAATTTTCTTGAGTGCCAGGAGGGAATTGAGAGAATGGTGGGGGAGGTTGATTTTGTTGTTGAGGTTGATTTTGTTGAGGATTTTGCTGTTGAGGATTTACCTCCTCTTCTTGTTGAGGATTTGTAGGATTTCCTACAAATTTAAAAAAAAACAATCAAATCTAACCTAAAACAAACAAAATCAATTTCAAACTAACAAATTCAAAAAAAATAGCAAACAATAATTACCTCCCGCATCTCTTCATCATCGTGGCGCCATATTTGCAAACAAAATCCAACTGTTCTTGATGAAATTTGCAGAAATCTTTCCTCCTAGAACGCGAGTGCAAAAGTGAGGATTTTTGGCTGCGGGTAGGGCTAAGAAACAGTAAAGAGCAAATGATACACATTTGACTTTTTTTTTCTTTTAAAATCACATAACGCACTCGCATTATAACACGAGCGTGTTATGTCTTTCCAAATTTTTTTCCCATTTGGCCACAAAAGTGCGACCAACTTCATGCACCCGCTCATGGTTTAAATATCATCCTAGCCTTTCTTTGGTTCTTCTGAACCTTTATTTTTAGGTTTTCATCACAATTTTTTCCCCTAATCCTAGTTTGGAATTTCTTTTTAACAAAGGCAACTCTATAATATATAGAGGCATTTTAATATTTACAAGACTTCCAACATCATTTTTACGAAATGTTACAAATTTTACACCCTATTTTTTATAGATAATGACTAATTAAGGTGTTATAATTACCAAATAATCATTCACACAATTTATTTTATAACTATTGGGTATGTGCAAGATTATGAGGGGCCAAAAAGTGGCAATATTATGGATATTTGTAGGGTATGTGGCTGACGACTTTATTTTTATCCAAAATTGATGAAACAAAAAGGGTTTTTAGAGGATATTCTCACCTTTCCACCAATATAAATTATGCTTTAATTTGAATTTAATAAATTATTATTATTTATTTTCTATTAGAATTATGACTAAAGTCCTAATCAAGAGGCTGATTGAAAAACATCTATAAATTTCAAACGGTATCACATTTTTTGAATCCAAAACATGTGTCACATTCTATGCTTCACATATTATAGGATTAAAAAAAGAAAAATTAAATTTCATGAAGATTTGACGAAGTTAAGGTGGTTAGACATACGAGTTTTTATATTTTTTAAAAGTTGTAATAAAAAAATCATAATTAATTATTTACTTGGAAAAAAATTAAAAAAAATATGCATCACATCCGGACATGAGTCCTCTACTTACATATAAAATATTAGAAAAAAATATTATAATTTTAATATGGTTAGGGTGGTCAGACAGACACCTACTTCTTATTTTTTCCTTGAAATTTAAGTACTACATTGAAATTTCAAATTTTCACCAAATAGATTTTATTTATTTTAAATAAACCTAGTATTTTAGAAACTACATTCAATTTTCTACAGATTCTATTCTTACATATTTTTGAAATAATATAGATAGCTTATTCAAATTTTTACATCAAGTTTCCTAACACTGATTTTTCTAAAAAATTTGCCACTTAAGGGCCTGTTTTTTCTATGATGATCCTGCACATACCCTATTATGCCCAAATTTACTTGTATTTTCTTTTATTTATAGTTTTTATTGATGCTATCAAGTTTTAATTTACACATATTCTTAGGTACTTCCATCCATATAAGATAGGCATTGTTCCATTCATCATGATAATCTAACCATATAGATTAGGGAACTATCCATATAAGGAAACTATTCCTACACCCATCCAATATAGGAATTTATTCAAATGGAACAACCATTTATCCATATAGGATATGTACATACTCTGGCTAGAGACTTTATTGGGATGAAATGGATTTTAAGTCACTCATTGAAGACTACACTCTTCTGCTAGAAGTGCACCATAGTCACTGTCTTTTAGGATTAATTTTAATATATGTTCATTAAAATATAGGCTTGATTCACATCCTAGAATTTGGCCTAAAGCCTCAAGGAGACAATCAATCCATCTAGGATATTTTTGAGTATATAGTAATGATGTAGTTTTATGTTTTATCTTGTTATTTATCTTACTAATCTCATCCTAGTATTCTATTGAACAATTAATTAAAATAAATGTTTAAGTTGATAATACATTTCTTGGATACTTCTCCAACCTTGTATCTAAACACCTATGTGTTGGGTAGCTCCATCCACCAAAACTCCTACATACATCACTTCTAAATGGAATCAAGGTGTCATACATATGTTGTTTTATTTTCTACACCATGCTTGATGTGAGCTATAAATATGTGGGTATTTAGCCCTTTCAGGCCCTTTTTCTCTAAATGGATCCTCTTTGACTACTGTAGATACTAAGGGAATAATTTAATTTTGTGTTTAGTCTTCTTGACCAATGCTTGTGTTACTAATTTAATATATTTCATAGTCCCAACCAATAAAACAAAGATCTTCAACTAGTTATCAATAATGATATTCTACATGAAACTATAGGATGATAATGTTGTTTCCCTTTGAAATTATAAGATGAAGTTTCTATTTCTCTTAAGACTATGTAAGGGAAATACTACTCGCCTATGAATCTAAACAATAGTGATGATTTTCTCAATTTGATCTAACATTAGTTTGTTCATTTGATTTATATTTCTTACTTTATAATTTGAAGAAGATTACTCATTCCTTATATTTTAATCAATTGGATTTCCCTTGTTCTTCCTTGATAATCTATAGGGGTGATACCATAGATGTTATTATTACAACTATGTTAATCTATAACTATAATAGTTTACGTGTGATAGTATTACCCTTAAATTTATACCAAAAGGTGTCATTGTTACTAAAAACTATGAGGTCTTTGTTTTAAAATATTGATTGAATTTGTTTAACTAATATAAAAAATATAATAAATTCTAAAATGTCTAATATATACTAAATAAAATTATATTTTAAAAATCAGTTTAAAGAAGAAAAAAAGTTAATTACACATCTAAATAATTAATTCCATCTAAACAATTGTATTTTTTGACAAGATAAATTTTTAAATAACATTAAGGAATAATCCACTAATTGAAATAATACTAAATTTTATATTCTTGAATTAATTTTAAAACATTGAAATAAACAATAACACAAACCATTCTTAGAAGTAAACTTGACATATTTACTATATTTATTGATGTTACAATATTTTGAAGGAATTATAACCAAAGATTTTTTAAATCAATTATTTTTAAACAAAAAAAATTGAATAAAATTATGTTACTATCAAAATAACTAGAAAACAAGTATTGATATCTTGAATATTAAATTTTAGAAACTCCAAAATTAAGTGTATACTCAATATAATTAGACAAAATCACTAAATAAAATAACTAATAGAATTGTGCACCAAGTAATTCTAACAAATATCCCATAAATTATCCACAAGTCAACTAACATGATTAATATCATTATGATATATTATTACCACTATTTTATTTAATCTCAATTTGGAAATTCAAAGTTATTACCAACACAATAACTCATATCATTGATCAAATAAAAAACTTCATCTTGTTAAATATGTATCTATCAATCATTAAAACGTACAATCTACAAGAATAAATTTGTAATCAAATTTTTTTATCTCCATTTTGTATCTACTCATTAAAGGTGGTTATAGTCAATTATGTCTTAAATTTGTATCAATAAAAGTTATGGAAAATTATATTACTATATTTATTAATCCCCACATTATTTTTAATTTTATGGAGTTTCTCCAATGAATCTCTTCCCTATTTGTAACTAAAGAAAATGTATTTCCTATGTTTCTTACTTTTTCTCCATTTATAACTTATATATTTTTGATTTAGTCTTAAACACAAAGCTGAAAATAAATTGAAAGATTAAATATTTTTCAAAGATTGCTATCATAATATTTTGTTCTAGAGTAACCTAATTCATCATATATAAGTAATTTTGTGATGTTGTAAATCTATTATATCACATTTCTATTTTATAATTCTTCAAATATTCTCATGTTTAATCTATTACATATATCATAGAATTTATCAATTTATAAGATTCATTTTGCAAGTAATGATGAGTAATGTATTTTGTAAGTTCGTTTATGTGCCTTAAATCTATTTATTTCATTATATATAATTTTCGCATACATATGTATTACCCATTAACTATTATTTATATATTTTAAATCTATTATATAGTAATTGATATATAAGCACATGTACATACACATACACATACATACACATAAACACACATACATATTTATATATACATATACATATATTTTATATATTAAATCTATTTATGTATTCATATACTTAAATATTATTATATATATCCACTGATATACATAATTTATGTATATATGCAATCATATATATTTATATTCTAATTATATTTAAAATATAATATTATCAGATTTTGAAATGTAATTATATTTTTTTTGTTTTAATTCTATTAAGGTTATGGCCCTCATTTAGTCGTTGCCCATATGGGACAACCTACATGTGCAAGCCACAACCCATATAGGGGCACCTAAATATGTAGGTCACACCCTATATTGGTCCCTACATCAAAAAAAAATGTATGTCAATTTATATTGCGGTTTTTGTGTCTTCTCAAAATCTAGAAACAAAAAACTAAGTTTCAAGAGTGTGTGTGTTTGTAATTCTTTCAAATTTGTATAAAGATATATTTCTTTTTTCTTTGGATGTTGATAAAGTTTCAATTAATCTAAAAAAATTAAAGGAACTAAATAAGTTTCTTCTTGATTAACTGTGTGCAATTTTTTACATCGACGTTTCTGCTTATCATCCTGATGATGGATCATGGAGTTTGATCCGAAACATCGATGTAAAAAATTGCACACAGTTAATCCAGAAATCTTGCTCACATCTATCATGGACTATGGAAACAAAATGTTATTAAGTTTCTTCTTATTAAATGAAACTAAAATAAAGAAATCTTGCTAATAAATTTCAATTAATCCAAAAAAAACTAAAGGAAATAAATAAGTTTCTTCTTATTATTCTAAAGTAAAATAAGGAAATCTTGTATAAGTTTTCATTATACTTAAAACAATACAAGATATATAGTATTCATAGCCTTTTATTTATTTTCTCAATAATTATAATAAGAATTAGCAAGTTGTCTATCTACAAATCAAAAAAATCATGAGAGCTAGGTTCTTGTGAGCATCACCCAGATACAATGAGTGTTAAGTGGATCAACACTATAATGAGAGTTAGGTTCTTGTGAACCACTACTAATGAAACATGGGTCAATGAGCTTGACTTGTAAATCTACATGGTTGAATCCTAATAGCAATATCACAATTTGAAAAGCTTTGGAAAATATCTCCTACTTATCAATTGATGAGCTAAAGAGGCTCTATAATGAATGGTTCATAAGGAACAACACTTTTTAAAGGTTTTACAAATGGGGTTGCAAGTTAAGCAGGTTTAACCTCAAGGAAAACTTTGTGATTAAGCGTGCTTGAGATGGAGTACTATTGGGATGGGTGACCTCTCAAGAAGGCCCAGTGCTTCAATTTTGTAAGCATCACCTAGATGCAATGAGTTCCAAATGGACCATTTACTATCATGAGAGCTAGGTTCTTGTGAACTACTACTCATATAACATGGGTCAATGAGTTTGACTCATAAAACTACACAATTGAATCCTAATAGCAATATCATAATTTGACACACTGTGGAAATACCTCCTACTTATCCATTGATGAGATAAAGGGGCTCTATAATGAATGGTTCATAAGGAACAACACTTATTGAAGGTTTTTCAAATGGGGTTGCAAGCTAAGTGGGTTTAACCTTAGGGAATACTCTGTGGTTAAGCACACTTGAGATGGAGTAGTACTGGGATGGATGAACTCTCGGGAAGGCCCAATGCTTCACCTCTATGAGCATCAACTAGATGAAATGAGTGCTAAGTGGACCATTCACTATCATGAGAGCTAGGTTCTTGTGAAACACTAATCATGAAACATGGGTCAATTAGTTTGACTCATAAAACTACACAGTTGAATCCCGATACCAATATCACAATTTGACACACTATGGGAAAGACCTCCTACTTATCAAATGATGAGTTAAAGAGGCTCTATAATGAATGGTTCGTAAGTCACTACACTTGTTGAGGGTTTTTCAAATGGGGTTGCAAGCTAAGTGGGTTTAACCTTAGAGAAAACTCTTTGGTTAAGCGTGCTTGAGTTGGAGTAGTACTAGGATGGGTGACCTCACGAGAAGGCCGAATGCTTTGAACCTCTATGAGAATCACCTAGATGAAATTAGTGCTAAGTGGACCATTTATTATCATGAGATCTAGGTTCATTTGAACCATTACTCATGTAACATGGGTCAATGAGTTTGACTTGTAAAACTACACAATTGAATCCTGATAGCAATATCACAATTTGACACGCTATGGAAAATACCTCCTACTTATCAATTGATGAGCTAAAGGGGCTATATAATGAATGGTTCATAAGGCACAACACTTGCTAAATTTTTTGAAAACAACGTTGTAAGCTAGCTAAGTGGGTTTAACCTCAGTAAAAACTCTATGGTTAAGTGTACTTGAGCTAGAGTAGTACTAGGATGGGTGAACCCTCGGGAAGGCTCGGTGCTTCACCTCTATCAATATCACCTAGATGAAATGAGTGCTAAGTGGAATATTCACTATCATGAGAGCTAGGTTCTTGTGAACCACTACTCATGAAACATGGTTCAATGAGTTTGACTCATAAAACTACATAGTTGAATCTTGATAGCAATATTAAAATTTAACACACTATGGAAAATACCTCCTACTTATCAATTGATGAGCTAAAGGGGCTCTATAATGAATGGTTCATAAGGCATAACACTTGTTGAAGGTTTTTCAAATGGGGTTGCAAGCGAAGTGAGTTTAACCTCAGGGAAAACTTTGTGATTAAGTGTGTTTGTGCTAGAGTAGTACTAGGATGGGTGACCTCCCGGGAAGGCCTATTGCTTCACCTAGATGCAATGAGCACTAAGTGGACGATTCACTATCATGAGAGATAGGTTATTTTGACCCACTACTCATGTAACATGGGTCAATGAGTTTGTCTCATAAAACTAAAAGGTTGAATTCTGATAGCAATATCACAATTTCACACAACGTGGAAAATACCTCCTACTTATGAATTGATGAGCTAAAGAGTCTCTATAATGAATGGTTCATAAGGCATAAAACTGAAGGTTTTACAAATGGGGTTGCAAGCTAAGTGGGTTTAACCTTAGGGAAATCTTTATGGTTAAGTGTGCTTGAGTTGGAGTAGTACTAGGATGGATGACCCCTCGAGAAGGCCTAGTGCTTCACCTTTGTGAACATCACCTAGATGCAATGAGTGCTAAGTAGACCATACACTACCATGAGAGATAGGTTCTTGTGAATAACTACTCATGAATAATGGTTCAATGAGTTCAACTCATAAAACTACATAGTTGAATACTGATATTAATATCACAATTTGACACACTATGGAAAATGCCTCCTACTTATCAATTGATGAGATAAAGGGGCTCTATAATGAATGGTTCATAAGGAACAACACTTGGTGAAGTTTTCAAATGGTGTTGCAAGCTAAGTTGGTTTAACCTCAGGGAAAACTCTATAGTTAAGCATGCTTGAGCTAGAGTAGTACTAGGATGGATGACCTCCTAGGAAGGCCTAGTACTTCACCTCTGTGAGCATCACCTAGATGCAATGAGTGCTAAGTGGACCATTCACTATCATGAGAGCTAGGTTCTTGTAAAAAACTATCATGAAACATGGGTGTAGTGTAGCAAAATGCATACCCTTGCATTTTCACACTTGTTTGGGCCCACCTTGGTATATTTATGCTCCTTTATGGCTTAACTGGCCCTATTTTGCATCCACAAGCCCAATAAACTATATATTTTTATGGAAAGTCTTGACAAACCTTAAAAGATAAATAATCATTCAATGTTTTTGTCTATGTGTCCCTGATTTGTGAAGTGGGACTAAAATGCCACATAGGGTGTCTTTGTCCTCCATGGGTCTTGGGACCCTATTATTGAAAACATCTGAAAAGGTCCCTTTTTGGAGTATGTGCCCCGAGAATTGAGCATTGGGACTAAGACGCCACATATGGCATCTTAGTCCTCCTTGGCTTATTTTTGGGATTTAATTTCAAATTTGGGCGGGATTTATACTCCTTTAATTAATGATTTCATATGTCATCTTGTGGTGTAATTTTGAGATATTAAGCATGAATAAATATAAATACAATGTTCCCTCTCTCATTTTCTCATAACAAGATAACAAGCATTCAAGTATTCATTCCTAAGGAAAGTTTATGCATTCAAGAGAATTTCATCAAGCATTTGAAGCCACCATCAAGATTTAAGCATCATGTCAAGGGCTTAGTGCATCCATTCATGTTGTTGAGCCAAGATTGTGCATGTAGCATTGAAGATCTATTTGCAACCATTGTTCACATCATATTCTTGTTCGATGTTATGGATGTGGCTGGTGATATGTGGTTGTCATTGATGTCAACACTATTAGCATTTGGTGTATTAAAGGTTGTATATGTCGAGGATATTGAGAAAATTGTAAAAGAAAGTATTCTAGGTTCCCAGTGTCAAACTGTGCAGGTCACGAAGGTGTCTTGTTTTGTACGTTGAAGATAGCTGGTGTGGATTAAAGGGTTTTTGTTGAATGTTTCTAGATCATCTACTAGAAGTTTCAGAGTTTCGCGTGAAGTTTTGTTTATGTTGTGGTCTGACAGTGTTTTTGTGGTCTTTTTTAGTGTTCTTGAATGAAGATTGTGTTATTCTGGTAATCTCAATTGTTGCAGATGTTTCTCTATTGTTTATTGGTATTCTTTGATGTCTCTATATCATACTTTATCTTTGTGGTACGTCCACATTACTCGAAGAGCTCGTGGTTGAAGATCTTCTCTTGCACATGTTCAGTTTTTCATGTTCCTGGCCAACATGTTGGTGGTAGTGTGTTGTGGATCTTCGTCGTATAATTAATTAAAGTATTCTTGTATTGGAGATGTTAATTTGGGTCTCCACTATGTTGTGGCTGACCTTGATGGATTTGCATTGGAAATTTATTTGTAAATTTGGGCCGACATTAAAAATATGTTTTATTTTCTTGGCCGACTAAGTTGCGATGAAATATCATGTTGCAGATATATAAGGGGGATTGGTTGGCCAAAGTTAGTGTGTGCATAAGTGTGAATGTATGCTAGAGAAAGTGTAAATGTGTGAATAGTGTTTCTATCATTTGATTGTGGAGCAGAGTGTGAAGAAGATTGAGCAAAGTAAGAATAAGGTTTTTTGAGCTTAATTGGAACTATAATCAAGCTTTTGTAGAAGATATTTTCTTAGTATGTATTCTTTGGAATTTAATCCTATTCTATATTGTTGGACAGTGAGTCCTCTTTTGTATCTGAGCAGTGAGATCTAGGTAGTGTGTTGGAACTGTAAAAATCTGGTGTTTTTATAGTTGATTTTATTCATAAATTTCTTGATTTAGTCCGACCATATGCATTTTTCATCTATGGTTTGCCATATTGTCCCATTGAATCAATCGTGTTGTGCATTTTTCATGTTTGGATCCATATCGGCATAGGTTCATTCTTGTCTCCCCGACCCATTGTGCTTCTTCTGCTTGCAATAAGTTTGTGTTGCCTATCGGAAAAACTTATTATCTGTCACAGCGAATGGATTTTTCCTACAGGTGGTTTTCGGCATGACATGTTCTCTGTTGTGGCGACTGGCATTTGTCTGTTGGCAGTTATCAGCATTGCATCCATATTGTTTCGGCGACCGTGGAGGCTCCTATCGGCACATCTTCTGCCTTTCAAGAAAGGATCTCACCAAGTTTTGTTTGTCTCACTGACTTGTGCATGTGAGAGGATTCATCGGTGGGAGTCAAACGGTCGGGCTAGCCTCTTACCGAAATTAGGGTATCTCAGTGACAAGCGCATTATGGATTATCTTCGGCCAGACTTGGCTACTTCGCCATAGGGTCTCGGCGAGTGACCTTCGGTCTCTCCGGTGGAATACAATGAAGGATCTTCGGTGGGAGTTTTGAATTGTCTTGGCGAATTGGTATGTGCTCGGGGTGTTTCGGTGAAGCATTGTGTACTCTATATAACCTCTCCCTGAGTGTGATAGGCTACAGTGACATACATTGGACAAAGCTTTTCTGTCGGTATGGGTGCATTGGTGTCTCAGCGACTGGGATATGAATCTTTGGCTCTCGGTGAAACTTAATATAGTCGGTGTGGGGTCTCCACAATACTTGAGTGTTATGGCGAAGCACAAATGAATGAAAGACTACTATGTGGCTTCGGTATAACTAGCTGATTGTTACGGCGACATATTGGAGGTAAGGTGCATTTCAGCAAAACATAATCAAATCTATGTAACATCTCGCCGACAACCCCGGGCTACAACAAAACAGAGGTGATACTTCTCCACTTTGGTATTACAAATGGGTGGTCACGGAGAGCACGAAATGTAGAGCACGGGGATGAAGCGTTTGAATTTCCTTCGGCATGACGATATGTTGTGTCTCGTCGACTGCTCACTGGTGAAAATAGAATTTCAAAATGATATGACCGACATGAATTTGCTTAGCTGACCGTTGTAGGCTGACGTATTTTGAGCCTGAATCTTGTGGAGGGCCGACATAATATTTTATTTTGATGTTTTTCTCATGCTAGTGTATAAATATGCACCCCGATTGTAATTAAACATCATCATATTTTAGATTAGATACAGTAGATTAGGAATGGGCACAGTAGAATAAAGTTCTCATTCTAGAGACTATGTTGCATGTTTTCAAGTGGTGAATTCAATAAAAATCAGCTGGTGTGGTAGGTTATTTCTGGTGTCAATTGTATGTTGAACTTATTGAAAAGTATTGCTGAAGTTGTCTCCAAGTTGATTCTTTATGGTTGTTTAAATTGATGTAACAAGTTTACTTTCAGTTTATCAATGCACATTTGTTGTATTTATGTGATTAATTGACTGGTTCTCTCAAGTAGAGATTAAATCCTTTTCGTGATCACAGTAATCAGGAAGATTCATCTGGATTATTAAAGAAGAGCTCAATGGTCATAGTCTTTCATTGTTTATACAAGTTATGAACAGATCATATGCCTGCAATTTGATTTTCTGCCAAAATAAGTTGCCCACTTCTTTTTCACTTGACTCCACATACCCAATAAGGAACTGGTCTCTGCAATTTCATTATTTGAATTCACTCAGTTTCTTTATATCAGTTAATTAAGCATTCTAGGATTTAGATCAGAAGGTAGTTATCGAGTTTGGTTTCATTTGTTCACTGTTATTTGCCATTGTGGACAAAGCACATTAGAAGGATAATCATACGATAACCCTGCATTGTTCAAGAGAGGTTCACCCACCTAGGTCTAGCAGCACCTGAAGAGTAGAAGGTTTGATTGTTTCAAGCCTTGTTTTGTTACCCTTAAACGTTGTGAAAGCTTGGCAACCTTTCGTGGTTCAAACCTGCGTTTTTGAGAGCTAACAAATTGGCGACTCCACTGGGGAATAACTTGAGAAAATCTGGTGGCAGACAGCCTTGCCTTATAGAGTCATACAAATTTTTAAATCAGGTCTTCAAATAGAGATTCATAATTGTGTAGTTTGTAGCTCCCCATCTGAGTCACACAACTAACAAATTGGCGACTCTGCTAGGGATTATATCAGAAAATTCAGTTGAAGACCACATTATAGAGTCATTGGAGGAAAAGTTGTAATTTTCAAAAAGAGTGATTCCGCTAGGAAATAGATCAGAAATAATTATTTTCCTACTTTTAGAAAAGTAGGTGGCGACTCTGAAAGAATTTTTGCAGTTTTTTAAACATGAATGGAGGAGGATTTCAGTTCTGGGGAGGTCATGCTAGAGCTCCTCATTGTTAGCAGTATATGCATTATGGTCTGATGTACTAGTATCAGTACCCACATAGTGCTCCCCCTCATCAGCATGCAACAATGATCAGACAGTTTGATTTGTCAGGGATTCAGTTATCCCCTTATCCAATGGATAGCAGTTGGAGGGGCATGGTTCCAAGGTTTACAAGAAATGATGCAATCACTGTTGAAGATCATTTAAGAAGTTTCGATACTTTATCCAAGATTTGGATGTGCCCTATGAAGATTTACGCATGAAGCTATTCATGATATCACTTGTTGAAGATGCTAGGGATTGGTTCAATAGCTTACCAGCTGTCTCTATTGATTCTCTTCAAGGATTTCAAGATGAATTCATCGAGCAGTTTGGGAATCTAAGTGCACCAGATTTTTCTCTTCGTGAATTATTGCACATTCAGAAAGACCAAAGTGATACAATTTATGATTTCAATCAGAGATTCAATAAGTTGCAAAATAGGATACCTCTTGGATCAAAGTTACCAGATTCTATAGCACTGAGTATTTATTTGAATGCTTTTGATCCAAAGACAAGGTATGAGTTGAGAAATAAATTCCCAAGAAGTTTGGCCAATGCACAGAAGATGGCACAAACAATTGAAAATAATAGGAAGGTTGTTGGGATAATCAATAAAAGAGACATTCTGAGGGTTTCTCAGCAAAGTAACACATATAGGAACGAAAGGCCGAGGTTGCATGGCATGCCTTATAATACAGGTTGGAAGGACAGCAAACCTATAACAGCTAGGCCTAGAAGTGAGGGAGCTTCTGATCCATTGAGCAAGAAAGGAACCTATATGGTAAGTAACAATTACTTTTGTGATTTTTGTGATAAGCCACATTCCCCAAATCATTGTGTTGTAGCCCAAAGAATACAGGAGGAGGGAATGCAGATGGAAAACAATGAAGAAGATCACACAGTATATCTGGCCTCAGATACTTTTCACCGTGTTGAGGAGGATGAGGGTGCAAGGCTTATCTCTTGCACAACAGATTGTCACAAAGAGAGCAGTGTTTGTTGTGAATATTCTGATGCTGATGATGAACCTGAGGATTTTGATCTGCAGCCAGGGATTCTTCTACTTCTTATGAGGATCTGGATGAAGAGGCATTGGGAGATAATGATTCATCAGATAGTAAGTATACAATACCTCTGGCTGCAGTTGAAAGTTATGAAGATACATCTGATGAAGAAGAGGTTTGTACATTTGAAAGTGATTTCCAATTTTTTTCAAACTCATTGTATGATGAAGAGTTAAATGAAGATCAGATGATTTTTTGCCAAGGTGTGTCAATGAGTAAGTTTCAGATATTTTCAAATCCATTCTATGAAAAGGAGGAAATAATTTTAGACAAGCAAAATGATGGAATAAATGATTGCATTGATGATGTTTCTGATTTCCCATTCTTTGATGGTATTGGATTTATGTTTGATGATGAAAAAATTGAGGAGTGTAATTTTAGTGATGAAAATATAGAGACTTGTTCACTTGTCAGTGAATAGATTGCAGATTGGTTTACTTCTGAATACCAGGGATGTGCACATGATGAAGATCTTGAAGTTTTGTCTCCAGCTCACTTTTGTTTTGACAGTGAAAAATCTTTGTGTAAAGATTCTTATGACTCCCTGTGTATTTCTTGGAATGATGGTGATACTTTTGGTATTGATCAAAAGTCTATGTTTTTTCAGAAGGAGGTATGTGGTTCTGAATTTTCTAATTCATGTAAAGAAGACATTTATTTACATACCAAAGATGATAGAATTCTAGATTTGATTGATTCATATATGCTAGATATTGGAGATGTGAGTTATAATCTAATGTTGATTCCAAAGAATGATACTAAAGAGGCGCAAAAGGTTTCAGATTTGTGTGTTTCAGACAGTGTTGATATAACAGAGTATTTTGTTTTTCAAGTGAAGCACTTTGATGATAAATTTCCAATACAACTGGGAGAGTGTTTCATAATATATGACAGTGAGAGAGATAATACAAAATTTTGCATTAAATATGTGTGCATTTTGTATGTTGGGGATAACAGAGTTTTATCTGATGATAGACAATATAAACTGTTGAATACAGTTCAAAAGTTGTTCCAAGCTGAGCATGATGATTTTTTAAAAACTTGCAATAACAGTGATAGGAAGGATTGCATATGTGTCTTCAACAGAAATCTGATGAACTCAAAACAAAACTAGGTTTTTGATAGGGAAAGCATGGTTGGAGTTTCAGATTGTAACAAATCAGAACAAGAGAAATTAAAACACAGAGGATTGAGGGTTGCCAGTGCATGGACAACTCTTACTTATTCTCTTTAAAATTCTTTTCCATGCACAGTAGTTTAGGGTTCTGGTTCTCCTCCATTTTGCATCCATTTTCCATTCTTTCCATCTTGCTTTGGTCCATTTCTAGTTTGCTCATTTTTTGTCTGGTCTGCTCACCCAAAGATTATGGATCCTTGCAATGATCTTACTATCATTCATCCCCAGACGGAGCCACTTTTGGAACTGTAAAAAATTTGGTGTTTTTATAGTTGATTTTATTCATAAATTTCCTGATTTGGTCCGACCATATGCATTTTTCATCTATGGTTTGCCATATTGTCCCATTGAATCAATCGTGTTGTGCATTTTTCATGTTTGGGTCCATATCGGCATAGGTTCATTCTTGTCTCCCCGACCCGTTGTGCTTCTTCTACTTGCAATAAGTCTATGTTTCCTATCGGCAAGACTTATCATCTGTCACAGCGAATGGATTTTTCCTACAGGTGGTTTTTGGCATGACATGTTCTCTGTTGTGGCGACTAGCATTTGTCTGTTGGCAGTTATCGGCATTGCATCCATATTGTTTCAGCGACCGTGGAGGCTCCTACCGGCATATCTTATGGCTTTTAGGATAGGGTCTCACCGAGTTTTGTTTGTCTCCCCGACTTGTGCGTGTGAGAGGATTCATCGGCGGGATTCAAATGCTCAAGCTAGCATCTTACCAAAATTAAGGTGTCTCAGCGACAAGCGCATTATGGATTATCTTCGGCCAGACTTGTCTACTTCGTCGTAGGGTCTCAGCGAGTGACCTTCGGTCTCGCCGGTGGAATACGATGAAGGATCTTTAGCGGTAGTTCTGAATTGTCTTGGTGAAATGGTATGTGCTCGGGGTGTTTTGGTGAAGCATTGTGTACTCTATATAACCTCTCCCCGAGTGTGATAGGCTACAGCGACATACATTGGACAAAGCTTTTCTGTCGGTATGGGTGCATTGGTGTCTTGGCGGCTGGGATATGAATCTTTGGCTCTTGGTGAAACTTAATACAGTCAGTGTGGGGTCTCCACAATACTTGAGTGTTATGGCAAAGCACAAATGAATGAAAGACTACTATGTGGCTTCGGTATAACTAGCTAATTGTTACGGTGACATATTGGAGGTAAGGTGCATTTCGGAAATACATAATCAAATCTATGTAACATCTCGCCGACGACCCCAGGCTACAGCGAAATAGAGGTGATACTTCTCCACTTTGGTATAACGAATGGGTGGTCACGGCGAGCGCAAAATGCAGAGCACAAGGATGAAGCGTTTGAATTTCCTTCAGCATGACGATATGTTGTGTCTCACTGACTACTCACTGGTGAAAACAGAATTTTAGAATGATATGGCCAACATGAATCTGCTTAGCTGACCATTGTAGGCCAACGTATTTTGAGCCCGAATCTTGTGGAGGGCCGACATAATATTTTATTTTGATGTTTTTCTCATGCTGGTGTATAAATATGCACCTCGATTGTAATTAAACATCATCAAATTTTAGATTAGATATAGTAGATTAGGAATGTGCACACTAGAATAAAGTTCTCATTCTGGAGACTATGTTGCATGTTTTCAAATGGCAAATTCAATAAAAATCAGCTGGTGTTGCATGTTATTTCTGGTGTCAATTGTATGTTGAACTTATTGAAAAGTATTGTTGAAGTTGTCTCCAAGTTGATTCTTTATGGTTGTTTAAATTAATATAACAAGTTTACTTTTAGTTTATCAATGCACATTTGTTGTATTTGTGTGATTAATTGACTGGTTCTCTCAAGTAGAGATTAAATCCTTTTCGTGATCACAGTAATCAGGAAGATTCATCTGGATTATTAAATAAGAGCTCAGTGGTCATAGTCTTGCATTGTTTATACAAGTTATGAACAGATCATATGCCTGCAATTTGATTTTCTACCAGAATAAGTTGCCCACTTCTGTTTCATTTGACTCTGCATACCCAATAACGCACTGGTCTCTGCAATTTCATTATTTGAATTCACTCAGTTTCTTTATATCAGTTAATTAAGCATTCTAGGATTTAAATCAGAAGGTAGTTATCGAGTTTGGTTTCATTTGTTCACTGTTATTTGCCATTGTAGATAAAGCACATTAGAAGGATAATCATAAGATAAGCCTGCATTGTTCAAGAGAGGTTCACCCGCCTAGGTCTAGCAGCACCTGAAGAGTAGAAGGTTTGATTGTTTCAAGCCTTGTTCTGTTTCCAGAAGTAAATGGCAAAGATATAGTCCGAGAGAGAGTTCCAAAAAGATATCCAATTATGATGAACTAAAACAGCTTGAAGATAAAGAAAGAGAGGTAGAAGAACTAGAAGCATTGATTACAAACCAAGAAGTTAGAGGAAAAGGTAAGTATGAAGATGTATTTCCTATTAAATGTTTTTCATGCAGTAAAATAGGTCATTTTGCATCAAGATGTCCTGAAAGAGATCCTAGATTTAAGCCTAAAAATTTTGGATTCCAAAAGAGATGCTACTTTGCTGAAGAAGCAGTGACTGATGATGAGTCTGATAAAGATAATGGAAATTAAGATGAATGGGCTTTCATTGCTACCATTGAAGATAATTCGGTGGCTACTGAATTTTCTAAAGATGAAAAGGCTCTTGCAACCCGAGTTGAAGAAAAAAATGAGTGGGTCATTAATAGTGGATGCTCACATCATATGACTGGTGATAAAAGCAAATTTGTAAGTCTAGAGAAATACGCCACTGGGGTTGTAAGATTTGGAGATATAACAATGCTGGTGTGATTCGTGGCAGAGGATCTATTTGTCTTGGTGGTAAGGATAACACTGATGATGTTCTTTATGTTGAAGGATTGAAGCACAACTTGTTGAGTGTTGGATAGATGGTGCACAAGGGCTAATCTTTAGTTCAAAGATGGAATATGCAAGATACGTGGAAGTTCCAGGAATATGATTGCAATAGGAAAACAAACAAAATGTAATATTTTTCACCTAAATACTGATAGTGGGATTTTTTTAATTGCTCAAGTAGATGAAAGCTGGTTGTGGCATAGGAGGTTTTGTCATGTAAACTTTGACAACATTATCAAGATAAGTTCTACTCAAGCAATAAGAGATCTTCCTAGGTCAGTGAAGATTGCTAACACAATCTGCAAGGAATGTCAAATGGGTAAACAAACTAGAGTCTCTTTCCAGAGAAAATAGTTTCATTCAAATAAATTTCTGGATCTACTACATACTAACCTTTGTGGTCCCTCCAGAGTCATAAGTATTCATGAAGAAAGGTATTTTATGTTGGTTATTGATGATTACTCTAGAATGATTTGGGTTTCCTTTTTAACAGAAAAATGTGAAGCATTGGAGAAGTTCAAATGTTTCAAGGCTATGGCAGAAAATGAGAAAGGTCTGAAAATCAAGTTTCTAAGATCTGACAGAGGTGGTGAGTTCATTTCCAGGGAGTTCAACTCTTATTGTGAAGAGCATAGAATTAAAAGATAGTTATTTGCTCCCCAAACCCCTCAATAGAATGGAACTGCAGAGAGAAAGAATAGAACAATTTTGGATGTTGCGAGAACAATGATGATGGAAGGAAATGTGTCTCAAATGTATTGGAGTGAAGCAGTAAGCACTGTTGTGTATACTTTGAAACGGGTAAATGTTAATGGTAATTTTGGTAAGACTCCTTATGAGTTATGGTTTGGTCACAAGCCTATTGTTAAGTATTTCAAAATCTTTGGAAGAAAGTGTTATATCAAGAGAGATGATGATATAGGAAAATTTCATGCAAGAAGTGATGATGGAATCTTCCTAGGTTACTCCACTAAAAGCAAGGCCTACTGGTGCTATAACAAAAGACTGAGAAAGATGGTTGAAAGTGTAAATGTCAGAGTTGATGAGGACTCTATTAAATCATCCAGATATTGTGGTTATGATTCAAATGAAGACAATACTTGCAAAGGGAATAATTTTCAAACACAAAATCTACTTCAAATTATTCCATATGTTCTGGTAAAGTAACCTCAATTTGTTCTGGTAAATCAAGCTAGTCAAGAAACACAGAAAAATGCAAGTGTAGAAGAAAGATCAAAAGAATCAGAAGCTCAAGAATGTCCCAAAACCCCAAGGTATGTAAAGCTAAATCACTCTGACAGTCAAATCATAGGAGATAAGAATAAAGTAGTACAAACTAGAAGAAAGATTGTAGAAGAATATTGTTTGATTTCCAAGATTGAACCTAAAAATGTCACTAAAGCCTATCAAGATGAACATTGGTTGGAAGCTATGAAGAAAGAGCTAACACATATTGAAAAGAATGATACATGGCTACTGGTTTTGAGGCCTAAAGACAAAAATGTGATTGGTATTAAATGGGTATTTAGAAACAAGATGAATGAAGAAGGTGAAGTGGTCCAGAATAAAGCAAGGCTGGTATGTAAAGGGTATTCTCAAATGGAAGGTATTGATTTTGAAGAAACATTTTCTCCTGTCGTTAGGATTGAAGTTGTTATATTATTTCTTGCTTATGATGCATACAAGGATTACAAAGTCTATCAGATGGTTGTAAAGTCAACATTTCTAAATGGAGAACTAGAAGAAGAAGTATACATTGAACAGCCAGATGGATTTCAGCTAACTGACAAGGAAGATATGGTATGTTGATTAAAGAAAGCTCTATATGGACTTAAGCAAGCCCCCAAAGCCTGGTATGCTAGATTGGAAAAATATCTACTGAAGCTTGGATTCACTAAAGGTACTGCTGATAGCAACTTTTACTTCAAATTAGATCATGATAAGGAGTTAATTATAGAAGTTTTTGTTGATGACATCATTTTTGGAGTAGATGATAATCTATGTATGAAGTTTGCTAATGAGATGAAGAATGAATTTGAGATGAGTATAATTTGAGAGATGAATTTCTTTCTAGGATTACAAGTTACATAGTTGGACAAGGGGATTTTCATATCTCAGTCCAAATATGTGAAGAAGTTTGGAATGAATGAATCCAAACCTATTGGTACCCCCATGGTGACCGGATGTAAGTTGACACAGAATGATGATTCTCCTAAGTTGAATCAAACTAGATACAGGTCAATGATTGGTGGATTGCTCTACTTAACTCAGACTAGACCAAACATTATGAATGTTGTATGTATGGTTGCTAGATTTCAGGCTAATCCAAAAGAATCACATGTGACTGTCATGAAGAGAATTTTCAGGTATCTAAAAGGAATAGTCGACTTTGGACTTTGGTATCAAAAGGATGATGATCTCACTTTGAGTGCATATACTAATGCGGATTGGGCTAGAGATGTAGATGACAAGAAAAGTACTAGTGGTGGTGCTTTCTTCCTAGGGAAGAAGTTGGTGTCCTGGTTGAGAAAAAAGAAAAATTTCATTTCTCTATCCACTACTGAAGTAGAATATATTGTTACTACAAATAACTGTACACAAGTGATATGGATGAAACAGATGCTGAAAGATATCAGGGTGGTATACTAAAAACCTATTGCCATATACTCTGACAATTCAAGTGCAATAAATATTTCAAAGAATCTGGTGCTACATTCCAAGACTAAACATATATCAATCAAGTTTCATTTCTTGAGGGAGAAAGTCAATGAGAAAGAAGTTAGAATGGAATATGTGCCTACCAAAGAATAGATTGCAGATATATTTACTAAGCTATTGTTGAAGGATACTTTTGAGTATCTCAAAGGAATGCTAGGGGTGATTACCACTCCTGATAAGAACTAAAATATGCATTTGCTTGCATTAATCTGTGAGCCTCATTGTTATATTCTAATCTAGATTGATGTTTTCGTGGCTACTACTCAGGGGGAGTAGTCAGATGTGTAGATATGTGGTTCAAAGCTTGTATTTGAAAATTTCATAGTTACCTTTTCCATTGATGTCAAAGGGGGAGAAGTGTATTGTGAAAAATATTTCTAAGGAGAAGAGCCTTATGGGAGAAAAGTAGTTAAGAAGCAAGTGTGTTGGGTTGATGGTATTTTTCACATCATGTGTTTCCATCAATGCCAAAGGGGGAAATTATTGGATGTTGTGGATATGGTTGTTGATATGTGGTTGTCATTGATGTCAACACTATTAGCATTTGGTGTATTAAAGGTTGTATATGTCGAGGATATTGAGCAAATTGTAAAAGAAAGTATTATAGGTTCCCAATGGAACTATGCAGTTCATGAAGGTGTCTTGTTTTATACATTGAAGATTAGCTAGTGTAGATTAAAGGGTTTATTGTTGAATGTTTCTAGATCATCTACCAGAAATTTTCAGAGGTCCACGTGAAGTTTTGATTGTGTTGTGGTCTGACAGTGTTTCTATGGTCTCTGACAATGTTCTTGAATTAAGATTGTGTTATTCTGGTAATCTCAGTTGTTGAAGATGCTTCTCTGTTGTTTCTTGGTGTTCTCTGATGTCTCTAGATCATTCTCTATCTTTGTGGTACATCCACATTACTTGGAGATCTCATGGTTGAAGATCTTCACTTGTGCATGTTCATTTTTTTATGTTCCTAGCCGACATGTTGGTGGTAGTGTGTTGTGGATCTTCGTGGTATAATTAATTAAAGTATTCTTGTATTGGAGATGTTAATTTGGGTCTCCACTATGTTGTGGCTAACTTTGATGGATTTGCATTGGAAATTTATTTGTAAATTTGGGCTGACATTGAAAATATGTTTTATTTTCCTGGTCAACTAAGTTACAATGAAATCTCATGTTGCGGATATATAAGGGTGATTGGTTGGCCAAAGTTAGTGTGTGCATAAGTGTGAATGTATGCTAGAGAAAGTGTAAATGTGTGAATAGTGTTTCTATCATTCGATTGCGGAGCAGAGTGTGAAGAAGATTGCGCAAAGTGTGAAGAAGGTTTTCTGAGCTTAATTGGAAATGTAATCAGGCTTGTGTAGAAGCTATTTTCTCAGTTTATATTCTTTGTATTTTATTCCTATTATGTATTGTTGGAGAGTGGGTCCTCTTTTGTATTTGAGCAGTGAGGTCTAGGCAATGTGCCTAAATCCATGTGCATTCCCCTTATTATTTCTCATACTTTTAACAGGGTATAATCTTGTGGACTAACATTCGCTGTGGTTTTTCCCCTAACAAGGTTTCCACATAAAAAATATTGGTTTTATTTGTCTCTTTGATATGTTAATTGTTTTTGGTTAATTGCTTATTCATTAGATGTAAGATTGAGTTAAGAAAGAAAAGTTTAAGTTTTTGTCACAATTGATTCACCCCCACTCTCAATTGTGTGTCCTTGTTTTGCCAGCAATTCCAAGATCCAAGATCTACATTCTTCATGGCCACTACATGGTAGATTATAGATTTTCTTTCAACAAGACATCATAAAAGGTGATATCATTTACATATTTCATGTTTCATGATTCATTTCATTCATTTCATCATTTGGTTTAATTACCTAAAAGGGGTTTGACAGCGGCAAGCCCCCCATTCACTAACAATCAACAAGTTTTCCCTCTCTTGTGTATTTGTATTTGTAGATCTAGGTTGAAGACTTGATGATCATTTGGAGTGCAAGATTTAAAATTTTCAAAGTTGCATTGTCAAAGTTGTCATCTTCACAAAAACTCACCTACAGGTCAGATCTGGAAGTTTTAGGACCTCAGATCTAAGAAGAAGCAAGTATAGACATCAAACCTCAGGACCACATTTGGACACTTCAAAAATTCAAAATGGGACTAATATGCCACCTAGGGCATCTTAGTCCTCCATAGGGTATTTTTTAGAGATTCTTCAAGATTCTGTTCTATCATCCAAAGATTTCGTGTTTTCCCCAAAAAAGTAGCATGACTAGTACGCCACTTTTCATGTCTTGGTCCTCCATAGAACTTTTTGATAGCTTCTTTTCATTTTTGGAATCCTCACAACTTCTCCAGACTTCCCAGGTACACATACCCTAACTTGGTATAACTTAATTTCATAATTCGTACTCATTATTTGACTTGCATTACTAGGTTTTTGTGAGTTAAATGTTAAAGTGTCTTTTCCAATCATTTGCTTGGTGGTGAACCCATAAAAGCTGAAAGAACCCCCTCCTAGGTCCTCATTGAGAATTGACTCACCTTCTGAGGTTGCTAGTTAATCCAATTGGGACTCCTTAGACATTATTGAATGATTAGTGAAGAAAGAGTGATATCTCTAGGTAAAAAAATTTCCACACATCAAAGGGTTAATGAGTTTGACTTGTAAAACTACACAGTTGAATCCTAATAGCAACATCACAATTTGAAATGTTATGGAAAATACCTCCTACTTATGAATTGATGAGCTGAAGTGATGCAGGAGCATCCAGTGGTGTAAGGGCAATCCTGCATCACCCAAAAAAAGTTTCATTTCATATTGGTAGTTTCTTAATTTTTTTACATTTCTAGATACCCTTTTCGTCATAATGTAATTCCCAACTTACGGTTTTTCTTTTCTATTCCTGGGTCGGAAGATATTACAGTTTTAGTCTCCCATAATTGCACCTAAAAACCTTCCAAGTCATATTTGAGGCACTAAACGGTCCCAAAACGGCCCCAAAACTTTCCAAAATTGATGTAGAAAATTCCTAGCACGTTCTTGACTCTGAGACCTTTCCAACAGTTCAAACGGTTCAAAAAATGGAGCCCCAAATTAAAATTTATGGCTCCCAAAAGTTGGTGCACTTTCTAGAAGATACTAATTTTTTAATGTACTTTTGAAATTTGAATTTCAAGTTGTAATTTTTGGCACCAATATGCCAAAAACGCAAATTTGAATGTTTTTTTGGCTCCAAACTAAAAAGGGAGCTCTATTTATGGGCGGGTATTTTTGTGTAGCTTTGTGCGGGACAAGCTCGCATACTGGGAAAGGGGTTTTTCTATAATTTTTGTAGCTTGCATATATTGTAGAACTTGAGGATTTGAGATCCTCTGCATGTAAGAAGATCATTTATGAGTAATAAGATAGTATTCTCTATTTGGTGTGTTAATTTTCTATGTCTTGGGTTGCACCCTCATCATAAAGGGGCTTTATAATGAATGGCTCATAAGTCACAACACTTTCTGAATTTTTTGCAAATGGGGTTGCAAGCTAAGTGGGTTTAAACTCAAAGAAAACTTTGTGGTTAAGTGTGCTTGTGCTGGAGTAGTATTAGGATGGGTGACCTCTCGAGAAGGCCCAGTGCTTCACCTCTGTGAGCATCACCTAGATGCAATGAGTGCTAAGTGGACCATTCACTACAATGAGAGTTAGGTTCTTGTGAACCACTACTCATGAAACATAGGTCAATGAGTTTGACTTGTAAAACTACATGGTTGAATCATGATAGCAATATCACAATTTGACATGTTGTGGAAAATACCTCCTACTTATCAATTGATGAGCTAGAGGGGATCTATAATTAATGTTTCATAAGTCACAACACTTGTTAAAGGTTTTGTGAATGGGGTTGCAAGCGAAGTGGGTTTAACCTTAAGTAAAACTTTGTGGTTAAGTGCGCATGAGCTAGAGTAGTATTGGGATGGGTGACCTCTCGGGAAGGCTTGATGCTTCACCTTTGTGAGCATCACCTAGATGCAACAAGGGCTAAGTGGACCATTCATTATCATGAGAGCTAGGTTCTTGTGAACCACTACTCATGAAACATGGGTCAATGTGTTTCACTCATAAAACTACATGGTTGAATCCTAATAGCAATATCACAATTTGACATTCTATGGAAATACCTCCTACTTATCATTCATTTGAGTTATCAGCGAGGTGTTTTTGAGAGTGGCAGATTAAAGACTGTGTTGATTCTATGAGTATTTTCTCATACGTGTAAAGGTTGGTTGCATATCTTTGCACTTCAATATATGGTTATGCAGATCATAATTTAAGCTAATTATAATAATAAGGTGTTATATCCAAAGTTTCATTTCAATAATCCTTCCACGTGGAGAAAGTTAGAAGTGATAGTGTGTTGAATTGTGTTGTCCAGAGACTAGTTTGTTTTTTTGCTTGTGCTAGCTTTTTGTTGCATAAAGTTGTGAAAGGGATGTATGAGAGTGTTCCTAAATATCAAGTGATGCTTGTTGATACTCCACAAAGTGGTTTTCTATTTCTCTAGTACACGTAATGGTTTAGAATGATTTTTTTTTAGTTTGTGCTCTTGCTGAGACCAACTACGATATGTTGATGGCGTGTGCCACAAGTTCAAGTTTGATTGGAGCTTAAGGAGGGATTGAATTTGTATGGGTCATGCTGACTCATTGAGTCATCTGGGAGAAACATAAATAATGTTTCATTCTTGTGTACTACCAATGGATGTGAAGGCCGAAATGCTACATGTTACATTTTTTTGTTTATGTCTAACCTAATTTTTATTTAAAAAGCATGCAAATGATGTTTATAGAAGATCAAGACTGTGAAGACTTTTTGGGACTAGGTTAAGCATGTGTCGGGATCCACAATGCATTTTCCTCTTGTTGTGTGTACTCTTTTATGTCTTTCCCTCTACATGTTTCATGTTGTTGTAGGTTGACATGTGAAATTTAATCAATGTAATATCATGTATACATTGTAAACCTAGTTGATCTAGGGTGTTGTAGTATGGAATGATGGTGATTATGTAAGTGAATGAAAGAGAAAGAGTAGTTGTGGCAGATCATTTCTATTTTCATTTTGATCATATCCATGTGACAAAAGGCATGTGAAGAAGAGTGCTTAATTGTTTGTTAGAGGAAGTGAGCCAAAGGAAATAACTTCTTAATTGTTGAAAGTGAGCTAGTAGAAAACTGAGAAGACATTTGGAGAATCTGCAAAGCTAAATTACAATCATTAAAAGAGAGTGAGCTTAATTGTTAGTTTCAGAAAATAGAATGACTTCCATTCTATAATCATTCCTAAGTGTGTGCTCAAATTAGGGAGTTGTAGCTTCCTTGGGTGTAACCCTAAAATTGTAATCATAGAGTTGTAGCTTCCTTAGGTTGTACCCCTAAATAAAATTTGTGCCTATTGTTCATTTGTGAGGCTGGATTTGGATAGTAGATACAAGAAAATTTTCTCACCCCGATTTTCCCCTATGAGGTTTTCCACGTATATCTAGTGTCAATTGTGTTCTTTTTTGGATGCTTATCTTCTTTCTTATTTTAATTAAGTAGAAAATACTGTAATGGTATAACTTAGGTTCAACAATTAAGGATTGAAATTAAAATTGAATTATATTGATTCACCCCCTCTTAGTATTTTATGTTCCCAAAAATTGGTATCAAAGCCAAGTTCCTTAGAAGAAGTCTAGCTACTTGAGGAAGATCTAGGATGGAACAAGAAGGGTCTCACAAGGCACCTAGGTTTGATGGAACAAATTTTTATTTTTTGCTATTTAGGATGGAAACCTATCTGACCTTTTTAAGGTTTTGTGTTTGGAAATAATTCAAGGATGGTTATACTATTCCTTCTACTCCTCCATTTGATCCAACAAATATTAAGGCCTATGAGAATAATGGAAAGGCTAAGAATGCTATTTTGAGTGGGATAGCAAATTTTTAACTTGTAAAAGTGATGCATTGTAAATAAGTAAAGGAGGTTTGGGAAAATATTAGTGACATTCTTGAAGGAGACATTAAAGTAAAACAATCCAAGTTGAAAATCTACAAAGGAAAGTTTGAGAACCTAAAAAATTTCAGAGGATGAATATATTGCAAGATACTTGCTCCGAGTCAATGATGTGGTCAATGTAATTAGAGGACTTGGTGAAGAATTGGAAGAACTAGTGGTGGTTAAAAAGGTACTGAGATCTCTTACTAAAGCTTATAGTCCTAAAGTATCTTCTATTGAGGAAGCTAGAGATTTAGATAATTTTTCAATGGAACAATTATATGGTGCTCTCACTACCTATAAAATGAGAGAGTTTGACAAAGAAGCTCCAAAGAAGGAAGCATCTTTCAAAGTCAGTAAAAAGGATCGAAGTATGGAGCATCTGATCAGAGTAGTGACACTGACAATGAAGAAGAAAAAATTGTAAAGAAGTTGAAGAGGGGTACCGACAAGTACAAAGGTAAGCTACCTTTCAAATTTTTAAGTGTGGAGAGATTGGTCATTTTTCTTCTAAATGTCCCTTAAAATATTCTAAAAGGAGAAATAAAGATTCTAGAAGAAATAACTTTTAAAAGAGTCTCTACTCCAAGGATGATTCCTACTCTTCAAAGTATGAGGAATATAGTTGCCTGAGATAGATAATAAGGATGAAATAATTTTCATTTCCGCTAAGAAGAATAAAGATGAATGTAAAGATTCAAGGGTTGTGTGGACTAATTTTCATGCAAAAGATGAGGAAAAATCATGGGTGATTGAAATTGGTTGTTCCAACTACATGATAGGGGATAGGAGCAAGTTTATCAAGCTTGTGAAGTCGAATGGAGGCATAGTCAAGCTTGGAGTTGATACTTCAATAAGGATTTGTGGAAAAAGCATTGATGGAGAGCACAAGACAGAAGATGTTCTTTATGTTAAAGGTCTCAGGCACAATATTATTAGTGTGAGTCAGATGTGCAACAAAGGATACGATCTCATATTCAATGAAAGATGATGTGAAATATAAGAAAAGGAAAGTTAGGAGAATCGATAGCAGAAGGATCTAGGACTAATGGTGACATATACATCCTAAAGGATGTCAATTGGAGAAGTTATCTTCTAGGACAAACAAGTGAATTTTGGCTTTGGTATAGGAGAATGGGACACATCAATTTTGACAACATTGTGAAGATTGGTTCTTCACATCCGATAAGAGATATGCCCAAGATAGTCAAGCTTGTAAGCACTTTGTGCAAGGAATGTTAGTTTAGAAAGAAAACAACGATAAGATTCAAGTCTAAAGAGTATTCTTCTTCTAGACCATTGGACTTGATTCATATTGATCTATGCGGACCTACCAGAACAAAGAGTCTTCAAGGAGAAAGGTATTTCATTTTTCTAATTTGTTGATTTCTCTAGGATAACATGGGTTACCTTCTCAAAAGATAAAGCTAAAGCTTTTAGTAGATTCAATATCTTCAAATCAATTGGGTCTATGCAAGATCATGGGGGTCCAAAAAGTGGCGATGTGAAAAAAGGTGTTTTTAACATGTCCAAAAATGTGAAATTCATGCCTTTGACTTTTTGCAAGCCCAAGTACAGGTAAAAGCACAAACCTGTGTCACACTTTATAAAGGAATTGGCCAAATGCAAAAAAAATTATAAACTTCGACCACATAAAAGTGGTCTTTATGTTTTGAATTTCAAAGTGGTGTAAACTAATGAAATGTAGAACTTTTGATGTAGTTTATTCCTGTAATTTTTAAAATTTAATTATGTTTTTATCAATTTAAGGACAAATTTTGGAATGTTGAAAATTTTAGAAAAGAGTGACTTCACGGACCGTCAAGAAACAAATTGAAAAAAACTTCATTTATCCCTTTTTTTTTCTCCAAATAAGTAACTTCAATATCTTATGCATTGAAAAAAAAATCACATTTAAATGTATATTTTTCTCGTAATAATGTTTCAAAGTCAGACATGTTAGAATTTAACAGTTTTCACGGGTCATCAATTATTTTCATTTTTTTTAATCATTTTCAAAAAACAAAATATACCCTTTTCAAGAAGACTCTCTCCTCTTGTGCCCCATATAAGATTTAAAATTTTTTAATAAGTTTTACTATCTTTTTGTTGATTTCTAATTAGCCTCTTTTTTTATTTTTAAAACCTACTTACATTATCTTAAAAATAAAATATATTAAAACTAATCAAAATAGTATAAAATTATATATTTGGATTCTCCACTCTGAGCTCTACAAAAGGGTATTTTTATTTTTTGTAGAAAGATCATTTTGACTAGTGAAATACTCTACCAAAGTTGAATATTTCAGAAAATTCTGAAAAATGATGAGTTGGCTGCCATGTACGATGCCAACTACACATTCTCGGCTTAGAGGGTTTCGGCCAAGCATGTTTCAGCCAAAACATACTCGGCCAAAAATGTCTTGATATTTCCAAGCCATAAATACCAAATACACTCACTTTTTCCATGTTTTTGGCCAATTGTATTCGGCCAAGTTTCAGTCGAAACCTCTTCGGTCGAAAATGTGTTTTCCACGTCGGCGCCACATGGTTTCGGCCGAAACCGACTCGGCCTAATGTCTTCCAGCCGAAAATAGTTCGCTCGGAACAATTTATTTGGCCAAAAGTGTGACACACTATTGTTATTTTACCCGTACAATATTCGTCTTGGTTTGGTAATACCGAACCAAAATAGATATCTGACATGAAATGGATATTCATTTTTTTTTAGCAGTCTTTATAATTGCATTGAGTCTAGCCCGACCAATTATTATATTTTATATAACTGATATTTGTTCTTTGTGTTATAATTAAAAAAAAAAAACCCAAGAGGTCATATTATATAATATTATATTATATAATATAATATAATATAATATAATATAATATAATATGATATTATATTATATTATAATATTATATATGTATTATTATATATTATAATATAATACATATATTATAAATTATAATATAATTTAATTTAATATTATAATATAATCTAATATTATATTATACTATATTATAATATTATATTATATTATACTATATTATAATATTATATTATATTATACTATACTATATTATAATATTATATTATATTATACTATACTATATTATAATATAATATTATATTATACTATATTATATTATAATATTATATTATACTATATTATATTATAATATTATATTATACTATATTATATTATATTATATCATTATATTATATTATATTATTATATTATATTATAATATAATCTAATCCTAATATTATATAATATTATACTATATTATATTATTATATAATATTATACTATATTATATTATATGATAATATTATACTATATTATATTATATGATAATATTATACTATATTATATTATATGATAATATTATACTATATTATATTATATGATAATATTATACTATATTATATTATTTCATAATATTATACTATATTATATTATATCATAATATTATACTATATTATATTATATCATAATATTATACTATATTATATTATATCATAATATTATACTATATTATATTATTATCATAATATTATAATATTATACTATATTATATTATATCATAATATTATACTATATTATATTATATCATAATATTATACTATATTATATTATATCATAATATTATACTATATTATATTATATCATAATATTATACTATATTATATTATATCATAATATTATACTATATTATAATATATCATAATATTATACTATATTATATTATATCATAATATTATACTATATTATATTATATCATAATATTATACTATATTATATTATATCATAATATTATACTATATTATATTATATCATAATATTATACTATATTATATTATATCATAATATAATATTATATTATATTATAATATTATATTATATTATATTATAAATTATATTATATTATATTATATTATAAATTATACTATAATATATATTATATTATATTAAATATGAAATATTTCAAAAAAACCACGCGTGGTTAAATATGGTCAAGTTCCGGACTCAACCATTTTATTAAAAAGTCTGTAAATCATAAAACAGATATTTCTTATGCAACGGATATCCGTTCTTTGTGTTATAATTAAAAAAAAACCTGAGAGGTCATATTATATAATAAAATACAATATCAATATAATATAATATGATATTATATTATATTATAATATAATATATGTATTATATTAAAATTAATATAATATATATTATATTAGGTATTATATATATATTATATATTATAATATATATTGTATTATATTATAATATATATTGTATTATATTATAATATATATTATATTCTATTAAATATTAGATATTTCAAAAAAACCACACCCAGTTAAATATGGTCGGCTCCCAGACCTAACCATTTAATTAAAAAGGTTGTAAAGCAAGAAACAGATATCCGTTATAAACGAATATTTGTTTCCTATGTTATAAACAGACATAAAAATATCTTAGAGCTATATTTTCACTATGTGTGCAAGTTGGTTTGAATAGTATGACTTGGATATCAGTTTGGGAGAGGTCAAATTACCAAAAAACTCATAAAATTTGTAAGGTATGTTTGATTTTTTCAATTTTTATTCATTTTTGTACCATCAAAAAATGGACCCTTCCCATTTTCATGGTCTTTTAGGCCTTGTTTCATAGTTTTGGAGCTATGTTGCTTTGATTTTATGTTGTATCTTGGCTTGAACATGCTTATTTTGGTGCTAAAACTTAAAGAACAGCATCTTGTGAAGGTGTTGTGAACTGTTGTAAGAAATTTCTACATTCTTCTTGACTCCATTTAATGCAATTCACCTAAAAACCACCTTTCTACAAATCAACAAATCCTATTTTAAAGTGTTGTAAGGTCTTCTAACAAGATTTCATGCTTTTCTAAGCATATTTTCACTACTTACACCTTTCTCATGCTTTATTTTATCTTTTATGCCCTCATATGCTGATATTAATTGTATTTTTTGGTCCTATCCCAACAAACAACATTAAACATGAAATTTTTCCTAACACTTGGCTGTGGGTCCCAGGTGGGACTCATTTTCCAAGGGTGGCGAATGAGTCCCCCTTGGCCCTAAATTCAAAAAAAATCAAAACTTCTTCCAGGATTTTACTCAAATTCAATTCTTGTCAGCCTATGATGAGGTATGAATGGATAGTAAGGCACAAGATTTGTATAAATATGTAATTTTAACCTCATTTTACATCTCCTAACACATTCAAGTAATCTCCCATTCACTCATTCATTCAAGCAATTTTCAAGCACTCAAGCATCTTGCATCATCAACTCAAGTACTTTCAAGCTGTTTGGAGCAGCCATTGACATCACTTCAGATTTGCATATTCAAGGATGTGGTAAGTTTGCAATACTTTCATGTTATTCATTTATCATTTCCTTTGCATTTCATTCATTTCTATTGGGTTTGATTTCCAAAGTGGGGTTTGACTAAGGAAAACCCCTATTCACTAACACTCCAACATTTCTCCCCTTTGCATGTGTCTTTGCAGCCCTTTTTTTGCAGATTTGACAGGATTAAAGATGTTGAAAAGTGGATTTCAAGTCAATTAGGCTCTTCAAATCAATTCATCATCTATTCAAGCAATTTGAGTGACTTTCAGCCCATTTTCTGCAGAATTGACCCCAACAACCTGATATTCAGTCATTTCCAGATCTAGAGAAGCAGTGTTGACCTTTGAATTTTCAAGAATCTTGGGGAGGACTGATTTGCCACCCTTGGCAAATGAGTCCCACCTAAAATCTAAAAATCTGCATTTTTTCATAAATCAACTCCCGGCTGTCAGAAATCAAATTCTGACACTTTTTCACCAATCAGAGGACTAATTTGCCACCCTTGGCGAATGAGTCCCACTATGAAAAATCAGAAATTTTCATCAGCATTCCAGACACTCCAGAAATCTCATACAACATCAATGTGCACTCAGATCTGATCCTATACCTTTTGTTCTGCATACTTCTTTCTATTCCCTCATATTCATAGTAGTTTGCATATCATGATGTGTTTCCAAAATGGCATAATTGCATATTTGCATTCATTTTTAAGAACATTTTAATCAATCATTTTGCATTTAGTCTAGTTCATTCACATCATGGCCATTGCATACATCCCTAATTTGAATGAAACGCGTAAAGTACACAGGAACCTAATCTCTCTCTTTCCTAGGTGAAAATCTTAGGAAGAGAGCAAGCGTTCGGAGTTCCTAAAATCTATGGATTCTATTTTAATTAGACGACTTTTTGAAAATTTTAAAACTTACGATTGCGATCATATCACTGCATCCTAGTTTACATTTGCATTGGCCATTTCAATTGGGACATTGATTGGTGTGCATTCTAGGACAACTTTCATTTTGCATTAATTGAAAACTCATTTAGTTTTTCATTATTGCATCAAATTCATTGAAAAACTGAAATTCTACATTTTGTGCCTATTTTTTCATTCTGAAAAGCATTTAATTCATTCTTAAAAATTTGAAAAAAACAAAAAAAAATGCATCTTGGGACTCATTCATCACCCAGGGTGAATCAATCCCTCTGCACATTTTAGACATTCATTTTGCACTATTTTTAGCATTTTTGTACATTTATGTATTCATATCTCTATTACAGTTAGCAAATCTTCTATTATTTTCATTTTCCATTCTTAGAATAGCTTGCATTTCCATCCACCTTTCCTTTGTGGTACTTGCATGAGTGTTTGGTGCCCTATTGATAATACTTTAGTGAGAAGAAGTTGTAGACTCATGGCATCCCGCGATAGCACTTTCGTTGTGGACCTTGGGATATCACGAGCTCCTACTCCTGGTATGGACAATGGTGCATTAGGACCTGACAATACCACTTCCATGCCTTCCCCTTTTCATCATATGCATGTTGAAAATGAAAACAAGTCTCCCACAAGAAAGGTCATTACCATTGGTAGGGACTTTGCACATCTATGAGGACTTGTCATAAGAAAACATTTCCACCACTACTATATACTTGCAGTTGAGGAACCTTCACTCCCTTAATCAGAGAAGTGGTATTGCGCAAGTGTTCAAATTCATGCCACCCCTCTTCCTTTCCTTGTCCACCATTCCACCCTTCCCTTCCCACCATCCCTCCGTCCATTCTTCCACATCAATCCATTCTCCTTCCATTCCATTCCTTCTTTTGGCATCACAACCTCCTTCCACCACCTTCACACCCCTCACTATTCCTTCTACTTCTCCTAACATAACCTACACTCCATCACCATTTTCCCTTCCACCATAACCCCATTATCTTTATCCCATTATGACACAAATCCTTAACACTGTTTCATCCATGCAACACTAACTTTCCACCTTAGTCAAGCTCAAACTACTCCACCCACATATCTTGTTTGTAGTAGCCCTTTATCATTAGAAATCTTACGTACCCCGATGTTGCAATGGATAGAAATGCCGAGGTTTGAGAAATATGGTGGAAAAGGAGATCCTATCAACCATGTCAATGCTTTTACTACCTTGTGTTGTGACTTTTTCCTTGACGATAAACTTTTAGCAAAACTCTTTCCAAGGACCTTGAAAGACACTGCCTTAGAATGGCTTTCCCACTTGCCTAATCATTCCATCCATTCATTTAATGAATTGGAAGAAGACTTCAATAATCACTTTCAAGTGCACATGACACCTAAAAAGACAATGGCTGATCTTATGTGATGTAGACAAAACACTGACGAAAAAGTAACCAATTTCATCTCTTGTTACCAGTCTTTATATGCTCAAGTTGATGTCCAAATTCTAGATGCACATCTACAGAAGATGTTTATTGAGAATTTTCACACTAACCTTCAAGATAACCTTATGATGATGAAATTCCCTTCATTCATGCATTTATGTACGACATTATGTGAGTATCAAAGTTTGATTTCATGTCGCGAGTAAAAATCCACTTCTAGCCGAATTAACAAAACTGAAAATAATAATCAACACCAAAACAACACACAAAATTTTTGCAAACATAGTTGAGGTTTCTTACAATTTAGTTCACCTCCTCCACCCTAACCACAACCAACTTCCCAAGTTCAGAATTCCAAGGCTGCCTCTAAAACAGTTGTGCCTTACCATTATGGTGATCCAAACAGACATTTCACTCCTTTACCTGACACCCTCCACTAGACAATGAACCAACTCATCCAAAAACACATGCTTACCTTACCACCTGTTAAACCACTTGATCCTAATCAACCCCTACCTCCTACTTTCAATCCTAATGATTATTATCATTTTCATCATCAAAATGGCCACGACACTGAACATTGCAAGAGTCTTAAACATCTAGTTCAATACCTCATTGATTCGGGTGAATTGACCATTATGGGTGTTAATGATCAAGGAAATAAGTCCATTGCACCCCCTAACCAAAATCGCCAAATATTTACCAACCCTATGCCTAAACACATTACCTCAAACATCATCAAGACTAGCAAACCTTCAAAGCTTGATGTAATGACTGTTGACACACACAACAAACAACCTGATACATCTCCTCTTGTGACTCAAGCTAGTCCTATGGATAAACTTGTCACCACAATAGACGTTATCCCTCACAAGTGCCAAACCACTCAATCTCTTGATATTACTTTTTCTACTAAAGACATACTACCAAAGCTTCCTAATGGTCCTCTCTACCTAGCCAGTAGAATCTATGATAAACCTACTAATGGGATATTAATAGATCCCACTTTTGGTGAGAATGTGATCATAGAATGATTTCTTGTATTACATGATTTATATCAAGATAACTATGATCCACCGACCGCATGGATTAAAACACATCATGGTTTTGCATGCCCTATAATTGGATCGATCGTGTTACCTTTACAGATAGGACCTAAGACTTTGGAGGTAACATTTTCTATTATTCCACAATCCGACCAATTTTGTTTGTGGCTAGGCCTCCCTTGGCTTTGCTCCATGAAAGTGGTCCCATCAGTCATTCACAAGTGCTTAAAGTTTCCTATGGAAATGAGGTATTCACCATACACCATAGTGGCTTTAAGCCTTTATCTTACAAAGGTAACTTTTCATTAGAATCTTTTTGGCCTACACCCATCAAACCCATCACCCCTTGAAAGGACTTCTTTTACATTGTTTATCAAAAGTTTAAAGCTAAAAATATTTTTGAATTATCTCTTCATAACACATCTTTGTCCACCTCCACTCTGCCTATCCTCGATGAAACAATTATTATACCTAAATCCGATATCGAGAAAACCATCACACACTCTGAACAATCTTCTCTGCCATCATCTAAACGACCAAGAGACCAAGAAATAACTCCTGCCTCACTCCCTCATATCAAACAAGTGTATAAAGCGAAAGAAAAAGTGATTGATCCTTCCTCTTTGGTTTCTCCTACTCTTCCCCTTTCAGAAGTAGACAAACCTATACTACCTCAATCCGCTCTTACACCTCAAAAATTATAAAACCAAATTAAATGTAACTGTGGTGCTAGGGAACAAAGACGTCGTCATCGTCTCCTTGCTCGTCAATCTTGCCTCACAAACAATCAAGAAAATCAACCTAGATACCCTTGACAGAAGTAATAGATGATCATGTTCCTTTTCCTGAGCAACCACATGACAGTCCTATACCACCATCAAACTAGAATGAACATATTCAACAACCAACACTTTTGATACATCCATCCTTAGAAGTCACCCTTCGTCCTCTTGTCATTATTAATCTTGATGATGAGGATGGAGATGTGACGATTGCTAACATAGATGAAACAATAAACAATGAATTAAACTCTTTATTTTCATCTACAATGAGCTTAAATGATAAATCCTCTCCACCAAGTGAAGAACCTAGTACAACCCCTAGTTTGGCACTTGTGATTCCTGCTTTGGATAGTCAATCACCTTCACATTCCATTGAACATGATTGGGAGGTGGATGACTTGATGGATGACTTGCATTTTCCTACTTAATCTTTTCTTCTAATTCATTTTCCTTTTTCTTTTCATGTGCATATTGTATTCCCTCGTATCGTGTGTTTGATGTTTCCTTCTCATTGTACACTTCTTCTATGTGTATCTCTATTCTTCTATTTGTCATGATTATCTTTTTTTTTTTTTTTGTTTTCCTTTGGGGATGTTCACACAAAGCATAGAGACTCCCTAATTCTCTTCCATGTTGACCCAAACGGTCCTTTTCTTTTCATTTCGGTTTTTTGTTTTCCTTTGGGGATGATGCAAAGCGTAGAGATTCCCTAAGTCTCTTCCATGTTGACCCAAATGGTCCTTGTCTTTTTCATTTTTGTTTTGTGTTTTCCTTTGAGGATGATGCAAAGCGTAGAGATGCCCTAAGTCTCTTTCATGTTGACCCAAATGGTCCTTGTCTTTTTCATTTTTGTTTTTTGTTTTCCTTTGGGGATGATACAAAGCGTAGAGACACCCTATGTCTCCTCCATGTTGACCCAAAAACCTCCTTTCTTTTTATTTTTCTTTTCCTTTGTCTTTTCTTGTGTTTTTTCTTTTGGGGATGACATAAGGCATTGAGACCCGAAATGTCTCCTTCATGTTGACCCAAAATATTTTTCACTTTTCTTTTTTGTCGTTTTGCTTGTGTTTTCCTTTTGGTAACGATGCAAAGCATCGAGACCGCAATGTCTCCTGCATGTTGACTCAAAAAGGAATTTTTTTCCTTTACTTTTTCTCTCTTTGTGTCATTCTTCCAGTTCTATATGCTTTGGGGAATGATGACAATTCTGAGCTCCTTCATAAACATACATTGTAGCAACGAACATACTAACCCCAAATCCATAGATCCCTTATGTGTTTGGTGTGCTTTCTTTTCTGGGGGGAAACTCCCTTCTTTCTTTACTTTTCCTTCCATCTTGACATGACACAGCTTAACTTCAAAACATATGACTTGGCATAGAGCTTTCAAAGTTGGCTCTCGTGTCTTGTTTTTCTTTCTTGCATTTTCTTTTCTTCTCTACTTTCAAGTAATTGCTCACAGAACAATGTGTAGCAATTCCTTTAAAGTGGGGGGCATACATTACCATTATTTCATTTGCATTTTTAGTGAAGCCTTGTCATTTACATGATGCGTTTTTCACTTTTTGGATGACATTGGGTGTAATGTCCTTCATAAGGCTGATCTTTCTTAGCATATTGCATTTCTCTTGGTGGTTTGATGTGATGCGTGTTGCATCCCCTAAGTTAAAAATATACTATTCTTTGATTGGTCCTATTTTGGAGACATTATACACAATGTTCCCTAAGTGACTGACCTTGCATAAACTAAACAAGACTCCTTTAAACATATTACACATAACATTCTCATTCAGCCACCTTGCATAACACAACTTGCATGCCTGTGGTGCCATCCTATTTTTGAAACTTAAACCAACATTTGAATTTTCTTTGGCTTTGTGGAGCCTTATTAAATTTATCGAATGTGTATAGCTTTAGCATGGTTGAGTGGGAAGCCCAACTAGCAGCATGAATTTTCCCCATAGCCACATTTGTGTTTGTATGTGAGTGCATACCAACTAGCATATGTATCTTACTTTTATTTTTGGGCTTTCTCACCCCACAAACAACTAGTTTTATGGCCCCTAAGTGAGTACACATTTTCTCTTTTTCAAACAACTAGCCTAGATCTCTTTTCACAACTAGTTGGATTGATGATCGAAGCTTCACTCAAATTCTTTTCAACACTTGTGTGTTCCTTTGTCCTTATGTTCAGTTTTTCATGGGATCTTCATCCTGGGGGCTTTATCATCCCTCTTGTTTTTTGTATTCCATCTTGCTAACATGAGTGCATTTGAACCCTCTTCTTGATGTTCATGGCTACTTTAGCGTGAGAAACCAAGTTTCTCTCACTAACGTAGGGGCTAAGTTTACAGTCAAAAAATGGACCCTTCCCATTTTCATGGTCTTTTAGGCCTTGTTTCATAGTGTTGGAGCTATGTTGCTTTGATTTTATGATGTACTTGGCTTGAACATGCTTATTTTGGTGTTAAAACTTAAAGAACGACATCTTGTGAATTTGTTGTGAAGTGTTGTAAGAAATTTCTACATTCTTCTAGACTCCATTTAATGCAATTCACCTAAAAACCACCTTTTTACACATCTTCTAACAAGATTTCACACTTTTCTAGGCATATTTTCACTATTTACACCTTTCTCATGCTTTATTTTATCTTTTATGCCCTCATATGCATATATTAATTATATTTTTCGATCCTATCCAGACAAAGAACATTAAACATGAAATTTTTCCTGACACTTGGCTATGGTTCCTAGGAGGGACTATTTTACAAGGGTGGCGAATGAGTCCCCCTTGGCCCTAAATTCAATTTTTTTCAAATTTTCTTTCGAGATTTTACTCAAATTCACTTCATGTCGGCCTGTGATGAGGTATGAATGGATAGTAAGGCACAATATTTGTATAAATATGTAATTTTAACCTCATTTTACATCTCCTAACACATTCAAGTAATCTCCCATTCACTCATTCATTCAAGCAATCTTCAAGCACTCAAGCATCTTGCATCATCAACTCAAGTACTTTCAAGTTGTTTGGAGCAACCATTGACATCACTTCAGATTTGCATATTCAAGGATGTGGTAAGTTTGCAATACTTTCATGTTATTCATTTATCATTTCCTTTGCATGTCATCCATTTCTATTGGGTTTAATTACCAAAGTGGGGTTTGACCAAGGCAAACCCCTATTCACTAACCCTCCAACATTTTTCCCCTTTGCATGTGTCTTTGCAGCATTTTTTTTTTGCAAATTTGATAGGTTTAAAGGTGTTCAAAAGTGGATTTCAAGTCAAATAGGCTCTTCAAATCAATTCATCATCTATTAAAGCAATTTGAGTGACTTTTAGCCTATTTTCTGCAAAATTGACCCAGACGACTTGATATTCAATCATTTCTAGATCTGGGGAAGCAATGTTGACCTTTGAATTTTCAAGAATCTTGGGGAGGATTGATTCGCCACCCTTGGCAAATGAGTCCCACCTAAAATCTAAAAAACCACATTTTGTTAGATATCAACTCCCGGCTATCAGAAATCAAATTCTAACACTTTTTCACTAGTCAGAGGACTGATTCGCCACCCTTGGTGAATGAGTCCCACTTTGAAAAAAAAAAAAAAAAATCATCAGCATTCCAAACACTTCATAAATCTCATACAACATCTAGGTGCACTTAGACTTGATCATGTACCTTTTGTTCTACATATTTCCTTCTATTTCCTCATATTTCATAGTAGTTTACATATCACAGTGTGTTTCCAAACATAGCATAAATTGCATCTTTGCATTCATTTTAGAACATTTTAATCAATCATTTGCATTTATTCTAGTTCATTTACATCATATTACATTGCATACATCCTAATTTGAATGAAGCATATGCATTTTAGGAACCTAATCTCTCTCTTTCTAGGTGAAAAATCTTAGGAAGAGAGCAAGCATTTCGGGTTCCTAAAATCTATAGTTCATTTTGGTGAACCTAAATTTTGAACATTTTAAAACTTCTGATTACATTCATATCTTGCATCCTAGTTTACATTTGCATTGACATTCAATTAGGACACTAATTGGTTATTGCATTCTAGGACCTTTCATTTTGTATTAGTGAAAAACTCATTTAGTTTTCATTCTTGCATCCAAATTCATTGAAAACACTGAAATTCTGCATTTTGTGCCTATTTTTGCATTCTAAAAAGAATTTAATTCATTCTTAAAAATTTTAAAAACAAAAAAAAATTGCATCCTGGGACTCATTCGCCACCTAGGGCGAATCAATCCCTCTGCACATTTTAGATAGTAATTCTGCATTGTTTTTAGTATTTTTCTGCATTTATGTTTCCTATATTCACATCTTTGTTACAATTAGCAAATCTTCTATTATTTGCATTTTACATTCTTAGAATAGCTTGCATTTCCATCCACCTTTCCTTTGTGGTACTTGCATGAGTGTTTGGTTCACTTTTGATAATAGTTTAGTGAGAAGAAATTCTAGACTCACGGCATATCGACAAGTTTATCATAAGTGTTTGATTCCCTATTGATAACACTTTATCGTCAAGGACAAAGTCACAACACAAGGTAGTAATCATTCCTAATATAGTGAGAAGCAGGAAAAGGTTATTAACATTCATGAGGACTTTGCACATCTACAACAAGACTTGTCACTTGAAAACATTTCCACCACTACTATAACTGCTATTGAGAACCTTCATCACTTAATTGAAAGTGATGATGGCTTGCAAGTGTTCAAACAAATAGCTAAGATTTACAATAAACATGCCTCTTCCCATACTACATCAACAAACATTCCTGTCACCCAAGGAGCATCTCAAGTTCCTCCTCCTTCAACTATAGCTTCCATACCAAATTACACCAATTTGCAAGTCCAAACAACTTTACATCAATCTAATTATGTCGCTACTTCTTTCCCAATTTCCACTAGCATACCTACTTCTTTTGTGCCATCGCAACCTCCTTCCACCACTTTCACACCCCTCACTATTCCTTCCACTTCTCCTAACATAACCTACACTCCATCACCATTTTCCCTTCCATCTCAACCCCATTATCTTGATCCCTTCATGACACAACTCCTTAACACTATTTCATCCATGTAACACCAACTTGCCACCATTACTCAAGCTCAAGCCACTCCACCTACATATCTTGTTCATAGCAACCCCTTATCATTAGAAACATTATGTACCCCGATGCCACAAGGGATATAAATGTCGAGGTTTGAGAAATATGGAGGAAAAGGAGATCCTATCAACCATGTCAATACTATTACTACCTTGTGTTGTGACTTTGTCCTTGACGATAAACTTTTAGCAAAACTCTTTCCAAGGACCTTGAAAGACACTACCTTAGAATGGTTTTCCCACTTACCTAATCATTCCATTCGTTCATTTAATGAATTGGTTGAAGCTTTCATTAATCACTTTCAAGTGCACATGAAACCTAATAAGACAATGGCTGATCTTATGTGATGTAGACAAAACACTGACGAAAAAGTAACTGATTTCATCTCTCGTTACCAATCTTTATATGCTCAAGTTGATGTCCAAATTCCAAATGCACATCTACAAAAGATTTTTATTGAGAATTTGCACTCTAACCTTCAAAATAAGCTTACAATGATGAAATTCCCTTCATTCATGCATTTATGTACGACCTTATGTGAGTATCAAAATTTGGTTTCAAGTCGCGAGTCAAAATCCACTTCAAGTCGAATTGACAAAACTGAAAATAATAATCAACACCAAAACAACACAAACTTTTTGTAAACCTAGCTGAGGTTTCTTACAATTTAGTTCACCTCCTCCACCCCAACCACAACCAACTTCCCAAGTTCAGAATTTCATGGCCACCTCTAAAACAGTTGTGCCTTACCATTAAACCACTTGACACCAAAATGGCCATTTCACTTGGTTTATTAGGATCAAGTGGGATGATTCATTTTCCTACTTTCAAGCCTAATGCTTATTGTCATTTTCATCGTCAAAATGGCCATGACACCAAACATTGCAAGCATCTTAAACATCTAGTTCAAGACCTCATTGATTTGGGTGAATTGACCATTATGGGTGTTAATGATCAAGGAAATAAGTCTGTTGCACCCTCTAACCAAAATCTCCAAATCTTTACCAACCCTATTCCTAAACACACTACCTCATTTGTCAAGGCTAGTGAACCTTCAAAGCCTAATGTAATGACTGTTGATACACACAACAAACAACCTGATACATCTCCTCCTGTGACTCAAGCTAGTGATCATTTGGTGAGGCAGATCCATCATGTTGTGCAGCCATTTGACACTGTATCCCATCATTGTGGTGTTGCACCTAATACATCCCAGCATGATGGTGGGGTACCTGCTGTAGTAGCTCCCACTGGTACATAGCCATTAGCTCCCACTAGTACACCATCCTCTTTGGGACATATTTATGTGTCTCATCATTGCATGACGTGCAACAATTTATGTATTGGTCCTCTCTGATGGTCTCCTGAGGCTCCCATAGACACATCCAACTTTGAGGTTCATGATATGTTAGATGTCGGAGTTGATAAAGCACATAGTGGAGCATTTGCAGGAGAGACATCGACTGCCAAGGATGATATGGGAGGACCGGTAAGTCTTAAAGCAATTTCATTGTGTGTTTTATGTAAATTCTTTCATATTTTATGAAGAAATATCTGTACTAATATATTTTTTATGTGCTGGAATCCTTAACAGTTGTTGATAGAGGAGCAGTTGTCAGAAGTGTAGCAAGCTACGCATATTTTCATTTCATTTGCCTTAGATAATCAGTACACAGAAAATAATTTAAATTGTTATTTTAGATGTTAATATTTGAAATCTATTATGTTTAAATACATGTACTACATATATTGATAGTCTAATGTAATCTTGTCTTTTTTATGCAGCAACCTAGTTCTTATACAGCCTTGTTGACCAAGTTTGGCCCATTGGATGAAGTTGCACAATAGGAATATTTTTTTTATTGTCGACATTATAATTATATGTGCATGTGCATTTACATTCTTGTCATTTTTTATATAGGAAACCATCTTAGCTGATCCATCCACTATGAGCCCATCTAGTGTCATAGCATCACAGTAGGTATGTGTTTATTTTATATTGTAGATCATTTATGTTTAGATAGGAGTAGATATGTGATTAGTAGATATGATTATTTGTCAACAATTATATGTTAATTTGTATCATTTTTATTTTATCTGCTATAGTCCTTTGTTCAACTCAACATTTTGACGAGTGAGATACCATTACTTTATTTGAGGACTCCTGATCATCCTAAGGGACAATCATATGCAGAACGTCATGCAGAAAAGAGAGCAATATTTGAGGTAAATAAGAATTGCATTATTGATATAATATAGTACATGTATACTAATTTTGATGTTAAATTTGTAATTTATAAATGATAGTATATAAGTTTCTATTTACTAGTCTATCTTTTCAACCATTCACGTAATCTAATTTTTGGTTTGAAATGTTATTGTGCGGGAAACTTCAGAGTATCTAACTTCTTTGAGGAGGCTCAATTTTGATGGTCCAACACATGATTAGGATATGATATAGATTGACATGTACTTAGGGTTTGATAGATCTTGAGATGGCATATATGCCACACTTTGTAAAACTTGTTGTAAAACTTGTTCTGAGTAGGCATATGCCTAATTTGTATATGCACAAACACAATTATTCTACAGTTTGATATATAAGAATTTATATTCGATCTAATTTTTTCCTTGTGTGCATGTCTTTCTACTTTGAATTTTCAAAATGGAATGTATAATTATCTTAGAAATGTTTAAAGTTGTGATTGATAATGTATGTTATAGATGAACACAATAACATTTTAATAGAACTTATGAATTACAATTGGTAATCCATCTATTTTAGTGAGGATATTTTTTAAACAATGAATTTCCTTTTCTATGGTACCACATTTTTCATACATGTCTACCAATACATTTTTATCAAACACTCATTTTGAGAATACCCATGATTTCTTGAGCTCTATTGAATGAATTTACATTTGACATTATTTTGTTTTTTAAACTTGTGTAATGAAGTGTGCAGCTGATTTTTATTTCAACAGAATTTTTAAAATTAATGAAATGCATTTCATGTTACATTGTTCATTCGAAAGTAATATAATCATCTGGATAAAAAGCAATGTCACTTAATGTTCATTGAAGAATAATAACATGTAAAAGGTATAAAATCATCTTGAGTAAGAATCAATATCTTCACAAAATCAACTCAAACCCAAAAAACAAAAGGTTGTGAGAGACACCCATTACCCTTATCTTTAACATATCTCAAAATCTAATGTGCTTGTTTTGGAACAACCCCACTAAAATTGAACTATTACGCCAAACAGGGCTCCAATTAGCCCAAATTTGCAAAATAACTCCTCTTTAAAACTACTTCCCCTCCAAGATTCCTTTGGATAGTATCTCACCAGGCTATAAACATCCAAATTCCACAACTATCATCCTTGTAAATTCCATCTAAGTCACTCAATCATGTAACCCTCATTTTGCCTAGATTATAAGGGGGTTAATTAAAAGTATGCATTTCCACACTTATCTCACTCAGAAAACACCTCAAACACATTTATAGAAGTCTGCATATGCTTAATACACCTTTAGAATTTTCTGCCCCAACATATTTCAATCACTAACACCCTTAAACCTCCCAATTTCACTCAAAAACCACACTTTTCGCATCTAGGGCATCATACCCAAACCTCGATTGACTCTTGAACTTCCATCATTTGACAATAAGTTGCAATTTTGACTAGTGTAAAGTTGCAAAGTGGTGCAACTTTCATTCTATAACTCGTAGAACCAAACAAAATATTCCAACACATCTAGATGGGTACGTTTATGCTAGGGATGGTCCTCTTTTGCATCCAAATAGGTTGAATCACTCTAAGCTACATTGGACCAACGATTTCTCTTAAGAGTATAAAGTGCTAAAAGGCAACAATCTTTGAAGGGCTATTTATCGGAAACCATGATTCCTATAGGCTCGTCATCTTAGGCTATAGGATCATGTTGAGACCCTCTACAATAATCTCTCTTGTTTTTTCTATCTCAGAGGCATTTTCCCGCAGTGATGATTTTTCAGTTGAGGAAAAAGTTGTCAAATGCAAGCAGTGTAAAGTTGTAAAGTGGTGCAACTTTCATTCTGAAACTCGTAGGACCAAATAGACTATTCCAACATGTCTAGATGAGTACGTTTATGCTAGGGATGGTCCTCTTTTGCACCTAAATACACCAAATCACTTCGAGCTACATTGGACTGACAATTTCCCTTAAGAGTCCAAAGTGTTAAAAGGCAACAATCTTTGAATCTCTATTTCTTAGAAACCATGATGCCTATAGACTCTCCATATGAGTCTATGGGATCGTGTTGAGATCCTCTACAATAACCTCTCTCATTTTTTCTATCTCGGAGGCGTTTTCCCACGGTGATGAGTTTCAAGTTGAGGAAAAATTTGTCAGATGCAAGCAATGTAAAGTTGCAAAGTGGTGCAACTTTCATTCTGCAACTCATAGGACCAAACGGACTGTTCCAACACGTCCATATGGGTAAATTTACGCTAGGTATGGTCTTCTTTTGTACCCAAATACATTGAATCACTCTGAGCTACATTGGACCGGCGATTTCCCTTAAGAGTCCAAAGTGTTAAAAGACAACAATCTTTGAATCTTTATATCTCAGAAACCGTGATGTGTATAGACTCTCTGTATGAGGCTATGAGATCATGTTGAGACCCTCTATAATTACCTCTTTCAATTTTTGCTATCTCTGAGGCATTTTCCTGCAGTGACAATTTTTTAGTTGAGGAAAAAGTTGTCAAATGCAAGGAATGTAAAGTTGCAAAGTGGTGCAACTTTCGTTCTGCAACTCGTAGGACCAAATGGACTATTCCAACACATCTAAATGGGTACATTTACACTAGGGATGGTCCTCTTTTTCACCCAAATATGTTGAATCACTTTGAGTTACATTGGACTAACGATTTATCTTAAGAGTCCAAAGTGTTAAAAGGCAGCAATCTTTGAATCTCTATTTCTCATAAACCATGATGCTTACAGACTCTCCATCTGAGGCTATGGGATCATGTTGAGACCCTCTAAAAAAAACTCCCTCAATTTTTGCTATCTCAGGGGAATTTTCTCATGGTGATGAGTTTTCAGTTGAGGAAAATGTTGTCAGATGCAAGCAATGTAAAGTTGCAAAGTGGTGCAACTTTCGTTCTACAACTCGTAGGACCAAACGAATTGTTCCAACATGTTCAGATGGGTACATTTACATTATGGATGGTCCTCTTTTGCACCCAAATACGCTGAATCACTTTGAGCTACATTGGACTCGCGATTTCCCTTAAGAGTCCAAAGTGCTAAAAGGAAGCAATCTTTCAATCTCTATTTCTCAGAAACTGTGATGCCTACAGACTCTTCGTCTAAGGCTATGGGATCGTGTTGAGACCCTCTACAATAACCTCTCTCATTTTTTCTATCTCGGAGGCGTTTTCCCATAGTGATGATTTTTCAGTTGAGGAAAAAGTTGTCAGATGCAAGCAATGTAAAATTGCAAAGTGGCGCAACTTTCGTTCTGCAACTCGTAGGACCAAACGAACTATTCCAACACATCTATATGGGTAATATTTGAACTATTCCAACACGTCTAGATGGGTAATTTTACACTAGGGATGATCCACTTTTGTACCCAAATACATCGAATCACTCTGAGCTACATTGGACCGGCAATTTCCTTTAAGAGTCTAAAGTGTTAAAAGGTAGCAATCTTTGAATCTCTATTTCTCTGAAACCGTGACACCTATAGACTCTTTTTCTAAGGATTTGGGATCATTTTGGGATCCTCTACAATAACCTCTCTCCATTTTTGCTATCTCAGATGCGTTTTCCCACAGTGATGAGTTTTTAGTTGATGGAAAAAGGGTCAGATGGATGCGGTGTAAAGGTGCAAAGGGGTTTAGGGTTTGTTTTGTTCCTTGTCAGTAAGTGAAAAAGTGATTCATTTACTCAAATACACTTAAGTCTTGAACTACACACATGAATAGAAAGTATATGCTTTAAAACATCTAAGTTGTAAAGTATACATTACAATACTCATAAGTGACAAAGTATACACATAAGTTGTAAAGTATACACTTGAATACATGTAAAGTGTACACAATATGCATGATATTATCATTTAATAATTTCTATCATATATAATATTTACAAAATTCCATGTAGGCATACAATAAATGACCTTAATACATAGTCATTTCCCAGTAGGGGAAGGAAATAAAGCTCACATTGCCTTTGCAGTCAGCACAATCTTCCACAAGAGCAGCATGTTGACATTCTAGAGTGAACCACCTATACAAACCATTAAGGTATTAGTCAAACTACATACAATAGAAAAGATGCTTAGAATAACAAATCTATATTATTCTAAATGACCTAATTGATAATGAAATGGTAATGCAAACTATAAAAGATGTTTAGAATAACCAATCTATGTTATTCTAATCTCTTGCATACCTCTCCCAAAGGATCAGAGCTAGCTATTGTTGCAGCAAGTCCATGATCTATCATGCTAGGAACATCGCAATATACTTCAAATGAGAAATCTATATTATCACAATAGAAAAGATACTTAGACTAACAAATCTATATTATTCTAAACAGCCTGAATGATGATGAAATGGTAATGCAAACTATAAAATATGCTTAGAATAACTAATCTATATTATTCTAATATGTCACATACCTCTCCCAAATGATCAAAGTTGGCTATTGTTGTAGCAGGTCCATGATCTATCATGCTAGGAACATCACAATATACTTCAAATGAGATATCTCTATCTCCATAATAGAAAATATACTTAGACTAACAAATCTATATTATTCTAAACAACCTAAATAATGAATCTTAGTAGATAAACAATATCAAAATATGATGAATAATATCATACCTATCCCATACAACAAATGATCTGCCACTCAAGTGTCCCTGTAGGGTCATCTCTTACATTCAAAGTTTCCAGTAATGCTTCATTATTAGCACTACTAATTGTCCATAGTTTTTTTGTTTTTGGTCGAGCATGATGTCTCAATAACTTAACATTTGTTGCTATAACAAGGTGTGAATACGTCAAAATGGTTTTGTGTTTCTCATGTTCTTTAAATGCAGGTACATCATTCTTTCTAATCATATATTTTCGCAACCAAGTTCTTAAAACAACAACTAAACCTGTGTGATCATAACTTTTTTATCAACATCTAAATATACTTAGAATAAAAAATCTATATTATTGTAAACAACCTAAATGATGGTGAAATGGTAATGCAACCAAGTTCAAGAAACAAAAATTGAACCTGTAGGATACATGAAGCCATCATCATTTTTCATTAGTTGTGTTAGATTTCTCTTTCCCTATACACATCGTGCCAACCAATAGTCGGATCCCACTTCATTCCCCTACAGTGCTACAACTGCATAGACATGTCCTGGCTATACAAGATCTGAAAGATGATCGTAGTCAAGTGAACTTTCCATTACATCTTGTAATGAGGATTGTGTTATAGATAAATGAGTTAGGTACTATGGAATCCATGTACCTACCCATTCACTTGACTCGCACTGATCCCAATCACACTAAATACAATTCTAACAAAAACAAGCCATCTCTCATGTCCATATGGTCCATGCACTTGCATCTGAGCTTCCCACTAAATGCATCTTTGAAGAATCTCTAATTGTTTGGCATTCCATTTTGTCTCCCACTATGCCCTCCTCAACCAACCAAAAGAACCTACTGACTTCTGAATCAAGTGCCCCTCCTAGTGATAGTGCATAGGTACACCAATCCACAATAGAGCGTGCATCACTGAATGTTGCACCACCTCTAATCTTCATTTGTTCCTTAACCAAAGCTCTCTTCACACATGCACTTGCACCATCATGCTCACCTTTTCCATGCCCAACTTCGAAAAAACTCCAAATATGTGGTACACCCCTCTCTATATGCATCCTTCTCAACCAATAAAACATGCAAGCATTCTTGAATTGCCCTGTGCAGTTATCTGACCAAATCAAATGTTGACCCATTGCAATTCCTTTTTCCTATAAGAACTCAAAAATAATTTCAAAACAATGTTGTACAAACTCAGATGAATGAGATCTATCATCACTCATGTAAAAATGGTACTCCTTAATTATCTTCCTATCCTCTTATGTACTATCAAGGGCATGCCTATATGTTATGTGGACAAAAATAGCAATTTGAATAGAATTATAATATTGTGATTGAACTTCATTTTGTGGTTGCAATGTGTAATTTTTAGCAAAATCAACTGCAAATACAATAGTTCCAATGGGGAAAGAGTCCTTACACATCCTGAATTGTCCATCCAACCACTGCAACCTATGGCTATGCCTTACATACTTATAGAAAATATTTCTCTTAAAATCTGAAATAAAATTAGCAATACTTACCTCTCTTGACACCAACTCGCATCTAGAACCCTCACCTCCACTCTTCAGTGTGTATTTCACTATCTCATATTTGTTTTTTATAACAATTTTGTTACCAAAATCATGATCGCTGCCCTCATGAAAGAATGTTACAAACTTCGATAAACTACCACATTGAAAACACATTTCATTTAAACAATAGTTTTTATAAAATAAGCAACCATCACCTCTAATGCATAAAAATGAATCTAACAACTCCCTGGATGACTTGGGAATTTGCACTGCATGACACTCCTGCAACATTTCATTAGTATGCATAGTAGAATGAATATCGTATAACAATTCATGATACATTGAAAACTCAACATGGTATTTACAACAATATGTATTACGAACCTTAATAGGAACACAATAAAATGGTTTGCAAGACTCAAAATCCCTTTGTGAGATTTGCAAATGTGGATGTTCTTGATAAAATTGTTTGTACAAAATTATTTGGCTGCATTCCAAAAAATGTTTAGGATGCGGTGTATGATCTCGATTGCCAATTCGTAACTTTAAAATGTAACACCGCTCTGATTTGTTATGTTTTCTTTGACAGTTTTGATACTTTGTTAGACCATAATTTATGTTATTATTATTCTATCACTGACAATGGAGCGATGATAGACTATATCGATGTGATGATACATTATATGCATGGTGATTATGTTTGACATGCTTTATGTTTGCATAGATGCTTAGTTGAGATGACATTGCTATGTATGCTTATTGTAGTTTAATGGATATTTTATCTCATCAGTTGATGTGATATTGTATTGGTGAAGAGAATGGTATTTCATCACTCGCTTGCAAGTGCCCTGTGATTTCTATGATTCTCTCTTCACGGTGTGTATGAATTATTATCTGTATACATGTATGAATTTTTCTTTTGTTGTAGGTTTGCAGGTACAGGACAATAGCTTCACCTGGTTTCACAGGTCTGAGTGTGTCCACTACTCAACAGTAATATTGATTGCGAGATAGTAACTAGTTAACCTTGTCAAACCTTTACCCTAGCACAGTGTGTCATTAGTCTGTATGTTGGTCATGTTCCTTATCCATGTTGGTCTTGGTATTTTATTTATCGTGTAAGTTTTATTGTGAGGATTAAATTATATGTTGTGATTAAGTATTTAATTAATTTATATTATTAATATGTTGACTTTATTATAAATAAATAAATAAATTTAATTTAAGTTATTATAAAGTAATTTTAATTATTAAATTAATTGGGAATTAAAATAAATAAGTTATTTAATTGTAAATTGGATTAAATAAATTATTTTTAATTTTAAATGCATATTTGGGAAAAGATCTTAGAAATATATGGGTTTGTTAAAGAAGAGATATTTGTTGTGTGAACTGGAAGTTAGAAGGATTTGTTTTCTTATTATCTTAAAATTGATTTACAGAGAGATTGGTTAAAAAATGAGTGAGAAAAGAGGAAGTTGTTTTCACGGGAAAAAAAAAGGACAGAGGTTTTTTGGGAAATGGAAGAATTGTTTTGTGGTTTGAAGAAATTGTAGATCTTAGAAGCTTTCTGATAATTATAGGAATCTAGTTTGTTATATTCTTGGCTATGGATTGTTTTTGTTCTCTGGGAAGTGGCAATTCTTCTGGAGGAAGCTTTGGCAATCTTGGAAAATTGAAGATTACAAAGAAGTTCGGCATCAATCCTCGAGGCAACAATTCTTCTGGAACAGGTTCCTTAATTATTTTTGTGAATTTTTATTTGAAAGAGTTATTTAATTATTGTAGTGCAAATTGGAAAAGATTAGAAGAGGTTTTCATTACTGTAGAAGCTTTTATTTTTAAAAAATTGCCGTGAAATTTGAACCTCTGTAGAAAACAATTTAGGTCCTATGTTAAAATGAGTATTTGAAATAGATTTATACATTTGGAAATTACAGTGGAATTATAGAACCTCTGTTGAATTTAAATCAAAACTTAGAAACCTCTTCCTGTGAAAATATAATTTATTCTTCTGTAGAAAATGATAAATCATTGTGAAAGATTTAGATCCCTGTAGGGAATGATTTTTAACAATAGAAAATTCAAAGGAAAGTATTTGATGATTTAGGAAACCTCTAATAAATTTATAAATCTTTTTCCTATAGAAAATTATCATTTTGTTTTGGTTTTCCCAATTCTTTTAATTGTCTGGGAAAATGAAAATCTCTGTTAACTCTTCTCTATTAGAAAAGAATTGTGAAAATATGTTCAACTGTAGTATTCATTGATGAATATATATATATATATATATATATATATATATATATATATATATATATATATATATATATATATATATATATATATATATATATATATATATATATTGACATATATACATACATATACAAATATATATATATATATATATGAAAACTATTTTTTTATGAACCGAAAAGAAAGATTATTAGGGGATTATATTAAATGGTAGAGGAAGTTTAATTTACTAAGGGAGGTTGGGGGGCTACCCCACTGCCACCTCCCATAGAGGGAAGCGGACTATGGGCAACGCCCATCGCTAACCCACAGGTCGCGGCCCCCTTAAGGGGACAGTTGCGCAGGCAACCAGGCCCAACCAACCTTCAAAGGCTATGCTTAAACATATGTGCAATTTCAAAAAAAAAATCATATTTTTCTTTATATATATATATTTATATATAGTTGTTAATTTTGTTTAAAGAGTTAAATTGGTTTTAAATATATATTTATATATTTTTAAATGTATTTATTTGATAAATACATTAAAAGAAGGAGGAAATAATTTTATAATAAAAATGGATTTTGTTATAAATGAAATGATTTTCTTTTAAGGGAAATTGATTTTATAATTAAATAATATATATTTTTATATGTATATATAATTATATTTAATTATATATATACATATTAAATATATTTATTTAATAGTGGTTATTTTGTTATTATAAATGCATGTAATACACAAGTAGGTGTTTTATAATAAAATGATTCTATTAGAAATATTGAGATTTTTATTTATATGTGTTTGTGAAATATGAGTTAACAACTAGTTTTAATTTATTTATGGTTTGTAAATGAAAGTATATGTTTTAATATAAGCATGCAAATGCATGGGTTGGTAAATCTTAAAATAAAAGGACTTAAGAGAGAAAGTTGATTTATATTTAAATAGATATTGTGTTATTAAAATGTTTATTGTACAAGTAGAGGATTTTATAATGCAATGATTGTAATAAAAAAATTGAGTTTGTTATTATTATACGAAACTGTGGAATTGAAGTTAAATAAATAGTTTTATTTTATTTCCTTATTATTGCAAATGGAATTATATTTACTTTGACTAATTGCATGTGATGAGATATTGATTCAATTTGGATTTAGGAAATCTGAATATTAGATTATTTAAGAGTTTGAATTGTTTTAAGCTGTGTTCTTTTCTGTTCACGTTTGCGGGCAATTTGAGTTGAATATTATGAGTGATTGTCAAACTGGAAGTTAAGCAATTGGTTTAATTCGTTGTTGATTTATTGGATTTAGGAAATCCTAATGGTCATTTATTTAATTACTTGAGTGGCTTATTGTAATTGTGTGTTCTTTTGTAATTGTGAATTGTGGGAGATATTTATTGTCGAGAAAATATAAGTCTTCTAGAGATTGTAAAATTGTGAAAGGGTTATTGTATCTTTTGTTCACCCTTTTTGAGATTTCCTTGGGTAGTGCATGTAGTTGGATTCAATATTTGGCATCCATAGGAATGTGTGAATTAGTTTGAACACTTAATTACTATGAACAGGTTGTTTGATTTAATTTGAGCATCTGGTTACTACGAACGGAATGTGTCGTTCATTGCAGAGTGGTTGATATTTGTTATCGTATTTTATGCATTGTCTACCCTTGGGTTGTGGAATATGTGTTTGTGTTGTCGATAGGGGAGTGGCTTTCAATGGGGGTTGGGACAAAAAGAGGTCCCAAGATAACTCATGTGCAAGTCAGTTTAATCAAGTGGAAATTAAATAACCTATATTAGGGGAAAGAGTAGCTTAATACATTTAATCAAATAATTTAGCCTCATTCATTGGCTCAAGGGATTGTGTGAGACTTGAGATGAGTTGGGAAGGCCTGGAATGGCAAGATCGTTATCTTGTCTTCTCAAAAGATAATTGATTATGCACTGGTGTGCATGTGGGGCCGGAGTTTGTAAGAGGTTACCAGGATAACCTAAGATGGGGGTCAAGACCTAGGAAGATCTCCTTAGGAGAACCACTGCAACCTTTGTGGTGACACTCCTACTATGACAACAATCGGTTTGTATTGTACAGTGGATGTATTTGATTCAATGGTTCTAGAAGCAATGTAACCTTATGTTTTGTGTTACTGGTATCGTGTTGTTATTTGTTTACTGGTACAGCGTTGTTTTGTATATTTCCTGTATCTAGAGGTAGTAGGTTTGTCTTGGTTACCTTTTACTATCTCCTAGCACGAGGGTTGGTCCTACAGGTACCACATGGTTGGGTGGCATGCACCTTACACTATTGGGCTTTCTCTTCATGTTTGTGATGGTGGGATCTTCTAGTTCAAGGAGCTCGTGTGTTCTATGGATTTGTACTTCTCTTGTATTCATTGTAACAAAGGGGCACTATGTATTTGTATTCCTTATTTGTAATCAAGGAGGATTCCTTGTGTTGTAATTATAACATTATGTATGATCTATTCATTGTTTGATTAAATTGTATATATCATTTTAAATGGTGTTGTATCTGTGGAAATATGTTCATTACATTTCCATGTTTAATTTATTATGCAATGGGTTAATTCTTTGAAGTATGTTGTTATCATGAGTTAATTTCATATGCTATGTTTTAGAGTAATGTTGTAAGTTTTGAATTCACATGTAGATGCATTGTGTGGCCTAGAGGATGTATGTGTTAGAGTAGTTTACATCACTCGTCATTGTTAGTCTTTTTAAGAAAAAAAATTAGTTTTGCTTCCGTAGTGTTGCATCGTCCTCTAGGTTGTGGGATGAGGTTTTACATAAAACATCCTTTACGTTCGGTGATACTCTAGAGTGAGAATTCCAATATTGTTCAATTTGCATCTTTATATTATTGGTTAGCTTTTTATCAACACGCGGAATCCTCCCACTAAAATCCCACATATCATTTTGAAGAGCACTATCGAGTCTTCCTCTTCTTGATAGTGCTCTATTCAATGTTTTAAAATTTAACTTGTTAAAATCAATGCAAGTTTGTCTCATTAAATGATCATTTTTAAAATGATGGCTTACCAATGAGGTTGTGATCACTCTTCGAGCAGCCCTTTTATCTTTTTCCTTACTAGTCTTTCCAATAGAGGTTAGAGCATTAAAAATATTTTTTACAATAAGACTATTTTTTTCCTAATTTTTTGTGAGACGAATTTTCAATTTTTTTAATAATGGTCTCATTTTGTAAATCTTAAGTAATTGCACAAAAATTTGGCATTGTTCAGTTAATGTCTTATTGGAAAAGAATTCATTGAACAATTTTGTAGCCCACAAACAAACCATTCGTTGTGACCTTTTTCCTTGAAGATTATCAATTATGTTCTCATCTATTTCAACCAACCATTTAGGGGTCCTTTTGTAATTAGGTGTTTCATAAGGTTCATTTTCAATATTTTCAATAACAATATCATTTTGAACAACATTTTCATTGTCAAAAATAATTTCATTTTCAACCACATTTTCATTTTCAACATTATCAATTACAATTTCATTTTGAACAACATTTTCATTGTCAAAAACAATTTCATTTTCAACATTTTCAATAACAATTTCATTTTGAATAGCATTTTCAACAACATTTTCATTCTCAATGTTGTTCACATTTTCATTTTCAATTTCAATGTTTTCATTTTCAATTTGAATATGATGTTCAATATTTTCAATTCCTATTTCATCTTCACTTGAATTAACATTCAATGGTTTGGAATAAGCTTCAATTTGAATATTTTGCATACCTTGTCTTTTTTTTCCTATGACTTTCTCTATCTTTTGCTCTATATGCTTCAATTTGGTCTGTTGTAAGTTTTCTTTTATTTTTTCTCTTACGCCGACTGCTGCTCCCCATTGCACAAACAAAAAAACACACAAATGATTGGAATTCTACAAAAAGTGTAAGAGAATCTTTCAAAAGTTGAATTTCATCTGATGCAGACAAAAAACATAAGATTTTCACAACAAAAAGAATGTAGGGATTGTTGAAATGCTCAAAACGGTCCCTTTTTTGTTTTATATCTTACAAAACAAATATTTGTCACCTCTAGTGTTATTACAATGTCATATGTTATATAATATATATTATATATCAATATTATTATATATTATATATTAATACATAATATATATTATATTTTAATATATAATATATATTATATATTAATATATGTTATATATTAATACTATATTAATATTAATATATATTAATACTATATTAATATTAATATATATTGTTGCTTGTCCAAGTGTGTAACTGAGTAATAAACAAAACAAATATCCATCTATAACAGATATCCGTTATAGACAGATTTCTGTCACCTCTAGTGTTATTACAATGTCATATGTTATATAATATATATTATATATCAATATACAACATATATTATTTATTAATATACATTATATATTATATTTTAATATATAATATTATATGTTAATATATATTATATATTATATGTTAATATATATTATATATTAATATATAATATTACATATATATATATATATATATATATATTAATATTAATTATTATATATATATTAATATTAATTATTATATATTAATATTAATTATTATATATTAATATTAATTATTATATATTAATATTAATTATTATATATTAATATTAATATGTTTTGCTGCTCATCCAAGTGCATAATCCACTAATACACAAAACGGATATCTAACAATAATGGATATTTGATAATAACGGATATCCATAATTAATAGATATTTGTTATTTGAACTTTAAGAATTATGATTTCTTTTGACATATGATATATATTATTATATATTAATATTTACTATATATTAATATATATATATATATATTAATATTCTATTAATATATAATATATATTATTATATT
>VDFB02193867.1:574359898-574397234 GCA_007258455.2 Sequoia sempervirens | reverse complement strand
TTACAAGAATATTTGATTTGACTAATTAAAAATTTAAATATATTCAAATCCACAAAATTTAACTTTTTATTTATTTATTTATATATCATCTCCACGAACACTATATCAAATAATCAAATGCCCATTAAAATAATTGAAGTCAACCATTTGCAAGATTTTCAAAATAAATTTAATATTTTCACAATCTACTAACATTTATTTATTTATTTATTTATGCTTTATTTTATTAATTGTTTAATTATTTAAATCACAACATAAAACCATACACCACATTAGATAAGTCATAAAATCATAGTTACATAAAAAGACTAACGTAACAACAAAATGGCTACGACCAACACATACAAAACCAAGAAGGTACAAGACAGTTGACATCTTGGGACGGGGTGACTTCCATGTCACCTTTGTTCAACTTCCTGCCATTGGGTTGGTTCGATGCTTGCCCTGTCCTATCGAAATAGGTGGAATCGAGTCTTATTCCTGCAAAGCCTGCATCCAACAAGGTGATACACAACATACATATATATAATCAATTACAAAGCATCGTGAGAAGGATTTGCAGTGTAGCAGGGCACTCGCGAACGAGTGATGCTACCCTGTCCCCTCACCAAATCATATCATCACCTATTGCATTATAGAATTACATTAATTCGCATCAACATCATCAATTACTATTCTCTAGCCCACTGCATTCCAATTAACTCCATCAAAACAATCGTAATAAAATGTCATTATAATATCCATGGCATCATAAGAGTAATATAATCAGTAACAATCTAAGCTACCACAACATAACATCAACAGTATCATCAAAACCACAATGTGCTAAACAAAACCACAGAGAATGTCAAGAACAAGTAGTAACATGAGGGGTATTACAACTCGCTTATGAAAAGCCCTGCGGATTTTCAATTTATTCTCTCTTCACGGTGTGTATGATTTATTATTTGGTTACATGTACGACATTTTCTTTGTTTGTAGGTTTGCAGGTATAGGACAACGACTTCACTTGGTTTCACAAGTTTGAGCATGTCCACTACCCAACAGTAATGTTGATTGGGAGATAGTAACAGGTTAACCTAGTCAAACCTTTACCCTAGTATAGTGTGTCGTCGATCCGTGTATTGGTCGTTTATCCATGTTTTATTGTTATTTTATTTATTGTGCAAAGTTTAATTATGAGGATTAAATTATATGTTGTGATTTAGTATTTAATTAATTTGTATTATTAATATGGAGACTTTATAATAAAGTAAATAAGTGATTTAAATGTGAGTTATTATAAAGTAATTTTAATTATTAGATTAAATAGGAATTAAAATAAATAAGTGATTTAAATGAGATTTGAATTAAATAAATTATTTTTAATTTCAAATGCATGTTATTGGGAAAAGATCTTAGAAATATCTTGGTTGTTAAAGAAAAGATATTTATTGTGTTAACTGGAAGTTAGAAGGTTTTATTTTCTATTTGTCTTAAAATTGATTTCTGGAGAGATTGATTAAAAATTGTGGGGAAAAGAGGAAGTTGTTTCACAGGAAAGAGAGGGGAGAGGTTTTTGGAAATGGTAGAATTGTTTTGAGGTTGAGGAACTTGTGAATCTTAGAAGCTCTCTGATGAATTTAGGAATCTAGTTTGTTGTATTCTTGGCTGTGGATTATATTTTGTTCCCTCGGAAGTGGCAATTATTCTAGAGGAAGCTTTGGCAATTGAAGATTAAGGGAAGCTCGACATCAATCTTCGAATCATCAGATCTTCTATAACAGGTTCCTTATTGCTTTGTGAGTTTTAATTTGAAAGAGATATTTAAGTTTATTGTATTGAAAATTGGAAAAAAATAGAAGAGGATTTCTTTTATTTTTGAAAGAAATTATCGTGATTGTTACAGCCTCTGTAGAAAATAATTTAGATCCTCTGTGTAAATTGATTATTTGAAATAGATTTATACAAAAGAAAATTATAGTTAAATTGTTGAACCTCTGTAGAGATTGAATCGAAACTATAGAAAATTGTAATCCTCTATTAAATTGTGGAAATTGTAATCCTCTTGTGAAATTGAAAATGTTTTCTTGTAGGAAAACTTTTATTTAAATTTGCTCTTCTCGAGCAATGTTATTGAATTATTTTATATATATATATATATATAAAACATTGAATTATTTGTTCATATATATATATATATATAATCAAGTATATATATACTTGATAATATATATGCCTACATATATATATTAAAATATGCAATTGAGATTGTAGAAATTTTTTGTTGACATTTTATTTTTAAAATGTGCCGAATTTGAGAAATCGTCGAACGGCGAAATTTATGGAGACACAGGGAAATTTTTTAATTTTTTATGTTTGGAAGGGGGTCGGTGAGGGGGCTACCCCCACCGCCACTCCCACTGGGGGGTGGGTTGTTGTGGCAGCGCCCTCCACAGTCTATGGATGAAGCATTGCCACAGGCAGTGCATCCTCCTTGAGGGGAGGCTGGCATAGCCTACGCAACAAGTCTGCGTCTCTTCCTGTGTTCTGCAATTTTTATTATTGATTTTTTTTTGTTTAATATATATGTGTGTGTGTGTGTGTGTGTTATATTTTATATATAATATATATTATATATATTTGATATATATATATTTTTATATATATATATTTTGTATAGTTAGTAAATGTAATTTATTTAAATATATTTATTTAAAATTGGTGTTTTATTATAAAAGATGTTTTTAGAAGGCAAGTAGATGATTTTAAATGAGAGAAATAGTTGTTAAAGAAAAAATGGATTTTGTTTTTAATGAAATGATTTTCTTTTAAAGTATAAATGATTTTATAATTAAATAATATATTTTTATACATGTATATATATAATTATATTTAATTATATATATACATATTAAATATATTTATTTAAAGATGGTTATTATGATAAGTGCATGCAATGCACAAGTAGGTGTTTTATAATAAATTGATTCTATTAGAAAGAATGAGATTTTTATTTATGTGTGATTGTGAAATTTGAGTTAAACAACTAGTTTTGATTTCTTATCATTTGTAAATGGAAGTATATTTTTAAAATAAACATGCAAATGCATGGGCTAGTAAATCTTAAAATAAAATGACTTAGGAGAGAATTTTGATTTATATTTAAATAGATATTGTGTTATTAAGACATTTAATATAAAAATAGAGGATTTTATAATGCAATGATTGTAATAGAGAAATTTATTTTATTATTATATAAAATTGTGGAATTGAAGTTAAATATTTATAGTTTTATTTTATTTCCTTATTATTGCAAATGGAATTATATTTACTTTGAATAATTGCATGTAATGAGATATTGATTCAATTTGGATTTAGGAAATCTGAATATTAGATTATTTAAGTGCCTGAATTGTTTTAATTTGTGTTCTTTTCTGTTCACGTTTGTTGGCAATTTGAGTTGAATTTTATGAGTAATTGTCAAATTGAAAGTTAAAAAATTGGTTCAATTCATTGTTGATTTATTGGATTTAAGAAATCCTAATGGTCATTTATTTAATTACTTGAGTGGCTAATTGTAATTGTGTATTCTTCTGTAATTGTGAATTGTTGGGGATATTTTTTGTCGAGAAAATATAAGTCTTCCAGAGATTGTAAAATTGTGAAAGGGTTGTTGTATCTTTTGTTCACCCTTTGAGATTTCCTTGGGTAGTGCATGTATTTTGGATTCAGTATTTGACATCCGTAGGGATGTGTGAATTAGTTTGAACACCCAGTTACTATGAATGGGTTGTGTGATTTAATTTGAGCAACTGGTTACTACGAACGGGATGTGTTGTTCTTTACAAAATGGTTGATATTTGTTATCATATTTTGTGCACCCTGTCTACCCTTGGGTTGTGGAATATGTTTTTGTGTTGTCAATAGGGGATTGGCTTTCAACGGGGGTTGGGACACAAAGGGTTCCCAGGACAACTTGTGTGAAAGTCAGTTTAATCCAATGGAAATTAAATAACCTATATTCAGGATAGAGTAGCTTAATACATTTAACCAGATAATTTAGCCTCGCTCATTGGCTCAAGTGCTTGTGTGAGACTTGAGATGAGTCGAGAAGACCTGGAATGGCAAGATCCTTATCTTGGCTTCTTGAAAGATAATTGATTCCACACTGGTGTGCATGTGGGGCCGGGTTTGTGAGAGGTTACTAGGATAACCCAAGAGGGGGACTAGGACCTTGGAAGATCTCCTTTGGATAACCAATACAACCTTTGTGATGACACTCCTCCTATGACAACAGTTGGTTTGTATTGTACAGTGGTTGTTCTTGATTTGGTGGTTCTGGAAGCAATGTAACCTTATGTTTTGTGTTTACTGGTATAGTGTTGTTATGTGTTTACTGGTACAGTATTGTGTTGACTTTGCCTGTGTCTAGAGGTAGTAGGTTTGTCTTGGTTACTTTTTACTATCTCCTAGCACGGGGGTTGGGCCTACAGGTACCACATGGCTAGGTGGTGTGCACCTTACATTGTTGGATTTTCTCTTCATGTTTGTGATGGCAGGATCTTCTAGTTCGAGGAGCTCATGTGTTCTATGGATTTGTACTTCTCTTATATTCATTGCAATAGTGGGACACTATATATTTGTATTCCTTATTTGTAATCAAGGAGGATTCCTTACATTGTAATTGTGACATTATGTATGATCTATTCATTATTGGATTAAATTGTATATATCGTTTTAAGTGGTGTTGTATCTGTGGAAATATGCTCATTACATTTCTATATGTTAGATTTATTATGCAATGGATTAATGTTTTGATGGATGTTGTTTATCATGAGTTAATTTCATATGCTATGGTTAGATTAATTTTGCAAGTTTTGGAATTCACATATAGATATGTTGTGTGGCCTAGAGGATGTATGTGGTTAGAATAGATTACTTTATTTGTCATTGTTACTCCTTTAAGAAAAAAATTAGTTGCGCTTTTGCAATGTTGCATCGTCTTCTAGCTTGCGGGGCGGGGTTTTACAGTGGACTTAGATGAGCATCAACGATGACTAGAGGAAAGGAGACAATCCCAATCTAAAGAGGAAAACACAAAGAAATGAATAGATGCAACTGAGAGCCGCAAAACTTTATTAAGACAATGATCTTATATTTATAAAAAAATTGGTCTTGGATGGATATTTTATAAAGAATTTTGTTGGGTGGATATTTTATAAAGAATTTGGTTGGATGGATATTTTTAGTGTTGAATTTATGAATATTTAATAGTATAATGATGAGACAAAATTAAGTAATAAATAAATTAAATAATCTATTAATTTAGTGTTTGTTAATGTATATAGTGTGTATATATAGTGTTTATTCATGCATCATGGTTTACTAATGACTTATTTGTTGATCATAATCATTTTATAGATTTCACATGAACAATATAATTAACATGTATCTTGATGTCTTCTAAGGGTTTTGTTTGAAATTTGCATAATGTTCTTGTTTATGTACCATGATTGGAAGATAGTGATTCTTATTCATGATGATTTTATGGTCTTTTACATGAATGATCTAATGACATGTTATTAAACTTGAAGGTTTTAATGGCATGAATGTTGAATTGAGTTGTAATGGTTTTGTTTGATGGTTATATCACTTCTTATTCTAGAGCCCATCCCAACACGAGAAAACACTCTTCCTCTCAACTCTCTCTCTCCCTCTCTCTTTGTCTCTTTGTCCCTCTGTCCCTCTCTCCGTCTATCTCTCCCTCTCATTCCTCCCACCCCTCTCTCTCTCAAGTCTTTCAAAGCTTCCTCTTTACCTCCCTTTCTCCCTCTCAAGTCTCTATCTCTCCCTAGATCAACTCTCTCTCTCTCTCTCTCTCTCTCTCTCTCTCTCTCTCTCTCTCTCTCTCTCTCTCTCTCTCTCTCTCTCTCTCTCTCTCTCTCTCTCTCTCTCTCTCTCTCTCTCTCTCTCTCTCTCTCTCTCTCTCTCTCTCTCTCTCTCAACTTCTCTCTCCCTCTCACTCTCAAGCCTCCCCCTTTATCTCTCTCTCTAGGCCCTCTTTGGACTTTCTCCCTCCCTTTTCCCCTCTCAAGTCTCTCTCTCTCCATTCTCAAGACTCTCTCTCTCCCTCTCTCCCTCCCTCTCTCCATCTCCCTCTCAAGACTCTCTCCCTCTCCCCCTCTCAAGTCTTTCTCTCTCGCTCTCTCTCTCCCTTGCTCCCTCTCTCCCTCCAAACTATATATATCTCTCTCCTTCCCTCGATATCTCTCTCTCTCCCTCTTAGCTCTCTCTCCCCATCCCTCTCAGATCTTTCACTCCCACTTCTAAGGTCTTTTTAGCTCCCTCTCTCTCAAGTCCCACCCACTCCCTCTCTCTCTTTCTTGTGAATTGGTTGCACATCAATAATTTTGTCAGCAGTGGTACATTTTCCTTAGTGTTATTAATATTTAGTTTCTTTTAAGTTTTATTTACAACTCATCTTCCTTGGTGGGAAAATTGATGGGAAATCCTACCATTATTAATATTTAGCTGCTTTTAAGTTTTTTGTAAGCATTTATAAGGCCATACGAGTTATATTTCAAATCCTACCATTATTGCAAGTGATGAAAAATCTATCTAATAATAGTGTTACCTCATATAGGATATGATTGATGTGACAACCTTTTTCTAATTCTACCTAGAAAAAGCCCGCCTCGTTTTCAAAGGGAGACAATGTACATTAAATATATAATATATATTAAATATATTATATTATATAATATATAATATATATTAAATATATTATAATATATAATATATATTATATATTATATAATATAATATATAATATATAATATATATTATATAATATAATATATAATATATATAATAATATATAATATATATTATATAATATAATATATAATATATATTATATAATATAATATATAATATATATTATATAATATAATATATTATATATTATATATTATATAATATAATATATAATATATTATACCTCCTCCTCTCTCTCTCTCTCTCCCTCTCAACCCTCTCTCCCCATCCCTCTCAGATCTTTCACTCCCACTTTTAAGGTCTTTCTCTCCCCCTCTCTCTCAAGTCCCCCCCATTCCCTCTCTCTATCTCTTTCTTGTGAATTGGTTGCACATCAATACATATATAATATATACTATGTATTAAATATATTATATAATATATATTACATAATATTAATATAATATTTCATATTTCATATATATACTATATGCTATATATAATAATTAATATGTATACTACATATAATATATAGTATACTATATAAAAAATATGTACTATATAGTATAATATAATATATATATATTAATATATATAATAGAATATTATATATTATAATAATATAATATCATATTATATTATATAATATAACAATATATATTATATATTATATTATATATATTAATACATAATATATAACATATATTATAATATTATATATATTAATATATAATATATTATCTATAATACATAATATTATATATTTATGTATTATAAATACATAATACATATATATAATACATATTATATAATATTATGTATTATAAATAATATAAAAAAATATAATTAACGGATATCCATTCGGGATTTGGTTTGGGATTTCCTAACCTGGAAAGTCAACCCAAAAAATGTGTTTTCAAAATTTGTTTAGTTTTCGAAAGTTCGCCCTTGTGGCTGACGACTTGTTTTTTACCCAAATTTCATCAAACGAAAAGGGTTTATAGAAAAAATTGTCATTTTTCCACCAATATAACTTTTGTCTTATTTTGAATTAAATAAATAATTATTATTGATTTTCTACCTACATTACGTCTAAAGTCCTTATTGATAAGCTGATTGAAAAACTTCTATAACTTTCAAACTACTTAACATTTTTTGAATCTACAAGATGCACCACATTTTGTGCTTTGCATACTATAGGATAAAAAAAAATGAATTTCATAATTTTTTGACCAAGTTATGTGGTCAGACATAGGCGTTTTAATAATTCTAAAAAGTTCTAGTAAAAAAATCTTAACTAATTATTTATGTGGAAATAAATTACAAAAAAAAATTGGCACACCCAAACATGTGTCCTCTACTTATATTTAAAAATTTATAAAAAAAATTATGTTTTTCTTGTACTTAGGGTGGTCAAACGTACACCTGCTTCTTATCTTTTTCCTAAAAATTTACTACCACTGCATTGAAATTTCAATTTCTCTCAAAACAAAGTTACTTTTTTCCAAAAAAGGACTAGTAGCCTAGAAACTACATTCAATTTTCTACAACTTTTGTTACATATTTTTCAAATTATGTTAATAACCTATTCAAATTTTTATGTCAAGTTTCCTAACTCTGATTTTTTGAATTTTCATTACCACTTAAAGGCCTAGTTTGGACCCCCATGATCCTGCACATACCCAATTATTTCTTTTTGTAAAAAGATAAAAAGTCGCTAAACATTTTATTGATATAAAAGAGAAATACATGTTGAAGTTCTGCAATTCAAAGCAGAAGAGTACAAATCAAAATTCTTGATAGTCAGGATTAGAGAGAAAATGGAATGATAAAGATAAAGTTAAGACCAAAAATAGTGGCATGATACATACAGTAAACAATATCACCCTATATTACAAGAATCAACATGAATTGTGAGAAAGGTGGTGAGTCATAGAAGAACAAAAACCATAAGAGACCAAAATTACCTTTCAATAAAAAAAAGGGGAAACATCACAACAAAAGGCTTGAGAGAAGAAACATCATGTAGCAAGATAACCATACAAAATTTTCTCGTGTACCAAAATGAAAGATAGTAGCAAAAATTCACACACCACTTTTAGCTGACGACTCCAAATCAGTTGATGATGCAAAATACGAGGTAGAATGTGGTTCCACCAAAGCATGCCTAATGAGGAACTTCACCACATCAAATAAATCATGTACCATGTTTGAGATGGTGTTACTAGACGCGGTCTCAGCCTATGAAAGTGCCGAGAAAAAGCATAAGAACAATCATCCAAGAGTTCATAAGCCATTGCACTAAGGAGAGTCAAAAGAGAAGAATCAGAAAGGAGATGTTTCCTGCAAAGAACCCCTCCCACCAAGTTGTTACCATTGAGAATATCACACCCGTCAAGTACAGGTTGGAGAACCAACAGGGGACAAATGTGTGGGAGAAGATAATTGCATACAAGGAATTTTACCATTTCCCCACACCATAATACATCCATTAATTTGGATACAAACCTTGAACCAACCTCTTTCAGAAGAGCCATAGGATGAAAGTCCAACCAGTCTTGCCCAAGAACCATGATAATGGCTTCTTCAGTTTGTCTACATTCCAAAATGTAGGATCTTCTCAATTTCTCAGTAGTGAAAGGCATTGAACCTATCAATGCTACGCATTTGCATCAGTATTATGCATAACATTCTCTCTTTTGAATAGTGTGTTAAAGCAGTGTTGATAAATTAGGTAGATAGTTCCTATTTTATCCCGCATTGCTTCATTCTTTGGAAAATGATAATAGTGTGTCTTAGAGTCTAAAGTGATTGTTCAATTATTTTGAATGATTACTTTAGTAAACTATTCAAACAAAATATGGTGCAGTTGTGTTAATTTAGATCCTTAGATGTATTTAATATTATTAGATCATAGCTGCATTTAAGTTAACATAGCATACTTAATCACAATGTAGTATCTAATGTAAACTAAAAAAAATTTAATTAGATCACATAAGCTTTAAATCATGGAGATATTTATTAGACATTCTTACAGAGCATATTTAATAAATCATATTGACATTTAATTCAACATAAGATCATAAAAGCATAACCATCAATGCTCATATATATCATCAAAATTTTAAGTACATATACATCACTAAATACAATGCTAGTAAGGTCTATGGCTGCTAGACCCCTCAAGGGCTGGTGATCCTCATGGCCGTCATGATATAGTAGAATACGATCGCAACATGATCGAAGATTCTCATAGGCCCTCTGCTAGTCGTACTGCTCTCACCCCCCGTATGAGTGCCTTGATGCACTCTTGATCTATTTTCTCTCTATCTGCTTATACCCTAGCAAGCTCCTCTTGTAGCCTCAAGATCTTTTCTTATAGGTCATCCTTCATCCTACTATCAGTAGGATGATCCAGAAGGATCCAAAAGACCTCAAAAATTAATATTCCTAGAATTTTACGAAACCATCACCATTATGTAGAGTTCGTCGAGACCATTTCAATGCCACTTGAATCACGTTAATCAGAGTTCGTACATGAAAGTTATGGTAGGTCAAAGTTGTGTAGAAAAAGGTTGACCAAGTATAGATGATGATGTCAACATGTTGACATGGCATGCATAGGTTGGTGTTCTCACCCCTCAATAGTTTGTCCATGATGACAAAGACACAAATGGTGCTTTGGTATTTATAGTACAGGTTCAGTTTGATGGTTGTTTCCTATCATGCTTCAAAGATCACGGGCCTGGCTTGGTGATTGGTCTTGTTACATTGGTTGTTGTTATCTTGGTGATTGGTCTGGTTACATTGGTTGTTTTTATTGGTATTCCAATTGGAATCATTTGGTTCATCTTAGTTGATTTGTTTCATTGTCATTGGCATCATTTTTTAGTTTACACATGGTTGTTGCAGTTGATTCAATTTATATAATATCTACTGTTCATTCAGACTTGTGTGCAGTACTTGGACAGACATTGATTACATTTAGATACATACTCATGGTGGCATTTTGGTATTGGATAAAATTATGGCTTTTGGTTACATTCAAATTTATCATATATTGTGGTACTGATCATATTGAGCTTCATGGGCAGATAAAAGTTAGTTTTCCTATACAGGTGGCATTGGCTTTTAGGTGATATCGTTTATATGGTTGATTGGTTGATCATGAAACAGTTGGTTTCATTTGGACAGATTGACCCTTCTTTATTTCACAACAGGTATATTATTTCAATTACTCATTATCAGGTTGATCATGGCATCATTGACAAGATTCATTTGATTATGTCTCCATGGCTGTCTCATAATTCTTTGGTGTCCACGGGTATGATACATTATTTGATACATGGCATATTGGGTTGGAACTCTATTAATGCTTTCTTTGATACTTGAGTTTGATATTTCATTTGGCATCATTGGTATATGAGGTTACTATACACTCTTCAGTTGGTTTTGTCATTGCATATCTTCATGAATCTTTCACATTATCTTGGTGTCACTGGCTAGGACACAGTGATTGGTATATATGAAATATTCATCTGGTTCATATGTTTCAGATTGGCTTGATTTCATAATCAGCCTCTAAGGGTGATCATTGTTTACCATAATGTTGATTTCATCTTGATGCAGGAGCATCCAGTGGTGTGAGGGAAATCTTGCATCACCCAAAAATATGCTTTCCATTTATGTTCCTTTTGTTTGTTTTTTGTAAATATTTTTGCATTTCTGGATACCTTTTTCGTCGAATAAGAGTTCCCAACTTTTAGAACTACTTTTTTGTTTTTCTACTCAATTGCTATTTTTAGCAGGTGTGAATTTGAAGGCGTGGGAAGACAAAAATTTATGGGAAGGTTCAGGACAAAAAAATAAGCACTTTGGCAAAAGAATCAGGTCAAGATTATTCACGGTTTGAAAGTTATTCAAGTTTTAGTTTCTGCTTTTTGCCTTGAAAAACCTTTCTAGTCCAGTTTGAGGCACTAAACGGTCTCGTACGGGCCCATAAATTGTCAAAACCAATGGCGCTAGTTCTTATCATGTTCTTCACTTCGATACCTTTCCGACGATGCAAAAGGTTCGAAAAACAGAGTCCCGGATCAAAAGTTATGGCTTCCGGAAGTTGGTCGATTTTTGGAAAATTGCCAATTTTTGAATTAGGACTCAATTTTTTAATTTTAAATTGTAACTTTTGGCGCCAAACTGCCAAAACTCATATGTCGAATTTTTTTTTTGGCTCCAAACCGAAAAGGGGCTATTTATGGACTAGTTTCTGATTTTTGGGTACCTTTTTGGGGAAAGAGTTCGCATGCTGCGAAAGGGGGATTTTCTATAATTTCTGTAATTTTTCTGAAACTTCTGTAGCTTGCATGTATCACAAAGCTCGAGGATTTGGGATCCTTTTCATGTAAGATTTTCATTATTGAATAATAATAAAGTTTTCTAGTTGTGTGCATTATTTTTGTGTCTCGGGTTTGCTCCCTCGTCACATCTCTATGGCTCAAAGGTAATATTTTTGGCTAACTTGATTTGGTAAATGGCTTTAATTAAAGTCATATTTGAATCGAACTCTTCAATTTCTAAAAGAATATATCTTTGATCATGTTGATAAAAGGCTTTCGACCTTGTGAAGAGGGAAATTTAAAAATGACATGGAAGTTATTATACTTGTTGGTATTATGAAGATCATTGGTTTTTGAATGGTTATCACTTGTGATATTTGACATTGTCTTAAGCAATTATCAATGAGATCATTTTGTTGGCCTTCTTGGTAAAAAGCTTGACCGTCGACTTGTACTCATTATGATGTCTCTAGATTCTAAATGGTAATTAATAATCATTTTTTATGGACTTCAAAGATTTTTTTTTTTTGAGAAATCTTTTGAAGACTTAGAGATCGATGAAATGATTAGGGTTTGAAACCCTAGCTGTGCCGCCATGAAAATATTACAATTCAGTTTGAGAGTACTCGAGATGGTATTTCGGCTTGGCTTTCAGATATGTTAGATTATGTAGAGTGGTGAGTTGGTTGGTGGACTCTCCACAAGCTGGAAGTGGAGGTAATAAAGGATTTTATAAATTTTTGTTTGTAGTTTGACACACTATAACAGAGGTAATATTTGAATGTTCTTGTTTCTTCAAAGTGAAAAAGGTGAAAAATGTAATCTTTTGGTTATTTGAAAAGATTTTGAATCTTGTTCTTTTAATTTGTTTTTGAAACAAATATTATGGAAACAGCTATGGAAATAATTAACAGTTTGTTTAAACTATATTTTTTCAATTACATTTTAGAAACCCTAACTCGAGGGTCTGGTTCTTGACTCGAGGTCTCACATTTTGGTAAAAGGGTTTCAGTTTTTGTGTTGTATAAAAAGAATGGCAATAAGCCATAATGGGGTTGAGAGGTTTTAAAAAGAATATTTGTTAAAAGAGAAGAAGAGGGATTTATTGTAACACATCTCTGGTTTCATTATAGAGATTGCATTCAGAAATGGAGTGTGTTTTTGATTGAGTTATTTTAAGTAAATTTGTGAAAAAGAAAAAAAGGGGTTTCTTTTGTAATCTTCGGTTTTCACAACAGAGACATTTGTGTTTAGTTTGGGAGAGTTTTAATAGTATTGTTATGAACAGTACATATTGTAGTGGGTATCATTGAAGATCATTTTTGTATTTTGTATTCAGTTGTGATTTGGGGACTGCAAATGTAAATGCAGTTGTAAGGTCATTTCTATATACACAATTTTAGACAGTAATTTTGTACATTGAGGAGTTGGTGCTCCTATTGAAGTTTGTGCTTCAGAATTTAGGTGGATTCGGTGCTCCTGTATTATTACAGAGTTGGTGCTCCTATGAATTTGGTGCTTTAGAAACTTGGGAAAGAGTTGGTGCTCTTTGATTAATGAAAAGGAATTTTTAGCGAGTGGTTTTTTATACCCCATGAGGGTTTTTCCACTCAGGAAATCTTTGTGTTATGTGATGTTATATGTCTCTCATTTTGTTTCATGTTAATGTGCTCATTTAGTCAATGTTCTGATTCTTTTAGTGTGTTCAAAAGGTTCATATTTCAAAATGTTCAAGTCTGTCATGTGAAGTTAAAATTGTTCAAATCTTATTTTAAAAAGCCTTTCGTAAAGCAAGTTAAATTTGCATTGGGAAAAGTTGTAGTTTTGTTTCAAAAGCATAAACAAGATTGTTCACACATTAACTAAACAATCTCATATGATGCTTTTAATATGAGTTGTAAATGTTAGTCAAGTTTCATGTCAATCTGATCTAAAGTGTTAATGTTCACTTGCATAAACAAATCTACCACATTGGGTTAAAATTAGTAAAAAGTTTCATTGCGCTTTCAAAGTAAAAAGTTAAAAATTATATCACTCTGATTCACCCCCCCTCTCAGAGTGAATCCACTTCCAACATAGGTGGAAAGCTAACTTGGACCACTGAGAAGGTGGCATGTGGCATAGGGTGATGTGGCATAGTTTGACAATGTGGACCAATCAGGTACTAACATGTGTCCAAGCATTAGCGAATAAGAAAGGGCCATGTGGCCATATGGATGGACGTCTCGTGGCACCGCGACTTTCCTCTGGTTTTTCGGGTTGTTTAAAATATTGTTGAGGGGGGTCAAACCCTCGACCTCCCCCCTTCTACTTTTCCTCACATCCACTAGAGCAAGCGGCTTCCATGCTATATAAACAAGGCTAGTTTCTATTTATATTTTAAACAACAACAATCATATAAAAGGGGGTCAGGTGGTTTGAACCCCTAACCTCCCAAATTCCATTAGGCACTCTCAACCAATGCACCACGTGTTATTCACAACAAAAATTCAATGATGTATTATTTAAAGTAAAAACAAAGCCATTTTTAAGCAAAGGGGAGGATGACGGTTTGAACCGTTGACCTCCATATCATAACAAATGCCCCATGCCACTAGACCACGCACATTGTTCGTGATAAAGGATAAGAGCGAATTTTATTTTTTATGTGTTAAATAATGAAATCCCGAAAAAAGAGGGGCTTGGTTTCGAACCCGAGCCCTCTTATAAAAAGGGAAAAAAAATTGCCATTAAGGCAAAGGCTGAAATATAAAATTGTATTGTGAAAAATCATAGTTAAAGTTGTATTTTTCTCATAGGCAAGGGTTTTTTAAGGTTTTTTGAAGCCTAACCCGTGAACGCGGGATAAAGGAGAATACAAAAGAGTCTTTAGGTGTTGAGAGGAGACTGTGAGAAGATGATTAATGTAGGTCTAACACATTTTTGATGTAACAAGGCAAATTGAAGTTTGGCATCATTAATAAAAGTAGCCCCACATTGAGAAGCGGACCCAGAGACGTAGCCCAAACACATGGGTGAAATTCGTTAAAAAACTTGTTATTTTCTCTTCATTTTCTCTTATTCTTTTAGTATTTTGATTCCTTCTTTGAGTTATTACTTATAAAAATTAAGGTAATTAATTAACATTTCATTAAGTTGTGTAATGAATAAGTACACCTAGTTCTACAATTTCAACTGCAAATGAATGTAGCTATGCAAACCTATTGATCAGGAATTTATATATATTTGAATTAAGTGCAATTGATGCAAGTTGTTAAGCCTTTATTATAGATCAAGTTTAGTATCAAAGCAATTTAACAGAAAAAAAATTGCAAGTGGTGGATGTTAACCAAGTTGAAATTAAAGCAAGGAGAAGGTGCAATTGAAGAGATTAATCCAGAGATCGAATCAAGGTGAGTTACTCAAAGACAAACCATGGCACAACTGAAAGAAGGAAAATCTCCCTGTCCTAAAATCTTTGAGAATGAAGAACAATTTCGCAAAATGTTCCTAGACATGAAGATGATGTTGGAAGAGTTGTACAAAGAAAAAAAGGAGAAAGGTGAATCCTCTTCAAAAGATGACAAAGTTAAAGGAGTAGGAGGTGGTGGTGACCCTCCTAAACCTCTCTCTATCTTCTTCATCTTCTTCAACTACTTCATCTTCAGAGAAGAAACAACCTGTGCAACCTAAATCTAATACACCTTTGTTAAAACTTGATTTTAACTTTGAATTGCCAACTTATAATGGAGAACTAGATGCAGAAAAACTTGATAATTGGATAAAGCAAATTGAATTCTATTGCAAGATTTAGAAGTTTACTGATGGTACTTCCAAGATCCAATTAGCCACTCTTCGCCTATGAGGCACATCCTTAATCTAGCGGGAGAGAAAAACTCAAGAAGATATTAATCAATATGGAAAAATTATTTCTTCTTGGTTTGAGTTTATAGCTGCATTTAAGAAATAGTTTTATTCATTAGGTCACATGCAGCAAGAATTAATGAATTGGCAGTCATTAAGAAAAGAGAAAGGAAAAAGTGTACAAGAATATACACTTGAATTTAGGAAAAGAGCTTTAATTTTGGGAATTCCATTATATACACAAGAAACTTTGTTGAAGTATATAGGTGGATTACATGAAAATTTGAGGCGTACAATACTTATGTTCAATCCAACTAACCTTGGTGAAGTTAGTGTGCAAGCCATACATCTTGAAATAGGCATGAAGGATAGCCATGATTGTTTCTTAATGGAATCCGTTAAGCAAAAAGGAAGCAAGAAAAGGAAGGAGAAAATATAGCGGATAGCTTCCATGAAGAAAGAGGAGGAAAAGTTGTATTACTCACACTGCAAAAAGAAAGGGCACAAAGATGTAAAATGTTGAAAATTGCATCCTGATCAAAAACCAAAGTGGTTCAAGGATCAAAATGGTAAGCAAAATACTAAAACTATTGTATAGGACCTTAGATCATATTCCAATGATGAAACCAAGATAACAATTGTGGGTATAAAAGGTATAATTCCTATTTCCAATACTAGTTCCCTTCTTCTTTAAAGTATAATGAGGTCTAGGTGTTGAAAATAAAAGGAACGAATTGTTTCATATAAGGACCATCACAAAACAAAGTGAAATTGATACACTCATAGATAGTGGATCACAAGTGAACTTAATCTCTAAACAAGTTGTTAATCAATTGGGATGAAAAAAACCACCTCATCCAAAACCATATCTATTGGGTTGGGTGCATGATACTGCTTGTTTACATGTGTCGAGAAAATGTAAACTCCAATTTGCAATCACATCCAAATTTGTAGATGAGGTAGAGTTAGATGTAATTCCACTTGACATCTATGGGATGGTTTTAGGAATTCCTTACTTATATGACAGAAAGGCCATTTTCTATAGGGAACATAACGGGTATCATTTGTTAAAAGATGGAATTGAATTCATTGTGAAAGCTCATTGCATGAAGAATGATAGATCTATTGTAAACACAAGGCATTTGAAGATGATAGTGAATAAAAACATGTTAACCCTCATGTCTATAACAACAAGTGATATTAAGTATGAAGATGAAGTAGTCACATGTATTTATAATCATGATAAGGTGTCACAGAAAGCACAGTATGAGGATCAATTGCAAAAAAAATTAAGCCTTCAGCCAAAGGTGGTAAAAGAGGGTTTGAAAGATTCAATTTCCATTTATTTTCCTGTTTAGGAGATCCAACACATTGATTCTTTTGCAGTAGTTTATTCAATATTACTTCTTTTTATTCTACTAGTTAGTTCTATATAGATGGTGGATGCGACAATGAATATTGATGAAGGAATGATTGACTATATTAGCAATGCTATCTCATTTTTCTTCTTGTTTGTGATGGGTCAAATGATCAAAATTCTAGTAGGGTGGACAAATGACACTAGGCAAGTGAGGCAACAATGCTCTCACTTAAATTTATATAAAATTAGACTTTTGGTGGTCCAAAAGCTTCTTAATTAGGAGGAATCATCCAGAAGGATCCAAAAGACCTCAAAAATTCACAATCCTAGAATCCAAAAAAACCATCGTCATTGCATAGAGTTTATTGAGATGATTCTAACACTGCTTGAATCACATTAACTGGAGTCCATACATGAAAGTTATGACTGGTCAAAGTTATACACAAAAATGTTGACCAAGTATAGATGATGACGTTAGCATGTTGATGTGGCATGCACAGGTGGAAAGCTAACTTGGACCAATGAGAAGGTGACACATGGTGCAGGGTGACACATGGTGCAGGGTGACATGGCATAGTTTGACAGCATGGACCAATCAGGTACTGCCATCTATCCAAGCATTGGAGAATAAGAAAGGGCCACATGGCACCATGAATTTCATCTGGGTTGTTGGGTTGTTTAAAATATTGTTGAGGGGGGTTGAACCCTTGACCTCTCCCCTTCTACATTTCCTCACATCCACTAGAGCAAGCGGCTTCCTTGCTATATAAGCAGGGCTAATTTATATTTATATTTTAAACAACAACAAAAATCATATAAAAGGTCGGATAGTTTGAACCCCTGACCTCCCAAATCCCACTAAGCACTCTCAACCAATGTGCCACGCGCTATTCATGGGAAAACTTCGGTGATGTATTTACTTAAAGTAAAAGCAAAGCCATTTTTAAGTAAAGGGGAGGTCATCAGTTTGAACCATCAACCTCCATATCATAACAACCACCCATGCCACTAGACCACGTGCATTATTCGTAATAAAGGATAATAGCGAATTTTATTTGTTATGTTCTAAAAGGTGAAAACCCGAAAAAGAGGGGCTCGGGTTCAAAACCCGAGCCCTCTTATAAAAAGAAAAAAAAAATGGCATTAAGACAGAGGCTGAAATATGAAACTATATTGTGTAGAATCATAGTTAAAGTTCTATTTTTCTCATAGACAAGGGTTTTTATGGTTTTTTGAAGCTTAACCCATGAACATGGGATAAAGGAGAATAAAAAAGAGTCTTTAGGTGTTGAGAGGAGACTGTGAAAAGATGATTAATGCAGGTCTAATGCATTTTTTATGTAACAAGGCAAATTGAAGTTTGGCATCATTGATAAAAGAGGCCCCACATTTAGAAGCAGACCCAGAGACGTAGCCCAAACACATGGGTGAACTCCATTAACAAACCTGTTATTGTCTCTTAGTTTTCTCTTATTCTTTTAGTATTTTGATTCCTTCTTTGAGTTATTAATTACAAAAATTAAGCTAATTAATTAACGTTTCATTAAGTTGTGTAATGAATAAGTACAGCTAGTTCTACAATGTCAACTACAAATGAACATAGCCATGCAATTTTTTTGATCAGAAATTTATATATATCTGAATTAAGTGCAATGTAAGTTGTTAAGCCTTTATTACAAATCATAGGACCTTGAGGTTCTCAGATTGTTGCAAGTTGCACTAGAAGTCAGTTGGCACAACTAGTGGCTCTCTCATATGTTGCACCTAATCTTTCTACTGACTCAAAGAGGTTTGCATGTTGCCCCGCAGAAGGTGGGGGAATGTACTATGGGAGTGTATCATCCTCTGCACACAATGGAGGCACTATCTTAGTGGTCACTTACTGGTAGAGCTCGTGCCACTCTTGTGTGGAACCTACAAGATAGAAATCATAAGAATATCAATGCACATCATCATCATATATAAAGCATATACATAAAGATACAAGTGTAATGAAGTAACATAAATATCAAATCATCACCTGGATCTCATGTCCACCAATCAGGGTATAACCATACAATGGTGTTCCCCTTTGTGCTAGAGGTGTGGACGGCCTACTATTACCAACCTCCCCACGCCCATGTGTACGGATCTCTAATATGGCTACAGTATGTGATCTAGTGACTCTAGTAGGGGGTGTATCTCTCCTATTAGGGACAACTCAATCATCCTCTATCTCATTAGTATCCTCACTCATAGACTAGGACTCCTCCTCATGATCCTCATCCTCATCTGAACCTAGAAATATGTTAGGCATGATGTCATCATCATCAGTATCTCCATCTACCTGCTCATCATCTCTAACCTCCCTACGACCTGGAATAGGTCTAACGTGACCTACAAGATAGTGTATAGGGAAGACAGGGGTTGGTCAAACTGCAACCCACCACTCGTTGTAGGCCTAAGTAGTGCCTAAATCATCAGCCTTGAAGATTGGGGGAATATTATGGTCCTCGTTCTCTGAACCACTAATGTATACATCCTCAATAGTGAGTTAGTGACTGTCCCCAGATCTAGAAGCACTTTGTGCTAGTCATCGATACATCAGTCTAGCTCACGGTGGTACCTGAACGTTTCCAAACGGATGCATGACACGATCATAGTAGAATGTTCTCACTATGTAATCGTGTCTACCTAAAATAAACCGGTCTAGTTGTAGCCTGCATAGCTCATTCCTGTCATCCACCCACTAGGGAATCCTAAGATATGGTCTCCAGTTGATATCATGCTCATCTAGACGATCAAACCTAATCCACTAGTATATTAAATCCCCCTCTTTCCATGATCATCTCAATGGATAACTAAAGAGTCATGGATAGCCCATGGCCACTATGGTAGGAAACTCAGTCATCCTAGTACATGTGATAAGCTCGAAGCACCATACCTGCAAGAGTGTACAATGTACGATGTTGTCAAGCTCCTAGTATACAAACCATCCTAAATCATAGTATAGATGGGGAAGCATACTATGACCCCACGCATAGATGACCATGTGATCCTCCATATCCCTAATAATATGTACAAGTCCACCATCTAAATGTGCTCCTCAACCGTCTGGTACAATGTGAGTGCTATGGTAGTGATCAAAATCTGTCACAAAAGTGGTTTTCGAGCATGTAAAATCCATCTAAGCTCAATGTGTGGACCGATGCTCAACTGAAGGATAGGCCATTGTAGAAAATATAAAATATCATCTTGCATCTATCTAAAAGATTGATCATCTACTAGGTGTATTGTCTTAACCTAAATAGGAATCTATAAGATGTGATGTATGTATTCTAGAGTAACAGTCATCTCCCTGGTAAGAAGATGGAAGGTAGATGTTTCTACATTCCATCTCTCTACTAGGGCTAGTAGCATGGCATCATGGTACCTCATAGGTGGCATGAGGTATACCTAGAACAATCCTACATCCTATAGAAGGTTGATCTACTCATGATATTTGAGTGATAGAATCTCGTAGGAAACAAAATTGTCTCCCTCTGAGGTGTTGTTAGGCTCGAGGAGGAATCTAAAATAACAAAATACGCTAAATAAATCCTAAATTTATCAATTAAATAACATTGTGAACTTCTCTAAGATGCTTTACAACCAATGTGGACATCTATGCTATTTTTGAATGGGTCTTGGACACTTTAGATAATTTTGGACACTTTGCGCCAAAGTGGCACACTTTGCGCCAACAATGGACACTTTGTGAAAAATTTGGATTCTTTGCACCAATCTTTTCCAAGGCCCTAAAATTAATCTAATTACATGAAAAAGTATAGTAAATGCATGAAAACGATGAAAATTTAGAGCAAAATCCACTCACCATCTATTGAAGTGCACCTCGTGTCACCTCCCTGCAAACTACATCCAGTCTAGGGGGCTTGTAGGTCCTTCAGCTTGGCATCCCTGATCACACTACACCAAGGTAATTTACAAAAAGGTAAATGTCAAATGAATAGTAAAAAATATCATTTTCATTAGTATATAGCAAAACCCTAGTAAATAAAGCTTATATCATTTAAAGGACATTTTCTTCAAATTAGCATATTGGGGGCTAGAGGACTCCATTTTCAATGTCGTTTGTTGTGTTGGATTCGTAATTCCGTTCTCAGTATCATCAAATGTCTATTGATTACTATGTGGTATGGTACTTGGAAATACCCTATGATATGACCTAAGTAATTCGATGTGGTTTCATATTCACCCTAATTCCACCTCCATAAAACAAATGGAATCAGGGGGGCATACATCTACCCTCAAATTCAATTCTCCATAGAAGTTTGATAAGAGGATTTTTGAGTGACTCACAAACTTGTGTTGTAGGATGCGGTCCTTAACATTATGGTTTCACAAGTAACTACAATGGGGGCTTCATTCTCCCTAATGAATCCATATGAGTATCCTTTTTACAGAAATTTAACTCCTTTAGCTTGCATATGCATGTAGAATCATATGTCAACTAAGGTGGGGGCTAAATGTAGTGTAGAAAAAAGTAACCCTTTTTCACACTTAGTTTGGGAATGAATAATTAATAATAAAATGGACTTAATGATGCCTTATTTAGGGTGTTGTAAAGTGTTTCTTTACACTTTCACACTAATCTAGGGCTTTATTAATTGAGCTTAATTTGAGTATAATTGGTCGAGACTTAAGTTCAAATCCAAGCCTAATTTATTGCATTTTTCGAGGGATAAAACCCAACACTCTTAAATAATATTACACAACACTTAATTTTGCAAGGAAAATGTCCTAGGCTAGTGACCTAGGACCCATTCACCACCTGGTGAGTGGGTCCTCACTAGGTCCTAGGACCCCCTTTTGACATATCATTTCACATCCCCCAAAGTGTGTCCTAGTTAAGCATGTTAGGACCCATTCGCCATATGGAAAATGGGTCCTCACTTATCTTAGGACCCCTCCCCTTGGGATATGTTTTAGGCAGTATTTTAATGATTTCAAATTCAAGACCTAATGTCGGCTTGTGCTATTTGAATTTCAAGATTTAATCTTAAGTTATCTATAAATACAAGGTCATTCCATTATGTTTAAACTAGAAGAAGATTAAGAGATTAAAAGAGAGAGAATTTTCATGAATCAAGCATTCATATTCAAGAATCAAGCAAAAGTGAAGTCTTGGAGTAGCATTATAATCTTCAAGCTCATTTTGTTGTCAAAGATCAAGCATTATTGAAGGAGTGATGATAGATTCCTATGGAGAATCATGATGGATTCTAGGTTTTGGGGAGATGTGCAAGACATTCAACCAAGCCTAATGACTTGCCTCCTAAGTGATTTCATCTTCTATGATCATTCTATTTTTAGCCTAAAGTGAGGTATAATCAGTTTTGTGACTTATTAAGGGGATTTGGGATCTCCTAAGGTAGGTCGGACCTTGCATTGTTCTTGTTTCATTCTATGATCCTATTCTAACACAATTAGGTAGGGTTTCTTTGCATCATTAGAGATCTTAATCTTAGACACACTTAAGGTTTCATGTTTCATATTTTCATCATGGTTTAATTACCAAACTTGGGGTTTGACTGAGGCAAACCCCCATCCACCAACAAACTTCAAAATTTATCTTTCAAATTATTAGCATATCCAAATCCGAAAGCGGGGATTTCAAGTGGTAGGAAGGAATTACAGGTCTGGAACTTCAAGATTAGATTTAGAGTTTTTCGGAAGAGCCTACCAGGACCCATTCACCACTTGGAAAATGACTCCCTGATAGGGTTTTTTTGGGGGTAGCATATTTTCACAATTTACAAGCTTCATTTTCAGATTCAAAGTCTCCCAGACAAGTATACCAAGACCCATTGTCCACATGTTGAATGAGTCCCTGATAAGGTTGCAAAAAGAACAAGCTCTAACCAAGTCCATAGCATTCCTCATTCTTAATTTTTCTAAAAAATCCCCTATTTTCCTTTTGTTTTGTGATTTATTTCTTCATTGCATCTTGTAGACTTAGGTTTAGAGTTGTTTTGCTAGTTTAAGTTCTCCCCACAATGTGATTTGATTCACCACCTCATCCTTGCATAAGAAGAGATTGCAAGATCCCAAACCTTGACTTGGCTCACCTTTTGGTTTGATAACTTCACTTCATGGTTTTAATCTCATTTCTTAAATGAAATAGTAGAAAAGAGGGTTACATCATGGTCCTCCTTTTCCTATGTTTCACCAGATAAAGCATTCAAAGCACAAACACAATCATAACGCCAAATTTACGTGGAAAACCCTATAAGGGAAAAACCATGGTCAAAAAATTTCTTGGAGCTTTGTCAAAATCTAGCCTCACAAAGATAAACAAGATTTACAACTCAATTTTAAGGCTTAAAAAAAAGGAATTTTACATCTCCCTACCAATTAAAACACTTATAGAAAGAGGTTGCAACCTCATAATACAACTTTTGATGAATTAGATGATCCACTACCTTTGCAACACCTTTGTCGCCTCTGGCTCATTATCTTCAACACTCCATTTATACACCTTCACTTTTGGCTCACTGCCTCTGGCACTCATACATGCACTTTTTCCTTCAGCCCATTCCCTCAAGCACTCACTCACACATTCCTTTACAATGAAATCTATTACAATTTTCTAGTGGCTTTTCTATTCGAGATTGCTTCAACACATTTAGTAAATTAATTAGTTGCTACTAGTATCCATTTATGCCCACCATTGGATTTTTGTATGATTTCTCCAATGAAATCAATACCCCATTACTAAAAAGTGGATTCTATAGAGATTGGCCTTAAGGGTAAAACTCCAGAGTACCTTAGCTTGTCTAAAAACTTTTGGCATGCTTCACATTTCTTTACCAGTTTATGTGTGTCAACAAACAAGGTAGGCCACCAATAACCAGATCTTAAGATCTTGTGAGTGATAGTTTTGGCTATGAAATATCCTACATGGACTCCTCTATCCATTTGATCAAGGATTTGGGCATCTTGTTCCTCATCCACACACTTGAGTAGTACACCATCTTTGTTTCTCTAATACGACTCATTTTGCAACAAAATATATTTGATAGTGTGCAATTTAGGAGTCCTCTTTTGACTTCATTCATGTCTCTTGGACATGACATATTTTTTGAGTAATACATAACATCTTTATACCATGGAGATGATTGCAACTTGCAATCCATTGAGCTTGTGCTTGTATCTGGGTATGTGCAAGATCATCATGGAAAAAATAGGCCCTTAAATGGCAAAAAATTCAAAAAAATCAGAGTTAGGCAACTTGATTTAAAAATTTGAATAAGTTATCTATATTATTTCAAAAATATGTAAGATTAGAATCTATAGCAAATTGAATGTAGTTTCTAAACTACTAGGTTTATTTTTTTTTTAAATCTATTTGGTGAAAATTTGAAATTTCAATGCAATAGTGGTTAAATGTCAGGGAGAAAATAAGTAGTTGTATGTCTAACCACCCTAACCACAATAAAATGATTTTTTTTATAAGATTTTAGATATAAGTAGAGGACTCATGTCCATATGTGATGCATATTTTTTTGTAATTTTTTTCCAAGTAAATAATTAATTATGAATTTTTTATTACAACTTTTTTAAAATATAAAAACTCGTATGTCGACCACCTTAATTTGGTCAAAACTTCATGAAATTCAATTTTTTTAATCTTATAGTATGCAAAGCATAGAATGTGACGATGTTTGGATTCAGAAAATGTGATATCATTTGAAAGCTATAGATGTTTTTCAATTAGCCTATCAATCGACTTTAGTCATAATTCAAATAGAAAATGAATAATAATTATTTAATAAAGTCAAAGTAAATAATAATTTATATTAGTGGAAAGATGAGAATCTCCTTTAAAAACCCTTTTCGTTTCATCAATTTTGGGTAAAAAAAAAAGTTGTCAGCCACATACCCATCATATTGCCACTTTTTGGCCCATCATGATCCTGCACATACCCATCTAAATGATTTGTTTGATTCATTTCAAGGTTTGACTTAGTCATAAGCCTAGCCAACCTTGGTCCTTTGACAAGCTTTGTTATTTGCATTTCTATATTAAACTCTTATCTATCTCATTGATCTATCATCACCTCCTCCCTGTTACTTCTTGTTGATTAGATATGTCCTTAACAACAACATTAGGGACATAAGGAACTTGTAAGTAACACCTACAAATTTCAAACTAGATTGAATTCCTTAAAATAAGATGTTCCTCTATTTATGGCTCCCAATTCTGAAGTCAACAATATTAGTCAATGTAGCCTCCAACTTAACTAATGTAAAAATAGAATCCAACTATTACACTCAATATAGACTTGAACAAAGATAGAACCATTTTGCATATTGAGATATATGGTGAAACATTCTAAGAATTTGGAGCCCAACATAAAGGTGGTTCTACCCAAGTATAGATATTTACATTGGGAGCATTTATAGAAATGGATTTTGGTTACAATTGTTTTCCCTAGCTTAGGGTTTGAAAAGTATGAGCCACTTGAGCTTACCAGTTCCCTTTACTACGTTAACTAGAGAGGATTGTAATGTGAATCTCTCTAGAAAGAGTCTATAAAAGAGAGAAACTACATGTAAATTCTAGGTGAAGACCTAAACATGCAACAAAACTTACAAATATCTCTACAAAAAGGACTATAATTCCTACTAGAAGGCTCTTGAAGAGACTTGAGAAAGTTTTGTGCCCGATAGTTTAATGGGATTTTGTACTTTTCAATATTTTTATTAATGTGAGTTATAACTTATAATTAACTAATAATTTGAGATTCTTTGGGAGTCTCAACTAGATAGAAAGTTTACAAATTTTAATTGGAAACATTCAAAATATTTCATTTTATGTCTTATGTTTATATCTCTATCAACTATGTTTGGCATGAAATAGTAATAACAGATTTGTGTGCTTCTTATTTTACCAATATTTCATCATTTTTCAGTTTTCTTGGTTCCCATATTTTAAACCCTAGTGTGTATTCCATTTATAATTTCAATTTGCAATGTAAGTAAAATGTTACCATGCATGTGCCCAATCTTTCTCGTGCATATTATGGACCCAAAACTCTCAAAATAGAACAATGTTGAAAGGGAAGTAATTTGAAAGACCCACATTTTTTTAATATCTAATATACGAAGACCAAAGTAGTAGTAATATGAAAGATCCACATTTTATTTTGATCTAATATCCCAAGACTAGAGGCAAAAGCATTATCTCCTGAGAGTGTAAGGGCAATATATACTTTCTTATGTTTCCCTCAACAATTAGATATGTGGAGGGCCGAGATAAGAGAAACACATCAATTAGTGTTAGATGAGACAACTTGTTCAAGGGAATGATCTAGATTAGTTCTCTATTATAATTATTTATCAGCTATACAAACCACATCAAATCCTGAGAGCTTATGTGGTCCTTACAAGATGGTAATTTGTTGGTAATCTAAAAACAAGCTGCAAGAGGATTTTTTTATGAGTTATCGTTTGGTAATTGGTTAATTGTTCACTTTTTTCCTTTTGGAAAGTCCTAGCAGGTGATAGTTGATGCTATGTAATGGTCCATTTTACTAGTTCAAATACCAATACTTCACATCTATGACGGGTTGACAACTTATTCCATAAGTAGTTAATTTTGCTAGCTTCTATTCCACTACTTCACCTCTTGAACACCACTGGTATACTGTTGGAACATAAAAGAATAGCCATTTGGAAGAAATGGGTTGTTAAATAATGATTTTGAATGATTAATACCACATAAAGGTTCAAATCAAATGGTTAAAGTATTGAGAGTTTATTGTAAAAATCTAAGTTCAAATCTCTAAACTAATAATTATAATAGAAATTTAAGTGGTAACTCTTAATCATCCATTTTTAACTTCTAATAGTAATTTCTAACTTGTTTTTCTTAAAGAACTTGTTGGGTTCAGTGAAGCCCAAATATTCTAATTATGATGGCAGTTTCTCTCACACTCGAAATGGATGTCTTTTTGCATGTATTTGATAATTTAGAAGTTGATCATTTTGATGGACTTTTCCATTTTGGAGATGAGATTGAATTATAAAGTTGTTGTTTTAATATTATATATTGTATTGAGAATCAATAAAAGAGATAATCCCTGTTGAAAGTGGATGTAGTTTTTTAAGACTAACCACTATAAATCTTGGTGTTTCTCTATTTTTTTTTGGTTTTACAATTTTGATTTAATTTTCTATTTTTCTTTTCAAATTGTCTGCAAATATTTTTAACAATTGGTATCAGAGCCATGGAGAAGTATTGAGCAGATGGAAAATGATTGGGTGTTTGATTCCAGAGCTATAGATGAAGTAGATATGGAAGAGAGTCCCAACTGGGATGACTGGGTTCAAGCTCTCATGTCTATGTGTCATGGCCATGAAGAGAGTCACGATGAAGTGGGAGCTATTCATCAGATGTTTTTGGATGAATTAAATGATGAAGTTGATTCTATTATTGAGGAGTTTCTTGGCATGACGGAATTGGACAGTGACATGGAGAAGATGCAAGAAATAAAAAGTGTTGTGGCTCAATCTAGAGAAGAGGAAGAGTTGCAGCAAGATGTTGTAGATTCAAACACAATATGTTCAATGAACGGTTAAAGTACTCTGTCAGTAGGGAAAAAGGTTAGATTTTATTTTCTAATGAAAGTAGATGAATCTCCCATCTATTTGGCTGTTGATCTCACCATTAAAGTTCTTATGAGTGATGTTGATCTTGATTCTCTGAGCACTACCCAAGTGAGGTATGTGTGGAAAAATCCCCCACAAAATTTAGGAGGCGACGATTTTGATATGCAAGAAGACTTCGGAAAGGTTGAGAATAAGGCTTTTGAGGAAATCAAATCTCATTTAAAGAAAAAGAGAGTGAAGATGAACTTGAGGAAGAGGTTGAGAATCGAGAGGCAAAAATGGTTTATGATAATCCATTATTTGAGCCCGAGGTAGAAATGGTTTATGATGATCCATTATTTGAGTTGTAGACAAATGGTATAGAGGCAGACGAGGAGGTTGCTAATACTACCTAGAATGGAGGAGCTATGGACATGGAGTCTGTTGATGTGGAGGTGGAGAAATTCTAGGCCGATAACACAGACGTAGTTGGTGAAAAATCTATACTAGAGGATGTTGAAAGGTTTTTGGAGAAACTAAGAAATGTGAAGAAGAATGGAAGGATTTCACCTAAAAGGGGTCGAAGATCTATTGATGTAAGGCCTACTGATTACAAGGTAGAGGATTTTGATAACATAATGGTGAATCATTTTGTATAGTACTTGTGGTGTACAAAAAACCTTTTGGATTGGGGCCATGGTGGAGATCCAGATTTGATTATGGTTGTTAGGGAGGAAATGGAAAGCTTAAAATCCATGGAGGTTATTAAATCTGACATGCTTTGGAGGAGACTCATCTAAAGTATTCTTGAATAGAATTTGGCAAAGCTAAAATCTTTGTTGGGGCTAATTTAAATGCCTGCAATGGGGGATATATCTGAGTAGCTATCTCAAGCAATATTTGGTCTTCAAGTGGGAGATTGTTGGGTTTAGTGAAGCCCAAATATTCTAATTATGACAGAAATTTCTCTCACACTCGAAACAGATGTCTTTTTGCATGTATTTGCTAATTTAGAAGTTGACCATTTTGATGGATTTTTCCATTTTGGAGATGAGACTGAATTATAAAGTTGTTGTTGCTTGAATATTATGTATTGTATTGAGAATTAATAAAAGAGATAATCCCTGTTGAAAGTGGATGTGGTCTTTTAATTTGAACCACTATAAATCTTGGTGTTTCTCTGTTTGTGTTTGGTTTTACAATTCTGATTTAATTTTCTATTTTTCTTTTCAAATTTTCTGCAAATATTTTCAACAGAACTAAGTATTGTATTAATATTAATTGGCTCCAATGTTGGTTTTCTAACTTATAAATAAAATGTTGGAAAGTCTCATTGCTAGCCATAGTTAATGTGTCCTATATCCAATGGGGTTCATTTTTCTTCTATACCTCTGAGTCAGTTAATCCTTAATACAATTAAAATTCAAATTTTCTAAAACACATATCTATATTCTAATAGAACTTGTCATTCCTCCAAAATTTACCTATAACATATGAAAATTATTATTACTTTGAATGAATGGCATGTAGATGATTGGTTGACCTATTACTAAATATTTCTTGGTGATTTGACATAGGAAAGTTCAATTAATTATAATACTTCTCAAAATGGTTTCCATACTCCTTGGGTTTTCTACAATGATTAACATGCCCTAAGGCAGAGAGAACTAGTTGCAAGAGGAGTTTAAGCATCAACAAACTTGAGGATATTGCATCAAGTCTTTGAAATACATTATAATAAAATGAAAAACAACAATTGAACTTCCTTTACCTTTACATTTTCCTTTCACTTTAAATCCCTCAACTAAACAAGCATGTGTAGGATTTGAGCATTATCTATTCATTTTAATAGTAAATCACTCTTATTAACTGCCTATTGAAGTTATAAATTTGGTGTCTAAAAGAAAGCTATATATAGACATGAAATTGTAGTTGTTCTATTTGGTGTCTAAAAGAAAGCTATGTGTGAATATAACAAAGATATGAATTGATAGCACATCACCCATTCAGTTGCTCGAAGGGAAGAAAAAAAGGAAGCAATCATTTTTTATGCATTGCAAGAATGAAAATATGTGTGCAACAAATGATTTTTCTCAACTTATAATTTGCTAAATGAAACAAAAAATATATAATCTGCTAAACTACCTTTGACATCATTATTTCTTTTGAGTTTTTAAAGCAAATACCCACTAAAAGACTTGTGAAGCATTAAAACCCTTAAGAACACATCAACATAGTCCCCCAAAATTGAAACTCAAAAATAATCCAAAAGATGATAATCCAATTCTTATTATTTTGAGGGATAATCACACCTTGTTCCAAAGCTCACACTTTGGCATATAAGTTTGTCTCTACACCTATCACCTAATTGCATATCTGCATCTGATTTATGTAGTTTTCAAATATGAGGGAGATAATGTCACAACCATGCCTGGATATAATTTTTGCAAATCTCTTATGTCTTGTTCCAAAGCTCCCATTTTAGAATTCTAAGGGAGGATTATTGGAAAAGGTTGTAGCAATCAACATAACACAATATCATATGATGTCCAATGCTTATCAAAAATCCTAGCAAAGAAACAATCCACATTTGAGCGATGGATTTTGTCAAACAACTAGTGCATCATCAAATGGGACCTCACATCAACAAGTTGTCTCATTTGATCAAATTTATATATTTTTATCTTTTTAAAAGGGTAAACACTTTTGATCCAAAGGTATGAACTGGTGAGGTCACAAAAGGGAGACTTCATCCCCAAGATAAATTTTCTACAATTTCCACCCCAATGAAGTTTGAACCTTGATGGCAACAATAACATTACAACAACTCAACCATCACACCATGCCACTATTGGCGATCAAACTTATAGATTTGATTCATAGCCTTTAGGGCCATTTTCTTAAAACTAATTCAAACAAAATTGGAATTAGATGCAAGAAATTATACTTTGGGGGTATTTCTTAGAACTACTACAAACAGATAAATTCAAGGAAGAAAAACCTTAAATGAAACAAAAGAAAGTTAAATGCTTTGGATAACAATATTATTGAGATGGGTAGTAGAAATTTGTACAGATTTTGAATATTACACACAAAATGGTTTATAACGAAAACTCTTCTATTTTAAAATTTATGGTTTAGAGTACATAGAAATCCAGAGAATTCCCTTCCAAAAATTGAAGCCTTTACACAAAAATACCACATAGGGGAAAGGACCCGGTAGTTGAGCATATTCCAATAGTTGTTATAGCATTTGTTGATTTAATGCCCAATATTTTTAACAATATTGAACCAATAGTTGTGACTTTAAAGTTGTTAGTGTTGATTATAACTACCAATTTAATTGAATAATATGTATTCCTTAGATCTAAAAAGCAACAAATCATGTGATGTCACATCATCGCACCAATAAAACATGATTTATTGCACAAGTATCAGTCTCACTTTTTTTTTGGACCTTTTTGGACACCTTGACAAAAAGCATGTTGATGTGGCATCATATTTGATGATGTGGCCCTAAAACCTTAGTTATAAGCAAGGGTGTTGCCAAGCAAGTTGCTACAAAAAATTGAGGATTTTTTGAAATTTTCACATAGGATTTTGAGAAGCACGAAGTTAGGGGGTGCTCAACTACCAGGTCCTGTCCCCTAGATTTTTAAGCAAATCACAAAGAAATTCAAACAATATAAGGGAAATATGTCATAGCCTCAATAAGGTCATAAAAGACCTTACCTGCTCCATATATCCAAACCCCATTCATTTTGTTGTGTCAATAGACAATTTCATAGATTTATTGTTGGATGTCATCCATTGTAGACACCTTCACACCTTTAGAAAAGGATTTGTGCCCTACACAACCCAAAATACAATGAGAAAAAAGAAACAAAACTAAATAATACAATGAAAAACACCAAACTCGGTCCTTACCTACTGGGCACATCCCCTTCCATGACCTTAGATGTATCTCCTACTGGTTTACACAAAGTATGGTGGAGGCAACACACAGGGGTGGTGGAGGATGAACCAACATATGGCGACAACAAAAAAAAATGAAAGTGTACGGTGAAAAGTGATAGAGTCCTAGGATATACATATAAGTGTAGGTTTTGTTTACTTATCATTGATAGTTTAGTATTAATTTATAAATATAAATTGTACATATTAATATATAATATATTATACTTTTACGATAATTAATAAATAAAAGTAGTTTAGTTGTATTTAGTTATTAATATTAGGATGTATAATTTATTACTAATTTTTATTCATATTAGAGTGTTTAGGTGATTTATTTTTATGATAATGTTCAATCATTGGTACAAGTGGGTTGGAGGCTCCGGGGTGGTAATTTACTATGATGAATAGGGGGTTAGAAAAGTGGTGTTTTGGACGTTGCACAATTACCCATAGTAAAGGCATCAAAATTGATGATAACTTCTAACCGGGGTTAGAAAAGTGGTGTTTTGGACATTTAGTACAACTACCCATAGTAAAGACATCAAAATTGATGATGACAACTTCAAACCTTAATTATAAGTAGTAAACTAACCAAAAAAAACTATTAAATTTTTAGAATTTTTCGAAATTGAATAATTGGATTTTGAGAAACACTAAGTTAAAATAAAATACATGACTATTGAGTTCTCTCCCCTTAAATAATTTTTTTGCTAAAAAAGAATTTATCTGTTTAATAAAAAAAGTAGACACTTATGAGACACAGAAGGATGATCAGCAGATTAAAGATGCCCACTTCCAAGTTCGGTTGGATTAGATGAGTGAGGAATCTCATCCAAAAAAACGTCACTCTTTAGGCTTATGTCAGTCCTCTTACTAAATTTTGCATGATGCATGTGAGATGTCTGTCTGTAAGCTTTATATTCTCATGCAACGTCAATCTTCACAGCGTACTCTATTCTGCTTAAAGCGTGCTATGGTATATAAAGCTTGTAGCACGATGCACCGTAGAGAGTCGTACAGGGACTGTATAGCTATATCGTTTAAGCTTGTGCAATAATGTGACTTGATTTGTCCACTTTCTGACACTTCCTGCAGAATTGAATTAGTGTTACCGTATGCCCTGCACCTTACCTACCTTCACCTTCACATTCTCTCAGATGCACTTCCATCCAACCTTTAAGGCATAGGTAGACCATAGGATAACACATCTTAAATCAAAGCAACTGGTACGCACAACTTTCCGCTTCTTTGAAAGATGCGGGTAAGTTGTCTGTGTGTCTATTCACTGACTTGGAAAATTACTAGTTATCATTACCCTTCACATCGTACTGTATTCTGCTCAAAGCTGATATCGTCCTCCACCATGGAAATTGCGTGGAATACCTAATATGCCATAAAAGACAGTACGAAAACTGCAATGAAATGGGAAACCTTAATGAAAATTTTGAAAATTGAAATTTTGGTATCATTTAAAGTTTACATAAGTTGAAATATTTAGAGTGTAATTCAGAAAGTTTATTTGGTGTGTAATGGGTACATCAATTAGGGAAAAATGTAATTAGCCAATAGGCTATTCCGTGGGGAACCCCACCCAGATCTCCTCCATTCTGACACCGAAAAACTGCTCACCATTCGATTTTTCGGTTAATGCTTTTTCACACGACCGTCGAATTTTTCTGGGTTGTTTGACAGTTGCAGCATAAACTTTCCGGTAGATTTACCAACTTCTACGATGCAGTTAATGCGTATGAATGCCAAAATCCACAATATTACTTTACTCGATCAGGTTCACTACTCCTAGTTTGGTGCATGTATTTGCAGTAAATGCAATAAATGCTCTGAACTGTAGCCATTCAGTTGGTTGCATTAACTAGCCTCTCATCACCACCTAACTTGTCTATAAGTGGATTTCAAAACACTAACTTGCATAACACCTGCAGAAGAGAAGATTATAGACTGAAGATCACAACTCTTTCACTATCCCTTGCAGGTATTCCAGCTCACTGATGTCTTTCTGTTGAACCCATTTTTCTTTCCCCACTGTTCTGTCAATCTCTTCATTCGTCTTTGCCAGATTCTCAGGCTTTTTAAGAAGCTCTACAAGTGCCCATTCCACAAGTGTAGAAGAGCTCTCTGTTCCGCCAGCTATCATGTCCTGCAAGCCCAATAACACATCTTTCATGTCCTGCAGTTTTCTTATGGGATTTTTTAGTAATAAAAGAGAAGAGTTGTATAATTTATTTACCTGAGTGAAGGCCTTGACTTTGTTCCAGGAGGTTTGACAAAATCGTCAACAAGCTCAAGGGAGAAAATAAAAACAAAACCACATCTCATAATAGTAGATATTTTTGTAGCTCCAATCAAAAACTTATTAAAGTGAAGAGGACGACAAAGATCCAACAAAGAATGAGTTTCAACCATTGGAGAAATTAAATATCAAGAGGCTAGAAATAGGTTTGCAGTAGAAATAAGAAAGGCATACAATTTTAAAAGAGGAGAGGCATATTAATATAAAGAGCTTCTATGAAGGAGCATACCACTACAATTGTAGACAGTGAAATGCTTTGTATATATTTACATTGCAACAGATACAATTTTTATTATATTTTTGGAAATATTAAAATCTTTCTGCTCATCTGATTTACTCTTAACTCTGATATAAATTTAGATAAATTTTGTTGAGGATGTGATTTGTTTTGGTCTAAGAGGGAGCATTCACATGGTTACCGTCACAAAAGCCGCTTGGAAGTCCGTTGGGTACAGGCTAAAAAGATCCCTTTCCCCTTTTCATTTTCTAAATCACCCTATCTGTTTTTGCTTTAGATTGTTAAGTTATTTATGTGAGATATGTGGGTGTTTCTGGAATGAGGGATCAATTTTCTAGCAAAATATTGTCTCTTGACAAGCATAATGCATATCCAATTTTCTGTTGTTGCGTCTTGCTTCATTAATATTATCTAAAACCACCAGGGCTTGCTTTGATGTCAAAACTTGTGTTGAACATCCGAAGAACAACAATCATAAAAATAGCATGCAACAAATTGATTAAAAAAATTAAGTCATAAACATAAACACGGAGCAAGGGCTACCGAGTAGAATTAGGAAGAAGAATCAACTAAAATCCCCAATTTTAAATTAACAATAGGTTGGATTATTGCATAAATTGTTCAGACATCTTGTGCAATCATAGAGCGGTTGGATGATTAATCCTCTCAGCTATCAGTTTTGCAGTTACCTCACTCCAAGAAGAATTGCAGGCTTCATCCACTCCATTCATGCCCCCAAAACTATCTTTGTCTTCATCTTCATTGGATAATACTATTTGTGGACGATTACTACTCTCAGCTTGTAAATTTTGCAAGTAGCTTGACTGTTGTCGCCACCTACTTAAGTCCTGATTTCATGGTTTTCCAAAGTTGGAAACTTTCATCATTCACTATCTCTGCAACAACTTCCTCCAGTTGAAAACAATTTGAACATCTTTAATCACTCGTTACCTCTGCAACTGCCTAGTTTCTCCTGTTTAAAACGATTTGAACATTTTCCACCCATTCCCCAAATACCTAGTGAACTTACAAACCCTGCATGCATCTTCCAGGTGTCTTCTCCATGTGGTTCCATTTGTTATATATTTAATACGTAGGGTTTTTCAACTCTTCCACGCAACACTTTATTAGCACAATATAATTTATTTGATTTTTTTATTGTTTTTTTCATTGAGAAGTGTGAATTCTTTTTTTCTTTAGTTTCAATTTTTTTGCAAATTTTATTGTTACCGTTATAACATTATTTCACTTAATAAGTTAAATTACCATATCAAAAAGCAACCTGACATTGAGGTTAAATTTGATTTCTCCTCGTCATATTCTCATGTTTTATGTTTCCCCAAGTTGCTATGAATCTGAGAGTTGCCCGTACAGAGCACATTCATGGTCTAGACTGTAAATATCCCTACTCACCACATGAATAGCTGGTACGCAGGGTTACTTGGCCCCTAATATGATTTGATCGAAGTAACGTCTAAAGCTTCGGCACTGTGCTTTATGTATAATAAACCCTTGGTTTTTGAGGTTCATTGCAGATTGTATGATTATAGATGGTTCCAAGATTTCTGAATTTTCTTCAGAATTCTCAAAACCTTTTTAGAATGAATTTGAATGTTGTTTATACAATGTATGTCAACTACAAGCATCTATTAATGCTATTAGATTTCCACAATCCATAGTGCTGAAGATTGTTAATTTCTGGATTTTTGATTGTGTTAGAGCTTTTTTCATCAACGTTTCGGATCACACTCAGTGATCCATCATCAGGATGTTAGAGAGCATAGAAATGAGAAATCATGTTTACAAGCATCTAGTCATAGTTAAGTGCATGTGTTTATTTTCATGTAGCTTTTTATTAGCGAGATTTTGGTTTTGAAGAAGTTTATTAATGAAGTTCTGATAAATGTATTTTTTATTAAAACTAAAGACTAAAATTCAAAATGGCTCTGAGCGGGAATGTGCGCGAGCGTGGAAGTTTGGATTCCATTGAGCTGGGCGACAATGGGCTTCCCCTTGCCTTCTCCACTGCGCTAGTTGCAACCATGTGCTTTGTGGCCGGTGTTTGCAGTGGTGCGTGTGTTGGGGTGGGCATTTGCCGTGTTGGGCTCGAGTTGTGGTGGGATGAACTGCTTCCTGCTTGGTTGTATGTTTTTGACACCTCCTGCTACGAAGGGTGTCTTGTTTCTCCTACTATAGTTGGAGTTAGAAACATTAGTTTTGTGATTATTGTTGCTCATGCCTGGAGGTGTTTTCTGGTGCTGGTGCCTAGTGGGCTGTGGAGCAGTGGTGATGGTGAGGGTGCTTATGTGGCTGTCGTTAGCTTTTGGTTGGTGTTTTGGAGACGACAGCTAGAGCTTGAGGTGATTTCCTGTTCTTAGAAGCCCTCTAGAGGCTGTGGCTTGGGCACTCTTGAGTGCTTTATGTTGCTGGGGATCTCTCCCCTATTTCCTCCTTTCCTTGGGGTGGATGGTGGAGGGATTCGGTTCTTGTGTGGGGTGTTAGTCATTGGTGCTTGACCTGTGGTTGTGTTGATGCGTTCACCTTTGCTGGTGCGCTTGAGGGGACTTTCTTTGGTCGGTCTTTTCTCTTGGAAAAGGTGGCTTCTACCATGGGTTTGTTCTTGGCATGATTCTTGTATAGGGGTTGTGGCTTCTATGTTTCGAAGGCCATTCTTAGCTTGTGACTTTCTAGGTACTGATATTGTTTTCCTCGGTGTTGGTCTTTGCCTAAAGTGAGAGCTGGGGGTTCTTTTGCTTTGTTGTTCCTCTGGTGGATGTGGAGACCCTGTTCTGTTTTGTGGTGGTGGGGTTCGTGTTTATGGATGGCTTCCAGGAAGATGGAAGTGGTTGTGGAGATGCTTATACTTGGTAGTAGGAGGGGGTTCTCTCCCCTGGTTTATTGGGAACCCCATGAGTTGGATGGCA
>VDFB02193867.1:574296362-574351627 GCA_007258455.2 Sequoia sempervirens | reverse complement strand
TTAAAGCAAGTATTAATGTATACACTAACTCCCCCCCTTAAGCATAGCTTAGGTGGGCATGGATAAAATGGGTCTCGGCTACTAGCCATGTTAGGTACCCATGCACAAAGTAATCTCTTGTTAAGTGGAGAAAAGTAGAAAACCATGTGGGAAAAAACTACCCTCCAAAAGAGAGAAAAGATGCAGGAAAATTATACACGTGAAGAAGTACAACTTCTTTCACTAAGTACAATCTATGATTTCCTCCATAAGAGAGAAAATAATAGAAGGTCTATGAGACCCCCCATAATACATGTCCTACTACATTAAAGTTGGATAGTGAACAGAGGATGCAAATGTAGTTCCAAGAATGCTTCACAATGTTCCTTCCCTGGGGAAGAAATGAAACCAACTGAAGATGTAGGATATCTTCCCATGTGAGAAGATGTATGTATGATCTTGAATAGAGTTGAAGCTCATCCAAGAATGATGATGATGGTGCCCATGATGTCTTCAAATGTTGCTCAGGAATATCCAAGCCAATGCTGACATGTGATGAATACTAATGGAATGAATCAAGTATCATAGAAGATTCTATAACAGGGACCACAAGAACCATAGATGTATGGGGATAACTGGAACCATAAGAATCTGACACTATCACTATATAAGTCGATGTAGGTGAAGGAAGAGAAATGACATCTGAAGAAGACAAGGCTAATGCAACTTTATTGAAGTTGTCATAAAAAAGAAGACTAATGTCCTCAATGTCTGCTTCCACGTCAACAATGCGGGACTCTATGAAAAGACATGAAATTTTAGGTAGATATGCATCCCAATCAGCAATGCTAGGAATACTAATATCCTATTGCAAAGAAGTGTTGGAAGCTCTTGAAGAAATGACTCTTAAATTCGATGAAGCAACAGGAGGAGGTGGAGGAATGATGATTTCCTCTATGTCAACTAGACACTCTGTATCTGAATCATGATGTGGGATATGAGTTGTGATCATAGCAGGATCATGCGGGAAGGGAGAAACATTGGACTCTCCATATATTTCCAAAAATTTGATCCATAATGCATGTGGAAATTCAATATCCATGATGACATACAAAGATTCATCTAGAATATGTAAACCGATTAATCGACGAATATGATCAAGAGTATTAAACCAATTATCCTTCTAAGTTTGTTTACCTGGTTCAAGGATAAGTCCATACAAATATGGCATGATATTATGGAACCTAAGATGTTTTAGAATTCCTTTACACCAAGACTTATAGTTTCCCAATTTTAGGTTGATTACAGAATAATGGGTTTCATATCCCATGATTACAAATTGGCTAATTCCTTAAGACAATAGAAAATCAACATATTAAGAATCCCACCAAATTAGATGACCCCCCTTTTTTAATATTTTTGGTTTCCCCTTTGTTTGGCACTTTATTTTAGTGCATATATTTTCCTACAAAAATGATGGTGAAAATAGGCACTTTATATTTAGTGTGAAATCACCATCATTGAATAGAGTTTGAAAATATAATTTCACTCTATTGCAAATTTACACCAAGAAAATTTTCATTTACAAAGTTTGGAAAAATCAAATAATTTAAGAAGGTAAGAGAGAGGAAAATAGAAAATAATTAAGCCCTCATGGACTGGAAAGAACTAGGGCTAAAAATCTCATATGACCCCCCATTTTTTCCAATTATGACAAAATAGAAAGAAAAAGAAAAAAAGACCCCTCTTTTTTAAACACTTTTTCCAAATTCATTGCAAAAAGAATTGACTTCTTCTTTTGCAAATTTTTAACTAAGACAAATTGAATTCAACTCCTTATCACAAATCTCCCTTTTACAAATTGATTACAAGAAAAATTACCCCCTCCTCAAAATTTTAAATGATCATGTGAATAATTAAAATAAACTTGAAAATTAACACTCATGGTTAATGTTTAGCATTTTAACATTAAGGTTAAAAATAATTTTGTTAATTCTACCATGCTATGTTTATGTGAAAAAATCAAAGCAAGATAACTAAACTGATCGATTCAAAAGTTGGAAGTGGGTGCTATGGCAGATTGACTCTTTAACTGAGTCAAGGGAATGAAGGAGAAGATGCATTACCAAGTCTTCTCAAGGCCGTATCAGGGTTGTTGTGTTGGATGTAGAGGTATGGTGTAGCAAATATTCCCTTGCCTCTTCTCACACCTTTGATCACGGCTCTTAGGAGTCACTTGATGAGTGCAGATTGTGACTTTGCACCAATAAATGGTGCCCTTATACTCTATGTGTGCACAAGTCCAACATAGCAAAGGAAGGCAATGAGATCAAAGCAGACAAGGGTCTCAAAAAAAAGAGATTTAAAACATTGATGTTCCTTCTTGGGGAGTTTCACGCCTCACGCCTCTAAATAGAGTGATGCCTTGAATGTTTGATTGCCTCTACAAGTCAAATATGTAGCAAGAATTCAATGGGTTTGCATGGTAAGAGACACCAAACACCATGAATCCACACCTTTCGGGAGCTTTGGAAGCTGCACATCAAAGGATCTGCACCTTAGACTTGAGGAAGGTGTGTGAAGTTGAGAAGCTTTGACCAATTCAAAAGATGTAAGAAGACCAAATCACCCCTTCCAAATGATCGCCCCTCCAAATCACAAGGCACACTGCACGCCTATAGCCAACACAAATGCATGTGTAGGTGTATGGGTTTAAGTCTTTTTGGAAATCATCCAGGAGTCTTTATGCAAGGATTCTGGAGGTTGGGTCAACAGCCCAACCTGGTGTACATGCCACTATGTAAACCATTTGTCGCTGAGAAAATCGGGGCTTCAGGTAGTGGATGTGGGTTGTGTTGGGTAGCGACCAAACTCCACACATATCCAAAAATTGTGTCTTCTTCAGCGGGTTGAGCAAAGCCAGAGCCTAGACCTTGGTGGCATATTCACTCCCTGAATACGTGATTCAGTGATGCATACCAATTAGAGCCACCAAACATAGATGCATACTCTGCAAATGAGTCAGACAATGAAGGGAAAAAGAAAAAACTATATGGCCTAAGAACTCTATGTTTTGGTCTGATACCATGAAAGAACCTACAAATCACAAAGATAGAAAGAAAGCACATAGAATGCAAAAATCTGCATATTATTAAACAGTCAAGGGTCTCCTTATAAAGGATAAATATCCAAGATCTAGACAAAATATCAGGAAGGCTAAATATCAGGTAAATATCTAGAAAATATCTAGTCTATATCAATGAATCATACAACAATAAATGCCTAAGTAGGCTTAGGTCAACCTATGTGTAAGAAAGTATTAATGTATACACTGACACTAAGAATATCTATATATTTTTTTTCTTTCATAGATGATTACAATAGATGGACATTTTTTTATTTCCTTAAGAGTAAATCTAAAGTCTTTAATCAATTTAAGTAGTTTAAGACTTTGGTTGAAAATCATATTGATAGAAAGATTAAATGTTTGAGGATTGACAACAGTGGTGAGTTTTATTCAGCAGAATTTGATAGGCTCTGTAAGGAGCATGGGAGTGAGAGACATAAGACAACTCCATACACCCCACAACAAAAGGGAGTTGTAGAGAGGGTGAATAGAACGCTAATGAGGGCTAGGAGTATGCTGAGTGGTTTTGGTCTTGAGGAGAAGTTTTGGGCCAAAGTTGTAGCCAATGCATGTTATCTAATCAACAGATCTCCTACATTAACTCTTGTTGAAAAGACACCCATGGAGGCATGGTCTAGTAAGAAGCCTTCAATGAGACATTTCAAAGTTTTTGATTGTGAAGCTTATGCTCATGTTCTGAGTGTAAATAGGTCTAAGTTGGAGAACAAGGCAGTTAAGTGTATATTCATTGGATATGGTGTTGGTGTGAAGGGGTACAAGCTTTCAAATCCAATGGCCGGGAAGGTTCTCCATAGAAAAAGTGTAATATTTTGGGAGTTGAAACCTTCCACAGTTGAGCTAAAGCTAGAGAAAGAGGAGAAGCAGAAGGAGGAGGTAGTTCAAATTCCACTTACTTTCATGAAAAGTGAACTATGTACTCCTATTGAACTTGGTGATGAGGAGAGCCCTACCAGAGCTTTGAAATTTATGAAGAAGAAGAACCTCAACCTCGGCAATTCAAGAGGTCTACATGTGTTAGGCAACCACCATAAAGGTTTGATTGTTCACCAGAAAGATTTGGTTATTCATTGTTGGATTCTAGAAGTGTTTTTTCTTTGATTGCTAACAATGATGAGCCTAGGACTGTTAGAGAGGCTATGGGTATGAGTGATGCAGATTTATGGATGAAAGCCATGGATGAAGAAATTACTACTTTGAAGAAAAATAGTACATGGGATCTAGTACCTTTGTCTAAAGGATGAAAACTTGTTGAATGTAAATGGATGTTCAAGAAGAAATGTGGTCTTGATGGTAGTGTTGAAAAGCACAAAGCACGTTTGGTCACAAAGGGGTATTCTCAAGTGGAGGGAATTGACTATGGTGATATATTCTCTCATGTTGCAAAGCTGACATCTATTCAGTTCTTGTTATCACTTGCAACAACATATGATCTAGAAGTGGAATAGATGGATGTGAAGACAACATTCCTCCATGGTGATTTGGAGGAAGAGATCTATATATCACAGCCAGAGCATTTCATGGTAAAGGTAAAGAAAATCTGGTTTGCAAGTTGAAGAAGTATTTATATGGTCTTTAGTAGTCTTCTAGAATGTGGTACCAAAAATTTGACACCTTTGTGTTATCTTTGGGATTTATAAGATCTAAATCTGACCATTGTGTATATTACAAATATGATAATGGTTGCATTCTCATAATTGCATTGTATGTAGATGTTATATTTTTTTTTAGAATGGTATGAGTTTGATTTCAGATCTAAAGTCTCAATTGTTAGCATGATTCGAGATGATCTAGATCTAAGTGCAACAAGGTATATTCTGGGGATGGAGATCAAAAGAGATAGAGCTAGCAGAAAGCTTTGGTTAAGCCAGAGCAAATATGTGAATTTAGTGTTGGAGATATTTAGCATGGCAGCTTGTAGGAAATTAGTTGTTCCAGTGATTTAGGGGACAAAGCTATTTGTGGAGGATTGTCCAAAATATCCTACTGCGATGGAGGAAATGACCAAAGTACCATATGCTATAGTTGTTGGCAGTCTGATGTATGTGATAATTTGTGCAAGGCTAGACATTGCCCAAGTAGTAGGAGTCCTTAGTCAGTATATGGCTAATCTTGGATGGGTACATTGTGATGTGGTAAAGAGAGTGTTCAGATATTTGGGGGTACTTCTAAGTATTCCCTATATTATTATGGTTATCCTATTGGTTCTCAGCATTCCATAAGTATTCGTGGATATGTGGATTTAGATTAGGCAGGTGACGTTGACAATAGAAGATCCACCTGTGGATATGTGTTCACAATGAATGGTGGTGTTATAAGTTGGATGAGTAAGTGGAAGGCTATACTCACTTTGTCCATGACTGAATCAAAGTACATGAAAACTACTCATGCTTGCAAGGAATCCATTTGGTTGAAGAGGTTGTGTTCGAATATTGGTTTGATGCAAGACAAATTACTATCTGTTGTGATAGTCAGAGTGTCATTTTCTTATCAAAGAATCCCACTTTCCATGCTAGAACAAAGCACATTGATGTTTAGTCTCAATCTATTTGCGATATGGTAGAAGATGGAAAGGTGATATTGGAGAAGGTTGACACTTTGAGAAATGTTGCAGATGCATTGACGAACCTAGTGAGCATAGATAAGTTTAGATGGTGTGTTGTTTTCATGGGCCTTGGGGCCCTGAGCAGTTGATTACAGATGACTCATGATAGGTCTTTGACAAGTGGGAGAATATTGAGATAAGTGTGTGTCTCAACCTGTTTCTAGCAATGGATGACTAAAATTGTTGATCACATGAAGGAGATTTTAACATGCAATGCATTTTGCATGTATGCAGTTAGCGGTGGATCTATTCATGGAGGTGGTTGCATTGTTTGTAACTATTGTCAATAATTAATATATTCTATAGATGTTACAACATAGTTATTTTCATGCAAACTTGCTTCTTGAGTGGTGGTTGTTATATCTCTGCTAGTTGTTGCATTGTTTTGGTTCGCATGAAGTAAACAATCCCGTCAATGCTTATATACATTGGTTTTAACTCAGCTTTACACTTTGATTTTGCTTCAAATATTGCATGTTAGAAGTTATCTCTGATTGTTGTTGATGATAATACATCCTATGCCTTAGTGTATTGAGAAAAAAGAGTTGAGAATTTCCTAAGACACCATTGTCAAAATTATCCAGATTTTTGTTGAAGATTGGTGAACATCTAGAGAAGCTTAGTGTTGATATTGTAGTGTAATTGTTTGTTACTGATAATATAAAGTACTATGCTTTTGGTGTGTGGGGTTTTTTACCTGGAGAGGTTTTCTCCATGTAAATATGTGTGTTACAGTATTATTCTTTTATGTGTGTATTTGAATGTGTTTCTTTCATTGTAATAATTTAAAGATTTTTATGAATCTACACTATCTCCCCCACATAGATTAGTGTTGGAAGCATTGTTCTACACCTTTGCTTCCTTTCACTTACGTGGTTGAGAATATAGTGTAATGAACTATGGTGCTACAAAATTGATACACATTATTTTATAACATGTGAAAAATTAGGAATGTATTTACAAAATAACAAACTTTATATGGGTAATTGATTAAAAATATGTTGAGAGATATATTTTGCAAATCTAATAGAAAAATTAAGAATGTAATTGATTAATAATGGAAGAAAGAGAAAATAAAATAGCAATAGAGTTAATCTACATTCATTTATATTTTGCACAATCCACATAGTTAAATGATAATCCACTTTGACAAAGGGTTGGATTATATCTTTGTCACAAAAATTGTAAGGAAATTTTGCTTTTTTTCCTATCTTTGCAAATGAAATCCTTATAATTGTGATTAGTTTAAAATATCTCTAACTACTATTATTGGAAAATTTAGATTCAATTATCTCTATATTATAGATGACTAAAATTAATAGATTCATTATCATAAAATGATATGACAAAAGAATGTATCATTAACGATGAAAAACATTTAGAATAAAAAAGAATGATCTCTTTTTTAATAAAACAATGAATTATTTACTTTCAATTTAAAAGGTATACACTCTTAAATTTTCTTCATTATATACTATTTAAACCATATAAATTTAAATAGTAAAAGTTCTCATTGAATCTCATTCTGAAAGTGTATAATGAATCTTTTGGACTACATAATTCCAAACATGTAGGTCAAGTTTAAACAATATTTTCCTCCAATGTTTTGACGAAAATTTGAAAATACAATTAACAATGCAAAAGCTTCTCAGAGAAAACTCTTACAATTTTGATTTCCCTAGACCAAACTATGTGGTCCTACTATAAAAATATATATTCTTTCACCAAAATAATTTCGTGATAATGAATTGACCATAATGAATTGACCAATCACTTTGCCATACACATAATTAAATCTGAATTTTCCAACAATAGGCAGGCCTAGAATTTGATGGTCTATGTGACTATTTTTTGTATTTTGGACTGTATATTACAACTTAGAAATTTATTAAATCGTATTATTTGACTTGCTATATTTTTGTATAACTATAAATATAACACATAAAATATTTATTGTAGGAATATATATATATAGTTTAGAATTTTTTCGAAGATGGAATAATTCTTTCTAATTTCATTATCATTGCTTTATATTAAATATAGTTCTTTCTAATTTTTTAAATATTTTTAACAATAAATTTAAGATTTTGACATTTTTAATAATAATTATCATTTTTTTATATTAATATATATGATTTATAATATTTATTATAAAAATATATATATTAATTCAAAATATTTTCAAAATAGAATATAATTGTTTTTTAACTTTTTGAATATATATATATATAGTTTAGAATTTTTTCGAAGATGGAATAATTCTTTCTAATTTCATTATCATTGCTTTAATTTTATTTGATCGATAAGAGAGTCCATAGATTATATGTATTTAACAACTTTACATACATCTACAAAAGTAGGAAGACATAGATTTAAACCTGCCACCATAGCCACCAAAACCCAGCTTACTAACCCCTAATATGAAAACCCAATATACAACATCAACCACCATAACCAAGCCTACAGACCCCAAAACAAAAGTGCCCATCACCAGAGTTGTCATGAAAATTTTAGACTGCTAAACCAAAATTTAAAACCTTACCAGTCACAAAATGGGCAACTAGAGAGAGACATAACTAATATCCCCAAAACCTAGAGAACATATTATCAAACACTAAGACCCGAAGCCCTTTACCAGACATTTTGTTGTGCGAATAGATGAAATTCACATTTCCATGCCGAGTTTGTCGTTGGAACCAAACGGAATTCCTTCATCAAGAAGGTGACTCCAACATTCGCCAACCTTCGATGCTCCATTAACTCAAACCCAGAAACATCCAACAGGAACAGGTAGTAGTTTACCAGTGCATCAGGGTCTTCAAGCAAGTGCAAGTCGTGAGGATGGAGACTTCCTTTCCCCAAACGCGCAACAACCAACACTTTGTCCAAGCCCACCAACATATCTTTCTAAAAAATCCTTCGCATTATTATCTTGGCATCTCCTTTCAAGACCCCAACATCCAAAAGACCTGCTAACACCCTCAAAGAAATTTATGAATCCAACCTATAGCCTTCAGCATTCTCCATAAACCTCTTTCCTGTAATGCAGGAGATGGTCACAAAGATCAGATAATTTGGGTGTTTAATGAGTCATTGAAGGCGAAGCATAGTGATCCTCCCTTCAAAGGAAATCTGCCTCTTAGAACCTTTCAAAGAGACTGGTGTATCCATACCCCGCATCTCCAAATCCTCACCAAACACCAACAAAATAAACCTGCTCATTTTCTAACCACACGGCAGAGACAAAGACCAACAATGTGCACAAATAAATGTGCCTTCCTGCTTGTGCCAACATGATATCCTTCCCATGGGCATATCATCCTTTGAAAGCTAGCCAAATAATGAATTCCGATGAGTAATTATGAGGATTGTAGGTACCATAACCTTCCCTCAAACCACGTAACTTCTTAAAGATTGAAGGATTCTGATATTGCCACCACACACTGGTAAAGATAGTTGTTAATTGGCAATGCTCGTATCCAACATCGAATAAAGCTCCCTTATCCCAAGATCCCAGCCACCTCACCCATCCGGGGTGAGGTGGTGCCCACCCAACCACCCATGTCAATTACTCAATTATTAAATTTTCCCATAACACTTCCTTAATTGAAAACCTGTCAGCACCCAAGTTAGATAGAGTATCAGCCTCTAGATTGCCTTCTCTCAAAATGTGAGAGATTTCATAGTTTTCAAACTTTCCCAACTATTTTAATACTGATCCCAATGCATTAATTTTCTAATTTTGGAATTTTCCTGAGCGCAAAGCATTGATTACAAGCAACAAGTCCCCTTCTATGCAAATATTCTTGATATTTAACTCTAAACACCAGGTAAGTCTTAGTGCAGCAGCTTGTAATTCTACCCAATTATTAGTTCCAATCTTGAGTGGGGAGGTAAGTTTTCCAACTGTAGAACCAAGTCAGTTTCTAATAATGCACCTAGCTCCTGACTGCCCAGGATTGCCTCTGGCAACGCCGTCAAAGTTTAACTTATACCAACCATGGTCAGGCAAGCGCCATTTAACTGTCTTCCTTTCCCATTCTTCCACTTGGCCCAATTTGAGAAGGAATTAATAACCCAAACCACTGCTTTGAAACTTTTGCATCCCAACTTGAAAAAAGAGAGATTGATTTTGAACTCTCGAAAATCCTTGAGTTCATCAATTCAACCATACATGTTTCTAATTTATTCATAAAAGATGGTAATGCTAATGCACTTTCCTTGAAGATGCGTCAATTTCTTTCCTTCCAAACCTCCCACAACAACATTGATGGACTTGACCACCAAAACCCAGCAAGCGTCGAGCCTTTTCCTATTCTCGGCCAGCCATTTAACCAATCTTTCAAATTTCCTAGAGAAACTATTGTGAGACATAGTTTCGAGCAGAGCCATTCCTAGCAATGTCTAGTAAATGGGAAATTGAGAAAGAGGTGATCATTAGTTTCATCTACTGCTTTGCAAAGCACATATCTTGAAGGGCCATTGAAACCAAATTTCTTTAACCTTTCATAAGTTAGGACTCTTCCTTGAACAACAGCCCATGCAAAAATTCCAACCTTGGGAAGGAAAAATTTATTCCAACACAAATCGCTAGAGATGTCTTCCACGGATTCCAATTGCTTAGTGAGTAAGCCATACCCTTCTTTGGCTCGATACAAACCAGAAGGAGAGCCACATCATTGTATCACATCCTTACCACCTCTAAGACTAGAGGAACATTGTTTGATGATTTCCTTAAAGGGTTTGATCTCTGCTTCACTTAGGCCTAATTCTGAGGGACCTTTCCAATTCCAAGCCAAAATTCCATTTGAGTCATCTATTTCTAGATAATCTCTAGCATTCTTACCCCAAATCTTTTTTGAAACTTCTTTCACATTGTTCAAAGAAGCCTCATCTGCAAGCTTACAATAACCACCCCAGGGATCTTCCCGGAATAACACCTAGCCACCATCACCTAGATCCCATGAAAGAAAATCCACAATCTACTTCCTACGATTGCAAATGAAGTTCCAGACCTACGATCCCTTGGGAAGGTGTCAGGAAGAGAAGAAGCTTAACGGGTTGTTCTGTAGATACTTTGTAGTTAGAATTTTTACCCATTTTCGATCCTAGTGTTCATAAATTTGCCAAGCCAGTTTTCCTCCTAAGGCTTTATTTTGGAGAGAGAGTTTTTTGATGCCAGCCCTTGCTGCTTCTCTAGATCTACAAACCTTTTCCCAACTTATTAAAGAGAGCTTTTTATGATCTGAAGCCCCCTGCCAAAAGAATTGTCTTAGTTTTTGGCAAAGGTTTTCATTTACATGCCCAGGAAGGGGTAGACATGACATCATATAGATTGGGAGCACGGCGAGAACAAATTTGATTAAGGTTAACCTACCATCCCATTAAAGCCATCTTCCTTTCCATGAGGATACTCTCTGGCTGATCTTAGATAACAAAGGATCCCAAAGTTTCCCCAAATTTTGTCCCATAGCAAGGGGACGACCCAACTATTTGCATGGCAAATTCCCTTTTTTGAATTTGAGTATATTCAAAATCTATTTTTCCAAGGTAGGATTAGTAAAGAAGAAGAAAACTTCAGATTTTTCTAAACTTACCTCTTGTCCAAAAGCCTTTGAATAATTTGTGAGGATTTTTTTAAAGGATCTCATTTCTGAGACATCTGCTTTCCCCAATAGCAAGTTGTCATCAACAAACTGTAGATGGGTTATAGGCGACATGTTACTCATTATTTGAACTCCTTTTAATTTTCCTTCAATATTTGCCTAAGCAAGGGCACGGCCCAGAGACTCTGCCGTTAAGATGAATAAAAAGGGGGATAAAGGATCCCCTTGCCGTAACCCCCTAGAAGCTTCAAAGAAACCAAATGGAGATCCATTAATCAAAATTTCATACCTTGGACTAGTAATCCATCCAAAAATTCAGTTAAGCCAAAAGCTGGAGAAACCAAAAGCTTCCAATGTTTTGAAGAGAAATCTCCAGTTAACTTTATCATAAGCTTTCCTGATATCCAACTTGAGAAGCATGGAAGGAACTCGTGTGTTTTGAATTGAGTGAATGATATCCTGAGCAATGATAACCCCATCAAAGATTGACCACCCAGGAACAAAGCTTGTTTGTTCTTCTAAAATCAATTTTGGTAACAACACTTTAAGCCTGTTTGCAACTGCTTTGGCCAAAATCTTGTATGTTGTATTACATAGCGAGATAGGCCTAAAGTCTTCTAAGTTTGTCTAGTTTTTCCTTCTTGATAAAACAAGGGATGGATTGAGACAGTCACAGTCTCAATGCTCTGGGTATCCAATAGATAACCCCTTCGTGTTTCACTCCACCATTCAACCTATAGGTCCTAAAAGTTGTTAGGAACCCCTGGTCACTTGCCAACCCTGCTATCAATTCTAGTTTACTGCTGCTAAATAGTTCTTGGTGCTTATTTTCTAGTTTGTTGTCATCAATTAGTTCTTGGTGCTTTTCCTCATACACTCCATCTAGCCCTTAGTTCTTATAAAGACTAGTAAACTCCTATCGTCTTCCAACTTGCATATAGGGGTGTGCATGGGTTTTGAAAGCTTTAAAACAGTCAAGGGAAGGTTCTTGCACAAGATCAAGACTCCTTCCTTCCATTGCTTTCTTCATACCCTAGCTTAGGCTTGGAGAGGCTACAAAAATTAGGCCTCTTTACACAAAGAAAATACTCCTCACTCCTCTCCCTCACCTTATCAAGCCAAACCTTCTTCTGTAACCCTTGCTCAAATCTGGAACACTTCAATATTTTTATGGTTTAGGACCTTTTCAGGCCGTACACAGGGCTAACACAGAATTTATACAAGACTTAGGGTTTCTAAGGTCTTTTCTTGGACATACAAAGGACTGTCCTCTTTCTCCAGCCACCAAATGATTTGATAATGTCTCTTGTCCCTTGTCAGAGCCTTGTAAGGTTCCCAGCAATTGCTATACACATTTCTTTAATGGAGATGCAACACCCCTGCAACATGGAAAATAGATTTTGCACAATCTTTCCCTAACCGGGTGATAGCCAACTCGCCTAGGGAAAGCTTTCTGGCATGTCACCAACACTCTTAAAGACTTCTTTATTTACATAATGTACAAATGGGGAGTCTAGCCTTGTTCCTACTAACTCCATACTGCTTGGTACAGTTAGGAAATAGGCTAGAACTCCATTTTTCTAATTTTTTAACAGTCAAACAGCAAAACAGAAAAACACAATAATATACAAGAAAAGGAAATAGCGATGAGTTAACTGACTATATAGCCACAAGAATGATTGAAATGACTTCCCTACATGCTGTAACAAATAGCCAAACACCTAATTCAGTTCATTTAATTGCTATTTCCAGAAAACAAAAAAGAAAACTATATTTTTATTCAACAAAATCACTGTTCTATTCACTTTTTCATTAAACTGCCACGCCACAAATCTTCTAACCTCTTTTCCAGGTCAAAAAACACCTTTTACAATGTCAAGAATTAGTTATGTTACTTTTTCCGAGCCCACAAATGGCAAAAAGTTTGCTGTTTGAAAACACAGTGTGTTTTCCAGTCTTCCACAAAAACTTAGGAAACGCCTCTAAAAAGATTTCCTAATTTATTTTAATTTTTACCTAAGCTCCAAAATGTCCTTCAACACAAACTAAAAGTGTTAAAGACCATACACAACAAAAAGGAAATGATTTAAAACAATACATCAAAAATATGCTTGTTTTTATGGTAGGTGCTCCTACACCACTTCTTAGGAATGAAGGAAATGAAGGTGTTATTGAGCTCTTTTAAATCACATCCTGATGCTCTTGAATATTCAACTACCACCACCACATAATCACCAACAATCTCCCAACAATGTTGAAAGAAGGCTGCTAGGAATCCATCGGGTCCCGGGGATTTTTCCGGATGTAGCTGAAAAAGAGCAGTCCTTATTTCTAAATCCAAGAATGGTTTATTAAGAAAATTGTTTTGTTCATCCGAAACTAATTTGGGGATATGAAGCAAAAACTCATTTTGATTCTGTAAGTTATAACCCTCCCAGTCATTCAACAAATTCTAAAAGAAATGTACAGTAGCATCTGTAATAGGACCTGGTTGGTCAATCCAACTTCCATCTTCCATTTTTAGGCAAGAAATTTTATTTCCTCCACGTCTGATTTTTGTGGAGTCATGAAAAAAATTGGTGTTTCTATCCCCCTCCTTCAACCATAATTCTCACAAATTTTGTCTCTAAAACTCCTCTTCTTTTGCTAGGATATCGTTCCAACTTATTAGATCTTTTTCCTTAAGAAACAAATCATTATCCATACCCCTTTTGATTACTTCCTTATTCAAAACTGAGAGCTCTTCTTCAATGCACTTTTTTTCTACAAATATGTTCTTAAAGCTGGATTTGTTCCACTCTTTCAGCCTTTGCTTTAACTTAAAGGACAGATTGAACATTTTTGTCCCCACGACATCAATTTCGACCCACCACTACTCTATGAGTGTCAAAAAAAATTGATCCTTTAACCACATTTTTCAAATTTAAAAGGACATCTTGAAGGATGCCCATCAACAATATCCAGAGAGACCAAGAAGTGATCTAAACCAGGGCATGGCAGAATTTTGCAATCCAGGGAGAAATGAAAGGATGCTAGATTGCATTTGAGAAGATATCTGTCAAGTTTCTCCACAATAGAACAAAACCCATACCTCCTATTTGAACAAGTGTATGAACCATTCATCAAGGGTAGATCAACAAGATGATTCCTCGCCATAAATGCTTCAAAGTCAATTTGTGATTGAAGCTTCCTAGACACCCCCCCACTCTTATCACTCGAGAGAAAGATTGTATTGAAGTCCCCACTGATGATAAAGTGATCAGACAGCCAATTATTACATAAATGCTCAATCTCAGCGTATACCACCCATTTTGCAATACAAGATATAGGCCCATAGACATTAATCAGAACAAACTATAGGTTGGAAATCAAACTTTTGACTGAACAAGCTAACCATCTGTTACCCCCAGCTAATTTTTCTAATGTTACCAAATTGGGCCGCCATAGAGTAACCAAACCCACAAAAGCACCATATGCTCCAACCTCTATCCAATTCCAAGGGGCCATCCTTTTTCCAAAAGCCAATGCACCTTATTTATCAACCTTTATTTCCTAGAGCATACAAACTTTAGCCTGTGAAGCAACTATTTGATTCTTCACAAGGCATTTCTTGTTAGGGGTGTTTAAGCCCCTAACATTCCAAGTAAATATTTTCATTGTTCTTTAGGAAGGGAAATCCCCTTCCCTACTTTCAGCAAATCCATAATCTTCTTCTAACCAACCGCTTCTCCATCAATCTTCAACTTGACCACGTTTGGTACTCTACCTCTCTTTTTGTGGTCACCACAGTCCAGCGAGAACACTTCATTATCGATTTGACATATTCCCAACCCTTCTTGTGCTGCCATATTTGAAAAAAAATCATCTATTTTTCCAACTAAAACCTCATCCATTGCCCCTATATCTTCCAACCAACCTTCTTCTTCTGTATTAAAAGGATCTCCCTGAATTTCCTTAGCTTCCTAGGCAAGCTCTACAAGTTCTTTGCTAACTTCAATCAAAGAGTTCAAATTATCCTTTCTTAAATTGTTGTCAATGATAACTAATGCATCACTGAATTTTTCATGAAGGGTTTTGTTAATATCCACTGTTTGATTCAAAGTTTGTGACCCTTCCTAAAATTTGGACTCATCATTTTCAAATTTGTAATGCGTCAAAGCATCAATGATCGAATCTTCCTTAACTTCATGTCCTTTTAGGGTTTATGAGGCTTGCTTACCAGACATCTCACTTGTCCTTACAGGCAGATGATCCCAATCCCTCTAGCCCAAATTTCCAACCCAACCACCTAAGGGTTTAGGTTCAAAAACTAGAGGTAACCTAAGAACTCCCCATTCTGTATGAATCTCCATTTCTCTCCACCTCTAGCTACTTGGAGAATTCTCTACGTAGATTCGCACATAAGTGTTGATACCATCTTCATCCATCCACTCATCTGCACAAACATATTTTCCCAATTTATCACCAATGTCTGCTAAAATGTTTTTATGCCAGAATTCATAAGGGAGTTTTGGTATTTTATACCAATCTTGGATATATGTGAGTTGATGTTTGTGTGGATCAAAACTGATTTCCCATTTGTACATGTAAAAACCAAAACCATCCATTAGCCAAATTCCTTCCATTATCTCAAAGTGGATAACACCAAAAGGACAAATAACCATAAAAAATCCATTCGCCAAGTATTTGAAAATCATCTTCGTGCCCCACCTACCTTACCACCATTGAATTAGTGAATCCCAATTTAGATTGAAGTCGACCCATTTCATTATGATACCTGACTCTTCCAAGCGCTTGATTGAGGGTCCTAACCAATTGGAGCTCATGACAAAGGTTCTGCAATCCTCCCGGCCAAACTCCACCTCTTTGCTAATCGAGTTGGTGTTTTGTTCTTCTCTTCTACCCTTCCATTTTGATGATTTTGAATTTGAATTTTTTTCCTATCGATTCCCTTCAGCCCTTCCCCTATTACCACCATCGAATCAGTGAATCCTAATTTAGATTGAAGCTGAACCATTTCATTATGATACCTGACTCTTCCAAGCGCTTGATTGAGGGGCCTAACCAATTGGAGCTCATGACAAAGGTTTTGCAATCCTCCCGGCCAAACTTCGCCTCTTTGCTAATCGAGTTGGTGTTTTGTTATTCTCTTCTACCCTTCCATTTTGATGCTTTTGAATTTGAATTTTTTTCTCTTCGATTCCCTTCAGCCCTTCCCCTATTGCTTCGATTACCATTTTTCCTTTTCCACCCAGACCTAAACACATGAGGAGATCCATTGCCATCTTTTATCTTACCTTCCTCTTCAAACAAACTCTTCCCCGATCCCCAATCCCCTAGAGATTTACACGAAGGCAATGAACTTACCTCAGTCTCAACATCCTTCACCCTCTGTTTGGCACCCTTTTGCATTTTTTCACTGCTAGCACGCTGCTCCGCCATTTTTTTAACAGATAATTGTTGCTCTCCAAAAGGATAAATTATTTACAAGAAGAAAATTCCATTATCATTGCTTTATATTAAATATAGTTCTTTCTAATTTTTTAAATATTTTTAACAATAAATTTAAGATTTTGACATTTTTACTAATAATTATCATTGTTTTATATTAATATATATGATTTATAATATTTATTATAAAAATAGATATATTAATTCAAAATCTTTTCAAAATAGAATATAATTGTTTTTTAACTTTTTGAATATTTAAACAAGAATTTTTTTTATATGAATCTTGTTAATTGTAAAGTAAATTTAAGATTTTTACATTTATTTCTAATTATCAATATTTTCTAATTTTATATATTTCTTAATATATATAAGTTATCCATATGAATACTAACATAACTTTTTTTCTAGAGTATTTATTTTACAACATTTTTATTACATTTGATTTTTTTGAAGATAATACAACATTTATGTTTTATTGGTGAGAAACTTTATTTGGCCTTTACAAATAATTTATGTTTTTAGATAGATAAATTTAAGGATTAAACTATAAAAAAATTTCAACAGCATTTATTTTACAACATTTTTTTACAGGTGAATTGGTAGGTTTTTTTTTTTCAAGATAATACAACATTTGTATTTTATTGATGAACAATGTGTTGAAATTTTATTTGACTTGTACAAATAATTTATGGTTTTGTATAAATGACTTTAAGAATTAAACTATTTTTAATCTTATATATTTTAAAAATTAACCAAATTATTTGTATTACATAAAAATAGAAATTATATATATAAATAAAACCAATGTTTTAATATAAAATATTTTATATAAAATAAATTAAATTAATTTTTTTTTTACAGTTTAAATAACCTAAGTGATCATTTAAACAAACCCTCACAAAATTTTCATATGACAAATAGGGGTGGCGTCAAATTCCAGGCTGGTGACGTCAAATTCCAGGCTGGTGAGAGGGATGTTTTAAAGTAGAGGTAGCATTTGCAAAGAGTGGAAAAGCACCTTTGCCTTTAAATACGTGGATTGTCCATGTGTTATGATGGATCATCCCTTTAATACCTATTTGTTACTATGTGGAATATAGCTAGATTGATTCTATCAGATACGATTTACGGTTTTCTCTGGTCTTTTTTCCATTATTAATACTCGTTTGCTGAGTATTCAATACAGTAAAGTAAAATTTATTGCTTCAAGAGAAAATTGCTTGTTGAAAGGATCTGTGTGGTTCCATACCGACTTCTTACGATGCCTGATTATGATTATGAGTTTTTAGTTGAAGTGTTTAAGCTGTTGGAAATGTTATTAGGTCTTGTTTATTTTATTTCTCTAATGATATTTGATGCATGTGTGGCAATAGCGGGGAAACCGGGTCGGATTTGGATTCCTATGAAATCTCTGGTTATAAGTTGGTGTATGATAAGACCCAAGGTTGCTTGCACTGCCTAGTGGAAGTCTTCCCACTGTCTACTGCCTGAAACCTGTCTCCAATGGTTTCCAATTGAGCTTGGAGATGGCCCAAACTCTGCCCCAACTCTTTTCAAAGAGTTTCCAACTTGTGCTTTACCTCGGGTAACCAATCACCTTCTTGTACTTGAAATCTTTGTCTCTGCACCTAGAAGATTCTAGATGCCAATCTCACCATTTTGTTTGAACTGCTTACAGGGGAACTACAGGTACTGTACTCATGCTTTTCATATCCCAATGGATCCATCTTGTAGGGTGTTCAATCATCAAAATACCTGATTTCATGAAAAGGCCTTGGTGAGGGATAGATCCTACTAGCCCTTACCAGTCAGTTTTTGCCCTTTCCTACTCAAATTCACCAAAAGACCAAACAGATAAATTCCACTTCCTGACACCCTTTTTTGAGCTTTAAATCCTTCACCTGATTTCAGACCTCTATCTGTAACGTACCATTTATTTCTGCAAGCAAGAAAGGTTAGGGTAAATAGACCTAATAACTAGGGTTTTGAAACTTTCTTGTTGATTCTTTCCATCATTTGATTGTTCAAACCTAAATCCTCTTCAGCATGTTAAAATGTGACAAATACCATCATGAAACCGTACAGTATCGTACTGTACCTTCTGCCCCTGTCTTAGTTCTCTAATTTTCTTCTTCCAAACTTCTAACCGAGTCCCCAATGCTCGCCTAGGGTTTGGAATAATAACTCTTTGCTTGGCTCCTTGTAACTCCTAATGCTAAGTATGTACAAAGGCATGGCTCCCTTTCCATATTCTACTGATCTCAGGAGTTTCCCGTGGACAGAGATTATGAGGGAGCCATGAGAAATCAAACGGGACTGTCCAAAACCCAAAGATTAAACTCTACCACCTTAAGCAATATTCACAAAACACAAAAGTAACCCAAAGCTCTTTTATCTACAGTGGAAAGTACACCTTATATCATTCGAGAAACACAAAAAAAAATAGTGAGGACTATATATTCAACGCCTTTCACCCGACTGTTTCTTAAGAATTCGATGTAACTTAGAAAACAGAGACTTTAATCATAGTTCACCATACAAAATATAAATACCATGCATGTATTTTAATCTAGGAACTATCTACAGAGAAAAAGGTACGTGTGCATGCTAAAAATAACTCTGATCAAATGTTAAAACAGTGTGTATCATGCATAACACCCAGTTGTCAGAAAACACACAGTGTTTTCAAAACAGAGCCTAAACAAGAAACCTGCTCACTGTCTTTATTCTTATTCACACACAAACTAATTACAAAGACTCCTATCAATTTTTTTCGACCATCCTCATGATCTTCCCCTCTTTTGTGCCATAGAAGAGAGAATTTCTAACGCCCATATCCCTGAATTTTAGGGAATTCTTAAAATTTTCTGACAGTTACATGCAATCAAAACCATATTGCCATGCAACCATGCACTATCCTTGCAATCTTCGCCATCTTTCCTTCTTTTTAGGATCTTCCACTCTTCCATCTTGAGCAACCACGATGTAAACTGCTCTTGGCATCTTCAAATAGCAAGGAAATGGCTAACAAAGTTTAATACTTTAAATGTTATCAATTTCTGTCTTAAGCTAAACAAAACAAAATTTAACACAAAACATAACTAAAGATAGCCTTAGTCCTAGTGACTAGCTACTCCCACACCAAAATGCAAGACCTCTAAGGTCCAACCTAAATACAACAATCTCTGACTTGGTTAGAGTCAGCACAAACCAAAATTTTGCAAACAAAATGAATGGGTGCTCCTGCACCATCCTCCCCAAAATAGAAAGATTCAATCCACCCTTGGATTGAGGATGTCAGGATCAACTCCCAGTTTCTTGAACTCTGCCTCCTTAATCTAGATTGCATCCACTTCAGTTTGTCCTAGTCTTTGGATGAGGTGTTCCTTATATTCCTTTGTTCTGGTTTGTTTGTAGACTCTAGTATCCAGTACTTTATCAGCTTGCTTGAGTGCAGTGGAGGGCAGCTTAAGGTCTTCAACATCTTGACTGACTTCCTGGAAGGTCTGATCTTTGTTTACTGGTGATCCTCTATAATGGACTAAGTCTGCAACATTAAAAATAGGGGACAGTCCACTATCCTCTGGCAATTGCACTTTGACTGCATTATTTCCATATCTCTCCAAGATAGGACAGGGACCTATCCTCTTCATTTGCAGCTTATGAGGGACTCCCTTCTGCAACCTGGCCTTGTTCAAATGTACCATAACTAAGTCACCAACATTAAATTGGACTTCTCTTCTATGCTCATCCACCTTAGCCTTATGCTTCATGGTATTTTCTGCCAATGTCTTTCTGACTGTCTCATGAATTTCCTGCACTGCACAAGCAAAATCATCTGCATAACCACTCCCTTTGACTCCATCCTTCAGCTCTCTCAATTCATAGACACCCCTGGTATGTAAACCATACACAATTTCAAAGGGGCTCCTCCTTGTAGATCTATTAACTGTGTCATTATATGCATACTCAGCCTGCCCAATAATCTGATCCCATTGTTGACCATACTCCTTGATCAAGCATCTAAGAAGGTTTCCAAGTGTCCTATTCACAACTTCGGTCTGACCATCAGTTTGGGGATGGTATGCAGATCCAAAGGACAAATTGGTGCCCATTCTCTGCCAAAGTGTCTTCCAAAAGTGGCTCATAAATTTAGTATCCCTGTCTGATACAATGTTGATTGGCAAACCATGAATCCTAACTATTTCTTTGAAGAAAAGTGAAGCTATTTGACTGGCATCATTGGTTGTTTTGCAGGGTATAAAGTGAGCCATTTTGCTGAATCTATCAACCACAATATAAACACTGTCCATTCCTTGCCTTGTCTTGGGTAAACCAACTACAAAGTCCATGCTCAAGCATTCCCATGGCCTAGAAGGGATTGGCAGTGGCTGGTATAAGCCTGCATTTGAAGAAGTGCCTTTTGCTTTTTGACACACTACACAACTCTCTACATATTTTCTGATATCTAGATTCATTTTAGGCCAAAAATAAAACCTTTGGACAAGCTCTTGAGTCTTAGTGATCCCAAAATGACCACTCAATGCACCATTGTGCTTCTCTTGAATTAAATTCTCCCTAATAGACCCTCTAGGAACACAAAGCTGATTCCCTTTGAACAACAAATCACTTTGCAATGTGTATTCAGCATACTTGCTATGAAAATGATTCTTAAACTCAAGGCATACCTTATAAATTTCTGCAAAGTCTTCATCATCTGCATATAGATCCTTGAAGTGATCTATTCCCATGCTCTTCAATTGGATTTCTTGGATGGTAAGAACTCTCCTGCTCAATGCATCAGCAACTTTGTTGAGAGCTCCCTTCTTGTGCTTGATGTTGAAGGTGTAGGCTTGCAAGTACTCCACCCATTTCATGTGCCTATGACTCAACTTCTCTTGGGAATTCAGAAAACTGAGTGCTTGATTGTCTGAGTACACAATGAACTCCTTGGGAAGCAAGTAGTGCCTCCACTTCCTTAGTGCTTGGACCAATGCATACATTTCAAGGTCATAAGAAGAGTACTTCTTCTTGGCTTCACTTAGCTTCTCAGAATGAAAAGCCACCGGTCTGCCCTCTTGGCTGAGAACAGCTCCAATTGCTACATTACTAGCATCACACTCAATTGTAAATAGTTTCTCAAAACTTGGCAACACCAAAACAGGTTGAGTAGCTACCTTTTCCTTCAGCAACTCAAAACTCTTGTTAGCTTGTTCATTCCACACAAACTTAGTTTTCATGCCTCCTTTAATGGTATCCAACATAGGAGCACAAATTGCACTAAATTGTTTGATGAATTTCCTATAGTACTGAGCAAGTCCATGGAAGCTTCTTACCTCTGTTGTTGTTTTGGGAGTAGGCCAATTAAGAATGGCTTCTACCTTGCTGCTATCCATCTTCAAGTTGCCATGTGATAACACAAAACCAAGGTACACCAGCTCCGTTTTGATGAACTCACACTTTTCCAGGTTAATCTTCAGCTTCTCCTCCTGTAGCTTCTTGAAAATCAGCTCAACGTGCTGGAGGTGCTCTTCTCTTGTTCTGCTGTATATTAGTATATCATCAAGATACACTACTACAAACTTGCCAATGTAGTCCTTTAGGATTTCATTCATGAGTCTCATGAATGTGGAGGGGGCATTAGACAAACCAAATGGCATTACTAGCCACTCATAAAGACCCTCATTGGTTTTGAAGGCTGTTTTCCACTCATCACCCTCATGTATTCTAATTTGGTGGTATCCACTCTTTAAATCTATCTTGGTATAGTACCTAGCTTCACCTAGACAATCCATGAGATCTTCAATCCTAGGGATGGGAAACCTATACCTAATGGTTATCTTGTTGATTGCCCTTGAATCAGTACAAAGCCTCCATTCTCCTCCTTTCTTGGGTGCTAAGACGGTGGGTACTGCACAAGGACTAATACTTTTCCTAATGAGACCTTGATCAAGCAATTCTTGAATCTGCCTGGCTATCTCCTCATTCTGTTGAGGTGTCATCTTATCTAGGCTGCTTTGTTTGGAAGGGTGGCTCCTGGTATCAAGTCTATCCTATGACTTATAGCTCTTTTAGGAGGTAAGGTTGCTGGTTGACCACTACTTACTATGTTCTCATAGGTCTGCAACAAGTCTTGAATCTCCCTTGGTAGTTCTTCCTTTTCAGCTGCCTTCTCTTTGCTTGCCTCTCTAGGCTTGATCATTATTGCATAGCCAACTCCTTCTCCTTCTTCCAAGGTCTTTAAGAACTCTTTTTCACCAGTTATCAGCAACTTAGAACCTGCTGCCTGCACCTCATTATCTTCCAACAAAGATTGAATCTTGTATGTGACATTGTCCTTCTTGAAGGTGTATGAGTTCTTGGCTCCATCATGCACAGCTTGACGGTCAAATTTCCATGGCCTACCTAGGAGCAAGTGGCTTGCATCCATAGGTAATACATCACACAATACCTTGTCTTTGTACTTGCCAATTGAAAACTCCACCCATGCTTGTTCATTTACCAAGACATGCTGACCCTTGTTGAGCCATGTAACCTTGTAAGGATTACTGTGAGATATCCTTGTCAATTTCAGTTTGCTGACTGCCTCTTCTGACACAATATTGTCAGTTGAACCTGAGTCTATAATCACCTTGCACACTTTCCCCATCATCTTGCATTTTATCCTAAACAAAGATCTTCTTTGGCTAGGTTCCTCTTTGACCAGTTCCTTGATTAAGGTTCTTCTCATCATGAGATTCTCACCTTCTTCTGAGTTCAAGGGTATTTCTGATTGCTTATTTGTTGCAGCTGCTTCATCTTGAATCAGATGGGTTCTTTTATCTCCTCCGTGAGATGTGCTTCCTTTCTCAGGACATCTATAGGCTGGGTGTCCCAACTGATTGCAATGATAGCATTTCATGTTGGTGAAGTAACTACTCCTTCCTTGCCCACCACTTCTTCCTCTAGGGCTGAAACCTCTTCCTCTACCACCTCTACTGGAGCTTCCTTCTTGCTGATCAGAAAATCTGACTTCTCCTTGAGCTCTTGATTCTGAGCTTCTCCCGCTATAGCTTCCTCTTTGTCCTCTGCTGTCTTTGCCTTTACCTCTACCTTTGGGGTTTTGTTCTTGCTTCTTTTTTCCTTTCTCTTCTATTTTCAAAGCCATTTGATAACATTGGCGTACTGATTTGAAGTTTACCAAGCTCATATCTTCTTGGATAGACCACTTGAGTCCATTAAGGTACCTTGCTAACCTGATACTCTCATCTTCCACCACCTTTGTTCTAAGGCACAGTTTCTGAAACTCCTCTGTATATGTTTGGACATCCATGTCCTTTTGCCTCAGATTGTGTCTTCTCCTGTGCAACTGGACTTCATAATCATCTGGGAGATAAGTTTGCCTTATCTTGGTCACCATTCCTCTCCATGAAACTATGGGACCTTTACCTTCTTTCTCTCTTTCTGATTGCACAATTTTCCACCATGTGAGAGCTGCTCCTCTCAACCTTGACTTGGCTACCTTTACCTTTTGAGCCTCTGTAATGCCATCACATTCAAAGTGATACTCAATGCTCTCAATCCAATCTACTACTGAATCTAGATCCATTTGTCCACTGAAAAGTGGCACACCATCCAATGCTTTTCCACTCAAGGCCTGCAATGCCTTCAAGAATGGTTCCTCTGCAAGAACAGGATCAGGCTTTGGAGCTTCCTCCTCCAATTCCACCTCTTTTTCCTTGGCTTCCTGCTCTTCCTTCTTCTTTATCTTGTCCTTCACAGTGTCTGTTGTTTCTTGGACTTCATCTAGGAGTTTCTCCATCTGAGATATCCTTTCTCTGAGAAACTGGTTATCTTCCTCTTGCTCTTCTACCTTCTTTGCTAGCTCTGCATTTGTCACCATGGTTCCTTCCTCTGGTGTATTCTCTCCTACTGACTCAGTGGATTGGCTCATGAATCACAAGCCTAGAATCCAACTCTTGCTCTGATACCAATATGGTGTATGATAAGACCCAAGGTTGCTTGCACTACCTAGTGGAAGTCTTCCCACTGTCTACTGCCTGAAACTTGTCTCCAATGGTTTCCAGTTGAGCTTGGAGATGGCCCAAACTCTACCCCAACTCTTTTCAAAGAGTTTCCAACTTGTGCTTTACCTCGGGTAACCAATCACCTTCTTGTACTTGAAATCTTTGTCTCTGCACCTAGAAGATTCCAGATGCCAATCTCACCATTTTGTTTGAACTGCTTACAGGGGAACTACAGGTACTGTACTCATGCTTTTCATATCCCAATGGATCCATATTGTAGGGTGTTCAATCATCAAAATACCCGATTTCATGAAAAGGCCTTGGTGAGGGCTAGATCCTACTAGCCCTTACCAGTCAGTTTTTGCCCTTTCCTGCTCAAATTCACCAAAAGACCAAACAGATAAATTCCACTTCCTGACACCCTTTTTTGAGCTTTAAATCCTTCACCTAATTTCAGACCTCTGTCTGTACCGTACCATTTATTTCTGCAAGCAAGAAAGGTTAGGGTAAATAGACCTAATAACTAGGGTTTTGAAACTTTCTTGTTGATTCCTTCCATCATTTGATTGTTCAGACCTAAATCCTCTTCAGCATGTTAAAATGTGACAAATACCATCATGAAACCGTACAGTATCGTACTGTACCTTCTGCCCCTATCTTAGTTCTCTAATTTTCTTCTTCCAAACTTCTAACCGAGTCCCCAATGCTCGCCTAGGGTTTGGAATAATAACTCTTTGCTTGGCTCCTTGTAACTCCTAATGCTAAGTATGTACAAAGGTGTGGCTCCCTTTCCATATTCTGCTGATCTCAGGAGTTTCCCGTGGACAGAGATTATGAGGGAGCCATGAGAAATCAAACGGGACTGTCCAAAACCCAAAGATTAAACTCTACCACCTTAAGCAATATTCACAAAACACAAAAGTAACCCAAAGCTCTTTTATCTACAGTGGAAAGTACACCTTATATCATTCGAGAAACACAAAAAAAAATAGTGAGGACTATATATTCAATGCCTTTCACCCGACTATTTCTTAAGAATTCAGTGTAACTTAGAAAACAGAGACTTTAATCATAGTTCACCATACAAAATATAAATACCATGCATGTATTTTAATCTAGGAACTATCTAAAAAGAAAAAGGTACGTGTGCATGTTAAAAATAACTCTGATCAAATGTTAAAACAGCGCGTATCATGCATAACACCCAGTTGTCAGAAAACACGCGGTGTTTTCAAAACAGAGCCTAAACAAGAAACCTGGTCACTGTCTTTATTCTTATTCACACACAAACTAATTACAAAGACTCCTATCAATTGTTTTCGACCATCCTCATGATCTTCCCCTCTTTTTCCGCCATAGAAGAGAGAATTTCTAATGCCCATATCCCTGACTTTTAGGGAATTCTTAAAATTTTCTGACAGTTACATGCAATCAAAACCATATTGCCATGCAACCATGCACTATCCTTGCAATATTCGCCATCTTTCCTTCTTTTTAGGATCTTCCACTCTTCCATCTTGAGCAACCATGATGTAAACTGCTCTTGGCATCTTCAAATAGCAAGGAAATGGCTAACAAAGTTTAATACTTTAAATGTTATCAATTTCTGTCTTAAGCTAAACAAAACAAAATTTAACACAAAACATAACTAAAGATAGCCTTAGTCCTAGTGACTAGCTACTCCCACACCAAAATGCAAGACCTCTAAGGTCCAACCTAAATACAACAATCTCTGACTTGGTTAGAGTCAGCACAAACCAAAATTTTGCAAACAAAATGAATGGGTGCTCCTGCACCATAAGTGCTCTGACCATCCAGATTCTTTCTTATCTGGAAGTTTTCCTATCTGCAAATATGAAGGAGGGTGTGTTCGTGGGTGAGTCAGCAAGAGTTGTAACATGTATGTTGGTTGGCTATTTCTTGCTAGGAATGGCTCGCGCTGGAGCTGCAACTGACTCGTGCACACTCGCAACCTTAGTGCTTAGTTTATTTACCTCTGAGTTTTACTATGTGATCTATGCCTTAGATGAAATGACTGTGGATCCTAGATTTAGATTTTATGTTTTCCGGTTAGTAACCAAAATGTTTATAATGGTGTCAATTATATTGATGGTTTTATTTTCAGTCTGTACAATTTTAGCAGGTAGAACAATTAGTGATATGCTCACACAAAGGATTTGCGTAATTCAGTGGGATAAGAGTAACAAAAGTGAAGAAATCTTGGGGAAGAACTTTGAAGGTGAGATATTTGAACCATGGTATTTGGCTCGTGTTTGTCACCCTCAATATGCCATTGCAAGGTTTGACCTCAGCTATAGAATTGATCATCGCAATTTCCATCATTTTCTTGGCTATTCTAAAATTTTATGTCTATTGGACATTAGGTGCTCATGATTCATTCTTTGAAAACCTCTTGTGGAGGATTTTTGTGTTGGGAAATGAGGTGTCTCAACCTTACTGCATATTTCCCGTAATAGTTATTTTTATTTAATATTTTCCTACAGTTGTTCCACATTGTTGTTTGTTGTGCATTAAAAATTGGTTTATTAGTTGTCATAAGATGCCCATCTGATAGTATATCATGGAAGGAATATTTTTAGAGATTCTATGACAGTTTTTATGACATCTGTAAGGGTCAAAAATAGGGGATTTCATTTTGGACGTGAGAGCTTATTTTAGACTGAAATCTTGGTAAGAGAAGACAAGCACATGGTTTTGTAAACCGCTGGTGGTTTCTTGTATTGCCAGAAGTCTATAAATTGGAGGCTTGAGGAGTAGTTTGTGTGAGAGCTTGCAAGTACTGTTATGCTGCTGGAATGCTGCCAAAATTCTTTCAGAGTTGTTTACTGGTGATACTCTTGTAAAAGACTTGCTCTACAAGTGTATGTAATCTTGGTTTTGGATTTGGAATACATTAAGTAGGCTTTGGAGTGTGGGGTTTTTCACCTGAAATGGTTTTCCCTACGTATATCTAGTGTTTGGTGTTTGCACTGTTTATTTCATGTTATGAATGTGTTTCTTTATTTTCTGTAACTATTAAATCAATTTTAAAGTTTTGCATAGTGTTTCTCCTCAAGATTGGTGTAGGAAATTGTTTTCGCTACTCTAATTTCCTTACAAGTGATATCAGAGCTTGATCACCTTTGGTTTCAGTTGTGGTTTTTTGGGTTTTTTTAGCTAATCAAAGTTTTGAGTGGGAGCTTGTGCAGAGGATACTTTGTGATCTTGTTGCAGATATATTTTTCGAATGGCAAACATATCTGGGAGGATTGAGGTAGAGAATTTTTCTGGTATAAACTTTGAAATGTGGAAGCTGAAAATGGAAGATTTGTTGATTGATCGGGATCTATGGGATGTAGTGGAAGCAAATGTCCAGAGGCCTATGGATGCAGCTTTGGCTGCAAAATATGATGTAATAGATAGAAAAGCTAAAGATCTCATTAGATTGTGTCTTGCAGATTCAATCCCGATAAATGTCCATGAAGAACCCACTTTGAAGGATCTTTGGAAGAAGTTGGGTGAGATATACCAAGCTAAATCTCTAGTAAATAAGATTTTCTTGAGGAAGAAGTTGCATTCCTTGAGAATGGAAGAAGGTGGATGAATTTTTGAGCATCTCAAAACATTCAATATGCTAGTGACTCAGTTGACCTCAGTTGGGGTTAAGATGGATGAAGAAGAAAGGTGCCAAATTTTGTTGTGTTCACTACCAGACTCATGGGATAGCCTTGTCATGGCCATTGGGAGCACTTCTGTCATCTTGAAGATGCAGGATGTTGTTAGTTCTCTACTCTCTCAAGAGATGAGAAGGAGGGTCTCTCTGAACACCAAAGAGGCTTTGAGTGTTCGAGGAAGACAAAAAGAACGAGGCAAAGATGAGAAGCAGCGTGGCCATTCTAAGTCCAAAAATAAGGGGAGATCAAAATCTGCTGGTAAGTCCAAGGTAATATGCTGGAACTGTGGCCAACTCGGACACTTTTGAAAGAACTGTAAAGAAGAGAAGAAAAAGAAGAAGAAGAAGCAAGATTTTGATTTTGAGTCTGAAAAGGAAGATGGAGATGCCTTTATTGCATCCTTGGACACTCGTGCAGGTGATAATGTATGGTTGATAGACTCATGTGCATCTTTCCACATGACTCCTAACAAAAACTGGTTTAGTAAGTATGAAAATTATGACAGTGGTAAGGTGTATTTGGGTGATGATTCTTTCCTTGATATTGTTGGTCGTGGTAGTATTCATGTGAAGTTTACTGATGGTAGAGTTAAACGATTTGATGGTGTCTTGCATATCCCAGGACTAGCAAGAAATTTATTATCTGTTAGCAAGCTAATAAATGCGGGTGTGCATGTACAGTTTTCTGAAGCAGGTGTGAAAATGGTGAGAGGTGCTATGGTGATAGTAAGAGGAAGCAGATTGGGTACATTGCACTAGCTCGATGCATGCACAGTTGAGTGCAATAGCACTTCTAATAAGATTAAGCCAGAAACTACTTCGTTGAAAAAGGAGAAGGTTTCCTCTTCTGCGGATGGTCATGGATTTTGGGTACCCAAGGGTGCTCTATCTACTTAATCAAAGTTGCCTATAGAGAAGACCATGTTATGGCACCAAAGGCTTGGCCAGATTGGAGAGAAGGGTTTAAAAGCCCTGAAAAATAAGAACCTCATTTAGGGGTTGAATGATTGCAATCTAGAGTTTAATTTATGTGAACATTGTATTTATGGTAAACAGAACTGTGTTCAATTTTACTTGTTTTCTCATAAGTCTTCATGTATTTTGGATTTGATTCACTCTGAGTATTTGGTCCTGTTGATGTTTCTTCTATTGGTAAATCAGTTTACTATGTTACTTTCATTGATGATTTTAGTAGGAGAACATGGGTATATTTTTTAAAGAGTAAATCTAAATTTTTTAGTCATTTTAAGGAGTTCAAGGGTATGGTAGAAACTCAGATTGGAAAGAAAATTAAATGTTTGAGAACTAACAATGGTGGTGAGTACTGTTCTACAGACTTTGACAGATTTTGTATAGATTATGGGATTACAAGACAAAAAACAACTATGTATTCTCCGCAGTAGAATGGAGTTGCAGAAAGAATTAATAGAACATTGATGGAGAAGGCTAGGAGTATGTTGAGTGGAGCTGATCTCGAACAAAATTTTTGGGCTAAAGCTATTGCCACTGCTTGTCATTTGATAAATAGATCTCCTACATCAGCGCTTGTTGATAAAATGCTAATGGAGGCATAGTCGAGGAAAAAGCCTTCACTTAGACATCTAAGAGTTTTTGGTTGTGAGGCATATGCACATGTGCCTAACGAGAAGAGAAAAAAATTGGACTCTAAGGCTGTCAAATGTATCTTCATCGACTACAGCTATGGTGTGAAAGGATACAAGCTTTGGGACCCTATTGCACAAAAGGTAATTTATTCTAGAAGTGTTATTTTTAGAGAGACTAAATCTTCTCCTATTAATTTTCAGCCAGAACAGCATAAAGAAATTGAACAAGAAAAGGATGTGGTTCAAATTCCTTCTATGCCTAAGGAATTTGAAACGATACCCCAAAATAGACAAGAAGTTGAGGAGAGCTCATCAAGCTCTGAAGAGGAGGAAGAAGTGGAAGAACCTCCACCTCAACTTGTTTGAAGGTCTATAAGGCAAGGCAACCACCTCAAAGGTATGGGTATTCACCTAATGATTGGAAGTGTATATTTTCTTTGAGTACTAACATTGATGAATCGAGATCTGTGTAAGACACATTGGATATGAATGATGCAGAGTCCTGGAAATTAGCCATGGATGAATAGATGGCAGCTCTTAAAATGAATGAAACATGGGACCTTGTACCATTGCCCAAAGGTCGAAAATCTATTGGATGTAAATGGGTGTTTAAGAAAAAGATTGGTTCATATGCAAATGTTGAAAAGTATAAGGCACGGTTGGTTGCGAAGGGATACTCTCAAGTTGAGGGTACTAACTATGGTGAGATTTTTTTTTCTGTTGCTAAAATGATATCCATTCGGTTTTTATTATCTATTCCAGCAACTTATGATCTAGACGTGGAACAAATGGATGTGAAAACTATGTTCCTTCATGGTGATTTGGAGGAAGAAATTTATATGACATAGCCAAAGCACTATGTGGTAAAAGGTAAAAGCAAGTGGGTATGTAAGTTCAAGAAATCTTTGTATGGCCTTAAACAAAGTCCTAGGATGTTGTACCAAAAGTTTGATACATATGTATTGAGTTTGGGATTTGTGCGGTCTAAATTTGATCACTATGTATATTTTAAATCTGATGGTGATTATTTCTTGGTAATTGCTTTATATGTTGATGACATGATGTTTATTGGGAAAGACAAAGGTTTGATTGCAGAATTGAAATCTCAACTCTCTGTGAAATTTGAAATGAAAGATCTTGGTGCAACAAAACACATACTTGGGATGGAGATTAGAAGAGATCGTGAGAACAAAAAGCTATGGCTTAGCCAAGGTAAGTATGTTTGTTCAGTTTTGCAAAGGTTTAACATGCAGGATCGTAAACCACTTTGTGTTCCTATTGGATTGGGAATGAAGCTCTCTATTTCACAATGTCCACCATCCCCATCGGAGATGGAAGACATGAGTAGAGTGCCTTACCATAGTGCAATAGGAAGCTTAATGTATGCTATGGTCTATACAAGACCAAACATTGCCCAAGCAGTGGGAGTTCTTTCTTGTTTTATGTCTAATCCTGGAAGAGTGCATTGGGATGCAGTTAAGAGGGTCTTTAGATATTTATGGGGTACAACAAAGTACTCTATATGTTTTCATGGTACAGGAGATCAACATTCCCTAAGTATTCATGGTTTTGTGGATTCAGATTGGGCTGGTGATGTTGATAGCGAAAGGTCCACCAATGCATATGTGTTTACTCTTAATGGTGGTGCAATTAGTTGGATGAGCTAGTGATAGGCTGTGGTTGCTTTGTCCACTACTGAGGCAGAGTATATGGCAGCTACTCATGCCTGCAAAGAAGCCATTTGGCTGAAGCGTTTGTGTTCAAATATTGGATTTAAACAAGGTGTAGTTACACTTTATTGCAATATTCAGAGTGCAATCTGCCTTGAGAGGAACCCAAATTTTCATGCTAGGACCAAACACATTGATGTTCAGTATCACTTTGTGAGAGATATGGTTGAGGATGGCAGGGTGAAACTGGAAAAGGTAGAGACAATGGTGAATGTTGCATATGCATTAACTAAGCTTGTGAGCACATCGAAATTTAGGTGGTGTTTTGAGTCTATGGGCCTTTTGGCCCTTAGCAGTTAATCCATGGTATTTTTCCCTTGGCCCTGCAAGGTATTCAACAAGTGGGAGAATGTTGGGAAATGAGGTGTCTCAACCTTGCTGCATATTTCCCATAATAGTTATTTTTATTTAACATTTTCCTACAACTGTTCCACACTGTTGGTGCATTAAAAATTGGTTTATTAGTTGTCATAAGATGCCCATGTGATAGTATATCATGGAAGGACTATTTTTGGAGATTCTATGACAATTTTTATGACATCTGTAAGGGTCAAAAATAGGGAATTTCATTTTGGATGTGAGAGCTTATTTTAGACTGGAATCTTGGTAAGAGAAGCCAAGCACATGGTTTTGTAAACCGCTAGTGGTTTCTTATATTGCCAGAAGTCTATAAATTAGAGGCTTGAGGAGTAGTTTGTGTGAGAGTTTGCAAGTATTTTTATGCTGCTGGAATGCTACCAAAATTCTTCCAAAGTTGTTTATTGGTGATACTCTTGTAAAAGACTTGCTCTGCAAGTGTATGTAATCTTGGTTTTGGATTTGGAATACATTGAGCAGGCTTTGGAGTGTGGGGTTTTTCACCCGAAAGGGTTTTCCCCATGTATATCTAGTGTTTGGTGTTTGCACTGTTTATTTCATGTTATGAATGTGTTTCTTGATTTTTTGTAACTATTAGATCAGTTTTAAAGTTTTGCATAGTGTTTCTCCTCAAGATTGGCGTAGGAAATTGTTTCTACTACTCTAATTTCCTTACATTTTGTATGAGAAGTATCTTAGAGTCGGTTTAGATGTATAATTTACAAAAATGGAGTCTACATGAGCAACCAAAACATGGAATGTTAAAAGGGTTGGCACTTTGCATGGCTAAACAATGAAGATACATTACTTGTTTTCTTTGCTAAGGCCTCTGCAGATTTCTCTCATCTACTTTTGCAAATTTTGTTTCTTTATCTCCAAGCTTATGTTCAACTTCAAGCTTGTGTGGAAATATTTGCTTGGAAGTGACAAAGTGTGGCAGCAGTCCCAATCCCATAAGGATTTTGAAGAGTACAGGGAAATATTGGACAAAGTGTGTATGGCTGAAGAAAATCTGGAAAGCCTGTGGATAGCCAATGAGAAATCTATGAAACAAGTGAAGAAGCATTTCAATAAGAACAAAGAGAAAGGCTACAACTGTGACAAGCTTTTTAAACTCATTATACCTAATTTGGAATGCAATAATGGTAGAAGATTTGTAAATCAACTTGGAAGGTTCCTGGATGTTGCAAAGCATTTTCCTGCTCTGAATGAAAATTGCATGAGGATTACAACACTTTCATTGTTGAATGTAATCATCCACCTCTTACCTTTGCATATGGATGTCGATATGATGGAAAAATCTATTGAGGCTTATGGAAAATCTTGGGACCTCATGTCTTTTGTCAATAACTCTGATCCTCAACATCTCACTACAATTAATATGCTTAAAGTTATTGACATTGAAGCTGATAGGGTAGGTTTGGCTATCTACAATGAATTCCAAAGCTTGCTAGATCTAAAGAAGGAAAAGCTAGCTTGCTTAAAGAAATTTCCCAACTCAACAGCTCCTGAGCTTGCTCTTCCTGGGGCCATTGAAATCATAAAGGAGCTAAAAAAAGAAGCTAAGAAACTTAAGGAGTAGGAGCTGCCAATTATAAAAAAACAAATAAAATTGTTGGAGGAGAAGAAAAATTTGACATGAAAGAATATTGTGATTCAAGGGATTGGAATGCAATAGCGACCAGCTACAACAAATATAGAGTGTGTAAACTGATTCTAAGCCACCCTTTTAACAATGAAAATGAGTTGATGGAATACTTACAATATAAGCCCTTATTAGATGTACTTGCCTCTTGCCTGTTAAAATTTCCTAATGTGTTGGTAAAGAGATGCAGAGAGTGGGTGGTAAAGTTTGAAGAGGAGAAAATTTGGGATGCGATGTGCACAGCAGGAAAGTTTGTTTGAGTGATGCAAAAGTGTAATCTGGAAGTCAAAGCGAACTTTCAAGAGCCAATGTTTCCCACCTACAAGGACAAGGAAACCCAACAGTAGTTCACTATTTTCTCTCTTATTATATTAAAAAATATGTAGACTACTTTCTCTAAGAATATAGATTGTTGACCAGAAAAAACATAGGATTACATTTTTTCATGTTGTTTTACTTTGTGATTTCATTTTTTAGTCCTTGCCTATCCATAGGCGGAGACTAATGTTTCACTCCACTATTTTCTATTGGTGCTTTTCTAGGAAGTCACGTCAGGAGAGCTTAAAACTGTTCATCCTATGGTCTGAAGCGATTTCATTATTAAAATGAAATTTCAACTATTTTTTTAATTTTTTGATAGGCAACTCTTATTTTCCGTGGTGGTTTTCTATTTTTCTATTTACAAATTATTCTTCCAACCAATCAAAAAAGGAGGGAGGAAAATTGTTCATAGCTTTCTAATGTTTTCAGACTGTGGATGTTTCTTTGCAATGAGGGCTACTGGTGGGTAGGTGGCATTCTTGCCTCGTCTCTGCTATCACATTTTGTATACATGCCTAATAGAACAGTTGCCCTTAACAATTCTGATATTAACTCTTAACTTTCTCAAACAAAATATTACTTGTGTTGTTTACTCATTTGTCTAGAATGTTTGTTTAGGTAAAATATATGTTTGAGATGCAACTTGGGTACTAGTTAGGGTTCAATACTCTTTCTTTTATCTTGTTTCTTGCTGAGGTGAGTTCACTATTCTGACTACATTTGTATTACATACAAATTCTTATTTTGCCTTTACATTTTAATCTAGGCTTGCTTTTGGATATGCGTTAACATTTGGTGTTTGGAGATGACTCCCTCTATATGTTATCAATGGGGTCTTGTGACATTGATATGTATATTTCTTGTCCTAATCACCACAAGAAGTGTCTGTTCTACTTGGAAACAAGAGTTATTGCCTTGAGAAACTAGAGTTAGGGATAGAAGGGTTTGTTCCCGTGCTTCAACCATTTTCTCTATTGCATTGTTTGATAAGGATATAGATAAGCAGGGTAAGCTTTTTGTGTTGGTATTTAAACGAGAAATTATCTATCTACATGCCAGTTGATAACATAAGGAGCTAGTTATATTAACGTCGAGTTATATACACTAAGCTAGAAATGCTAGTGCTTAGAATCTGATGAGAACCCAGCTAATTTTCCCCACATTTAAAACATCTTGAAAATGTTGTTTTCTTCAAATTTGTTCGGAGTATTTTTGGTTTTAAAATGGGTTGGGGTTCTAAAGAGAGTAAGCAATTTATGCATCTCCCAAAATTAAGGACACTTCATCCTTATTAACATGGTTCATATAGAGTTTCAAATACCTATCATTTCATAGCTTACAGAACCTAATGTTTATGTCTTATGTTGTCGCAAGATTTACTCATAGTGAATTTATTCTGAAAAATCTCAAGGCTCAACCTTGTCCACACTTAGATGCAAAAGAGTGTGTTAATGTACTACTAGTTCTCATTACTTATGAAGTGGAGGGATTAACCAACAAGATTCATCTTCACTAGAAAGTCCCCATTCACCATTTGATTTCACTACACCATTGTATGGGAGATATAGCTTCCTAGTTGTCACTGTGTCCCCCTTCCTTACAAGTTCAAGCTACAATGCCAGTCATGGCTTTCATGCACCACTATAGGTAGGATACAAGGGGATAGCACCTTGTGGGCTTCTCCATTGATGCTAGAGTTGTTGATGCCTAATATCAATTGGCATGGTTGTGGGCCAAGGGGCCAAGGAGTAGAAATAAAAACAGAGTAGCAAACAAAGATCATACACAGCAGTAAAATAAACACATTCAAATGCAATTAAGAGCTGCTAGGAACACACACAATTAACATAGTAGAAAATAGACAACAATCATATTTATATATATTCATTAATATGGAATAAACAACAACTACGATGCCATGTTCTTCTTTACACCATATTCTCATATGCAGAGTTGCATTGCTCTCTTTTATGTTTCTTACATTATGCAAAATGACCATAAAAAGGTATTAAAACCAAAAGCAATGGTGGATAGCTAAGGATAAATAAAAATATTATTATATTTAATACCCACAAAATGTGTGAGAGTAAATAGGGAGTTATTGTGCATTAATCCAAATCTCTCAAATATTCTCCAAAAAGCATTCCAATTAAATTGCCTTAAAAGCAGGTATGTATCCTTAGCTAGAGAGAAAATACATAATTAATTAGTTGAGATTAGATATCTCTAACACTCCCCCTTAATCTCAACTAGTTAACATTCTACTCAAAAAACTTTTGTAGCATCTTCCTTCAAGTTCCGGAGCATCTGACTTCAAGTTCTGGATCATCTTCCTTTTGTTCCTAAATTATGTTCAAAAGTTTCGGAGCATCTTCTTTCAAGTTCTAGAGCATCGGCATTTCAAGTTCCGGAGCATCTACACTAGCACATAAATTTCTAGAGAATTCATCTTCATTATAAACACCCAAACAACTTCTCAAGTATTCAAATACATCTCTTGTGAATGGTTTAGTGAAGATATCAGCAAATTGATCTTTTGATCTATAGAACTCCAAACATATTTCTTTGTTATTCACTAACTCTCTTATAAAATGAAATCTAGTGTCTATGTGCTTGCTTCTTTTATGAAAAATATGATTTTTAGACAATGCAATGGCTGAGTTATTATCACAGTAAATCTTTGTTGCTTCATCTTGTTTATGCATCAACTTAGCTAACATTCTTCTCATCCATACAGCTTGACATGATACTATTGTGGTTGCAACATACTTTGCTTCTGCTAAAGAAAGTGTGACAATGGGTTGTTTCTTTGAAGCCCATGATACAACCCCTGATCCAAAGCTAAAGGCATAACCAGAAGTACTTTTTTTATCATCTATGATACCAGCACAATCGTTGTCCATGCATCCAATGAGTTTGAAATCATCTACAACTGAATATAAAATTCCATTGTTCTTAGTTCCACATACGTACCTCAATATACTTTTTCCAGCTTGCCAATGAGAGTCTTTTGGAGACTCCATGAACCTTGAGATAAGACTTACACCATACATGATGTTAGGTCTTGTGGCAGTCAAGTACATGAGACTACCAGCCATCCTTTTAAACAATTTAGGATCAACAAATGAACCATCATCTTCTTTGCTTAACTTCAGTCCTATCACAACTTGAGTAGGAGTTGATTTGCAATTCAGCATATTAAATCTTTTCAACACATCACATGCATATTTTGACTGAGAAATAAAAATACCATCTGCTGATTGCTTAACTTCTATTCCCAAAAAATATTTCATAAGACCAAGATCGGTCATATCAAACTCTTTCATCATAGCTACCTTAAAAAGATTTATAGAAAGGTCTCCCATAAAGATCAAATCATCTACATAAAGACAAACTATCAACATTTTACCTTCTTCATCCATCTTGATATATAACATAGGCTCACTACTGCACCTACTGAAACCATTCTTAATTAAATAAGAATCAATTTGATTGTACCATGCTCTAGGAGCTTGCTTGAGTCCATAGAGTGTCTTTTTCAGCTTATATACTTTGCCTTCATGACCTATAATTTCATATCCTTCCGGCTGCTCGACATAAACTTCTTCTTCAATCAAACCATTTAAAAATGTAGATTTTATATTCATTTGAAAAACATACCACTTCTTTTTAGCTACAATGGCCAAAACACTTCTTACCATATCCAATAAAGCTACCGGTGCAAATGTTTCAGTGTAATCAATACCAGGCTGCTAAGTGAAACCTCTAGCAACCAACATTGCCTTATGCTTCAGCACTTTTCCATCCATGCCATACTTAGTTTATAAATCCATTTTATGCTTATTACATCCTTTCCTTGTGGGAAATCCACCAACTCCCAATTATTGTTCTTTTCAATAGCTTCAACCTCTTCATCCATAGCTTCAGCCCATGCTTCATCCTTAATTGCTTCATCAAAGAACATTGGATCAGCAACTTCTAAAAATAAATCAAAAACAGAAAATGAATTTGATGTGTCAACACTAAAATCAGCTTCATATATATCTCTTAAACTCTTTGTTTTTCGCTGCAATAAGCTTGCTAATGTAGGATCCAATGAGTTGCTTATATCAACTAAGTTTAATGGACTTCCAGATGATGTTATGGTTGTTGTTCTTTGTGGAGTTTACTGTGTAGGTGTAGAATTTTGATTTCTTGAAAGTCTTGCTATAGAATGAGGTGTAGCTTGTGCTACAACTTGTGTTGCATGTCCAGGAGTGGAAGGAGGTATTGCTTGAGAAATACCTTGTTGTTCTATCACTTCATCACTCATATCATCATGTGGATCAGCTACTACTACACTTATTATTTTTTCTACACTTCCATCCCATGCTTCGTTCTCCACAAATTGCACATCCTTGTTGATTATAAATTTTCTTGTAATTGGATTAAACAACTTATAAGCTTTTGTATCTTATGAATACCCAACAAAAATACATTTCTCACCTCTATTGTCCAATTTTCTTCTTAGCTCTTTAGGCACATGAGCATATGCAATGCATCCAAAAGCTTTGAAGTGAGCAACATTGTGCTTTCTACCATTCCAAGCCTCTTGAGGAATCACATTTCTTACACTTGTAGTTGGACATCTATTCAAAATATAAACAGCAGTTGCTACTGCTTCAGCCCAATATACGTTTGGTAAATGCTTTTACTTCAACATACTTCTTGTCATATCCATGATAGTTTGATTTCTTCTTTCAGCCACATCATTTTGTTGAGGTGTATAATGAGCTATAAATTATTTGAGAATACCATGTTGGCCGCAATAATTCAAAAAATCATTAAAACTATACTCACCACCTCTATTAGTCCTTAATATTTTGATGTAGTAACCACTATGCTTCTCTACAAGAGCCTTGAACTACTTAAAGACTCAAAATGCATCAGATTTATGCCTCAAAAAATAGACCCATGTCTTTCTTGTATAATCATCAATAAAAGTCAAAAAATATGTGCAACCTCTAATGGAAGGAGTTTGCATTGGTCCACATATATTGGAGTGAGCAATCTCAAGTGGTTTACATGCTCTTTCTGATTTTCCAACAAGGAAGGTCTCTCTATGCTATTTACCCAAAATGCACGCTTCATATACTCTTTCCGGTTTTTGAATCAATGGCAGCCCCTTAACCATATTCTTTTTATGCAACAAATTCAGACCTCTAAAGTTTAAATGACCAAATCTTAGATGCCATAACCAAGATTCATTCTTTATCACTAACTAAAAAGTTGTTTGAACAATTACATTACCATTTTTTTCATCTTTGGTTTCAATTTTTGCCTTTCCGGAGCAACCTTCTGGAGCAACTTTGCAACTTTGTTCTTTTCCGAAGCAACCTTCTAGAGGCATCTTGAGAATTTTCAGCCTTTAATGATGTTCCAACTTGTGTATTTTATGTCATATGATAAGCTTCAGCTATGTTTCTTTTGATGTTAGGTTTCAACCTCAATGGGAACATTCTTTTTTTGTCATTTGTACCTCTGCTATCAGCTACGTACTTGGATATTTATCAAGAATAACACATGCATTATTTTTCATATAAAAAATTTATCCTTTTTGCACTAGTTGACCAATACTCATCAGATTATGTTTTAGACCAGCAACATAAAAAACATCATGAATGACTTTTTGTTCCCCCTTTTTGGTTAGAATGTCAACAGTGCCTTTTTCCATAACATTCACTTGATTATTGTTCCCAAGAGTAACATTTAAAGTGACTAATTTATCCAAGCTTGAAAATAATTCTATATTTTCAGACATGTGATTGCTACAGCCAGAATCTAAATACCAAATATCATTTGGACTGTCTTGAACCATATTGCATTCAACTAGTGAATTTGTAGAAATTGCTTCAGCAATCTTTGCACATGCAATAAACATAGTTTTTGTAAAATTTTCTAGAGGATTTTAATTTTGTCTTCCTTGATCATGTTGTTTCTTCATGCATTTGAAGGAGTAGTGACCATACTTTTTGCAGTAATGACATTGAACATGTGACTTATCTTGTCTTTGACCACTTGGATGACTTTGAGAGTGTTCATTGTTATGTCATCTTCCACCTTGGTTGTAGGATTGTTGTTATGTCCTCTAAATGAATTTCTTCCTCTACCCCTAGGTGTGAACCTACCTCTACCTCTTCCACAACTTATTGAAGCCTAAGATGAGAAAGCATTCTCAATAGAGGTGTGTAATCTGTTCAGCCTATATTCATGATTTATCAAAGATGAGTGCAATTCATCCATTGTCAATAGGGTTAAATCCTTAGTTTCCTCTATGGCAATAACTAAAGGATCAAACTTAGTAGGCAAAACCCTTTACATTTTCTCAACTATCTTGGTCTCTACTAATGTTTCCCCATGAGATTTTATCTAATTTACTAGCCCAACAACTCGAGTAAAAAATAACTCCACAGATATTTTCATACTTATATTTTCAAATTCTCTTCTACGTATTTGGAGTTTTGCAGCTTTAGCTTTGTCCTTACCTTGATAGGTTGTTTGCAGTGTGTCCCATGCCTCCTTTGCTTGAGTTGCTACTGAAACTCTTGGCAATATGCTTTCATGCATTGCTTGATGAATGTAGAAAAGGGTTTTTCCATCCTTCTTTCTCTGATCTTTCAAGAGATCTTTATTTGCCTGTGTGAGAGCATTATAAGTTGCTTGGTCTACGGATTCTACATAACCATTCTCAACAATTTCCCAAACATCCCGAGACCTAAACAGGGCTTTCATGGTCAATGACCAATATTCATAATTTTTCTCTATGAAAAGAGGGGTTTGCAGGCTAGACAAGGAAGCACCGGATGTTGAGGTTGTGGAAGCCATTGATGGTTGTTAAACAAGAAATAAGTGTAGACCCAGAAAAGAAACTAAAAGTTTGAACCAGTGGCTTTGATACCAGATGTGGGCCAAGGGGCAGAGGAGTAGAAATAAAAATAGAGCAGCAAACAAAGATCATATACAGCAGTAAAATAAACACATTCAAATGCAATTAAGAGTTGCTTGGAACACACAATATTGACACAGTAGAAAAGAGACAGCAATCAAATTTATATGTATTCATTAATATGTAATATACAACAACTACGATGCCCTGTTCTTCTTTATGCCATATTCTCAGATGCAGAGTTGCATTGCTCTCTTTTTTTTGTTTCTTGCATTATGCAAAATGACCATAAAAAGGTATTAAAACCAAAACAACGGTGGATAGCTAAGGATAAATAAAAATATTATTATTTTTACTACCCACAAAGTGTGTGAGTAAATAGGGAGTTAATGCGCATTAATCCAAATCTCTCAAATATTCTCCAAAAAGAATTCCAATTAAATTGCCTTAAAAGAAGGTACGTATCCTTAGCTGGAGGGAAAATGCATAATTAATTAGTTGAGATTAGATATCTCTAACAATGGCACCACCCAATGCCATGAGTACAGAGTTGCAATACCTACAGTTTCTACATGGTTTCACTTCTTTCATAATTATTGCAAATACACTGTTTTATCTTCTCCAACAATCATTCATATTCCTCATCTTTTGGTATTCATGCACGTGTATTTGGACTTGACAAACATTGGCTCATCTCTCCTCTAAAACTGCCATATACATAATCTTTATAGTAATAGAAAATCTAATTTGAATTCTGAATTGTTCTTTCAATGTGTGAAATTTGAACAAATGAATATTTTTTCTGCCTTTTTATTTATGTTATTCAATATGCTTGTGATATACCATGTTGAAAACTATAATTTATAGTATTGTACCTGAGACTACTCCTTGAATCTCCTCGGTACAATGAATTTTACAATATGTAGAACTCGAGTGGGTTTCTCACATTTATTTTGTGAGCGATTTATATCACACTAGTTCTTCATCAATACAAGGAAATGTTGAGTTTGAAATTCTCTCATTTACTAGAGTGCCTTATTAACTTACCAATGTCTTCAAACTTCTTACAATTGAGTAAATTAGAAAATAACATAGTTCCACAGAGTTTCGAGGACGGGGACGGGGACGGGGACAGGGACAGTAGGGGACATGTTTTGGGGATGTAGGGTTGGGGGGTCTAAGTTTGGGGGTGATGGGGGATGACAGCTTGAGGGTGGTGGGGGACCAATGTGCTGAAATACATATAGTACTAGAAAAATTAGTTATAAAAAAATTGTATAACTATAGAAGCCTAAAGAATAAGTAAACTTTAGAGTTTAAACACATTGCAATTATTTCACTGAATTAGTGAAGGTTGTGGAATGCATACCCTGTGCCAAAGCCCCCATTTTTAATTTTATTACAGACAAGAGGATGTTGGCAAAGGTTGTGGAATCTGGCTTTACACTGTTAGTTGTAAAGCCAAATTCCACGACCTTTCCTAACATCCTCCTGCTGATAGTATCGATTAAAAAATAAAATGCAGAAAATTGAAAATGCTCTGTCTTGACTCTTAGCCGTCGATGCAAGCAGGCACGACAGTTCTAAACCAAATGCCTCAAAGAGATGTCATCGCGTGGGACGCAGAGACTGCATCCCACGCGATGACATCTCTATGAGGCATTTCGATTAGAACTGTTGTACCTTCTTGTTGCGTGAGATAACTATGGAATATGGACAGCGGACGGAGGACACCCAACAAAGCATAAAAGTTTAAAAAAAAAAAAACTTAAAACGCCTTGTGTGCTTGCGTCGACAGGTATGGAGTGTGGGCATCCACCAAAGCATGAAACGCATAGAGCTACTTTGGACAGGTACATGGACATCCAACAAAGCATACAAAATGTCAAAAAAATAAACCAAAAACACCCTCGTACCTGGAATTCACCCGTTTTGTAGCTCGACCAGAATACCACACATAAATTTTAGCTTTTTTTTTTTTTTTAAATCATTTTTTATTGTATTTTAAAGGGGACCTCTAAAGACTTGCATTTTGGGGGACGCTAGGAAGTCTCAAAGATGTTCAGAAGTCTCCTCAAAAGCGAAACGTTTTGGAGGCAGCGGCGAAACGGAGGGACGGTAGGGGACGTTTCTATGACATCTCTGTGTCTCAAAAACGTCCCCGTCTCCTAAACGGCTCATTTTTTGAGGGGGATGTGTCCCCATGGAACTATGGAAAATAGTGAAAAGGCATTCAATGCAAGCGATCTCCCATCAAATTCCTCTAAATCACTACTTCAACAATAATAGGTTCATCTTCAATCTCTTTTACAATGTTCCAAGGTATAGAAATAAAATAGAAAATCTGTAAAATGTTCACATTGCTACCGAATCCAAAATCACTTTGCAATAAAAACTTGTAACTGATAAAAATTCCAAAACACAGTCATTTGGAAGTATAATATTTGTTCTTATTGTTCCCAGTTCCAAAATTATTCTTAAACCTCTCTAAAATAAATAGTGATCAAGAAAAATCATATATGAGAATGTACACAGTAGTGTTACAGAAGAACTTATTCTCACATCTTTACGCATTTTTCCTTTTTCTTAGAGGTTCTTCAAAAAAAATGCCCCTCACATCAAAAAAACACCTTTAATTTGGATCTGCAGTGGTGGCATTTGCAAAGGTTTTGGCTCCCCTCTATTTTAAGCTAAATGCTTGTTTTTTATACTTTACACTCACTATTCCTTGCAGTTTGTTGTTCAATGTTTATACTTTATATTCACTATTCCATATGTTCACCGGCTCCACTTCTATTTCAAGAGACTCTCGAACATTTCTGAAGCCTGTGTTTCATTTGTTAGTAATAGCAGTTGAATAGCATTGTTGTATATAAAACCTATGCTTGATCATTTTTTTCTGTACTGACTCCTCTGCTGCATTTTTCTGCACTTTTTGGTAACAATGTCCACTTTCTAGGTCTTACTCTTATTGCATAATTTTGTAGATGACGTCACGCTTTGTAAGTATGAATCTTCAATATATGGTCTCTGTAATTCATTTGTCCAATCTTATCTAAAAACACTTCTATTTTATTATCTATTTCATTATGTTATTCTGATTTTCACATTATTCTTCATCAAACCATTGATTATGTTGTTATTATCCTTATACTTGAAATGCCATATCCTTGTTCTTGCATGTAACCACAACTTTCATAGGAGCATCATTATGAGAAGAAACCATAAAATAATTTGAAGAATAATTTGCAGTGTGGGTTGCATGTAACCACAACTTTCATAGGAGCATCATTATGAGAAGAAACCATAAAATAATTTGAAGAAGAAATTGCAGTGTGGGTCACAAAGGCCCTAGAGAAAAACCTGGGCAAGAGAACACCCTTTGACTGTCCTCATACTAATCAAACAATGACAAAACAAAGGAGCTGATACAAGATCTTTGCTACGGCCCTGCATCTTCATCCGAATGTCATAAACAGAGATTAAAGAGAATGTGGATCTCCAGTTAACCTACAGTGGGCAAATCATGGACAACTGACAAGTGATCTTGTCCTTGCTCCCTATTTTATACAAGTTTTAATTATTATTCCATTAGCCATTACGTCTAACTAGACAAGTGAAATATGACTGCTAAACGATCTTGTCCCTGGTCAATATTTATACAAGTTGTCAAGTTCTGTTAGCCAAGTTGGCCACATTATCTAACTCTGCCAGTGTCCACGTCGATTTGGACATACAATATCTAAATGGCACTAAATGAAACCAAAGCTCTTCATCATGATAGAGTCCAATAGAAATTATTCATGTTATGATTTAGCATGGGAGTACATCAATATATCTCAAAACTTTTGTTTATAATTATTAATGATTATATATAGTGGATCAAAATACTTTCCAACTTTCCTGAAGTTGTCACCTCAAAGCAATTTAGAATGTAGTTTCAGAAAGCCATGACAAATCCTAAAGTAAGTTACATCCATAACACAGAGAAGACAAGTTAAACTAACCTGTAATGATTGTTGATGCAAGGCCTGTCCAATTGTTTCACCTCTGCAGAACTGTTTGTACCCAACCAAGCCCTCAGCAAAAGACATTTTGGGCTCTAAATGAATTGCTTCAAAGCCTGTATCAGAAATACCACCTGATACGAAATCCTGGCATTGGGATTTTCTGCAGTGCTCATCATTATTTCCATTGCTATTCAATTTAATAGTCACAGATCTCAAACTTCTGCACATTAATTGTATGGCGGTATATAATTTCTTCAGCAAAAGTTGCTCTGCAAACAAATAGCAAGGGCAGCATTCAACTGGAAAATTAAACTTAAGCATATAGTAATCATTTTCAGTGTAATTGCTCTGCAAACAAATAGCAAGGGCAGCATTCAGGCCAAACATATGTGCATAATGAAGATGAGGATATTGCATGATGCCGAAGCTCTTAACATTACTAGAGAAGTATGGGTGTTTCAGGGCAAATGTTTTTCGTGGAACCCCCTGCCCTATCTCCAAATGGTGTTCAGAGCACGCATTTCGGAAAGGCCTGGCAAGTAGGCATCCCTCACATTACATGCCATGTCTTGTTAATGTTTTGCTCTGTTTTTCTTTTATTTACTTGATGACATTTGCTTCTTTTCTGAAAAGAACGATAAACACAGAGATAAATAAAATAGAGCAGAACACAGCGAACTGGAAGGAATTTTATGCATTTGGATTCCACCGAGATGGGTTTCATTCATTTGTTCTAGACTGATTTGAATTTAGTCTCGTGTATCAGATGAATTCTTTTAACTATGCATATTATTTACTCAAATGTATTAAAGTTTTGATAATTTCTATTAATTACTATTAAGCTTGTCAAATAGAGTAGGATCCATTTCTTAAGCTTGGTGCAATCTTATGTAAATATCAAATGTCATTTTCAAAACTTGGATGTCTATTGCAGCAAACGCTCATGTAGCAATCCTTAGATTGCCTAGTCTAACTGTACTCCACCTTATACGAGTTGTACTACACCTTATACTGGAATCGATTTGTTTTATGCTTAATTTTCTTACTTTCCTCAGGTATGGTAGCAGCTGCAGTCCAGCCTCTTCCACATGATAATGATGATGACTTTGAGTTTCAGCAAACGTCTCTTTAGTACATAGTACCAATGCTTCTACGTTGTTGGGAAGGCAGAATTGAGTTGTTCTGGACATTGCAGATGATTACAGTTCCTAAATTCAATTTGCTCTTTTGTAATTGGGTATATATACTATGTTTTTCACATGCACTCTGCACACATATGTCTCTGTTTATTGATGTGCAATATTTAAGCTCATATTGAAGCCCTGACCTAAACCAATCTTCCAAAAACTTATCAACATTTGAGATGTGATCATTTGCTTTCAAGTTTTAAAGTTTTGGTCCAATTGGTTATACTTTTGCATTTGGCAGGGACTGTAGCTGCAGCGCACCTCTTGTTTTCTAATGAACTAAAATTATGATTTTTAAAACATTTAGATTTGTTTGGGTAATTTGTATTCCTCTCTTAAAATTATATTCTATAAGATTTAGATTTGTTTTGTTAATTTGTATTCTTTTTAATTTTAATTTTTAAAACAAATCACATTTAGATTTGTTTGGGTAATTTGTATTGCTCTCTTAAAATTATATTCTATAAGATTTAGATTTGTTTCATTAATTTGTATTCTTTATATTTAGGTATAAAATTATTTGTCTGGTATTGTCTTTTCAAAAAAAAATTGTAAATTAAATTTGTTATTGAATATATATATATATATATATAATTTTAAGTCTTATATTTATTTTTCAAAAAAGTTTCAAAAAATATATATTTTTTGTTTATCAAGGATTATGGAAGGGGTTTAAGTTAGCTTAAGTAAGAAAGTTAGTTAAAAGAAAATAAAAATCAAACATCCAAAATCCAAACATATTACACCAATTGATATTCAAGAATAAAATGTCCACAACCTAGCACCGCTACCTTACCCAACCACTTCCTTCTGCATTATATGTCCACAAGCCGAAGAACCAACCTCAACATTCCAATGATCCTACTTGTCTTCTCATTCTTCAAAATCATGGATCTTCATCCCCATCTTCACATAAGTATTGACGAGGACCTTCCTTCGTTAAAAAGAGAAGAGAGAGTGAATAAACTAGCTACATTCAAATTGCCATCCTTGTGGATCACCCTTAATCTATCTATACACAGCCAACTATTTATAGAAGGTTTAAGATCTCTGTTTTTTATCATAAACCATCTAAATTCCACTTCTAAGGGCCAAAAATTCCTACCAAAGAATTCTTATTAGGTCATCCTCTTGATTGGGAAGCTTATCCTTGTCGACTATACCATTCAAACAATAAAGGGTCAAGGTAGAAGCTATGTAAGAATATAGTCCAACACTTATTGGTCCACCACTCACACTTGTAATTTATCTCTAAAGTCTTCCATGATATAGGCATGATTCCTATAAACACATATATTGGTTGAACCTTCTCAACATAGTATTTTCTTATTGAATTTGAGCAAGGCAAGATCAAGGAATGAATAAATTATTCCACAACCTCCCATCAAATAATCTACCTCCATAATGAGGTCCTATGTTATTCTTGTAACTTACAAACAAATTTATTTTCAATAGGAATCTCCAAATTCCCACACATCAACCAAAAATTTGAAAGAAAAAGCATATGGAAATCAAAATGAAATTTTTAGTGGATAATACTTGAGCCATAAAAGATGAATAAATTATTCCACAACCTCCCATCAAATAATCTACCTCCATAATGAGGTCCTATGTTATTCTTGTAACTTACAAACAAATTTATTTTCAATAGGAATCCCCAAATGCCCACACATCAACCAAAATTTTGAAAGAAAAAAGCATATGAAAATCAAAATAAAAATTTTAGTGGATAATACTTGAGCCATAAAAGATCACTCCTACATGTGTAAGGTGTTAAAAGTAGGAAGCATAGGACAATTAGAGTGAAACATATAATGGATAACACTTAGATAAAATATTTATCCCACATGTGTAAAGGATGTATGGTCCAACTAATCATTAGGCTTTTTCTAAGTTTAAGATATTTGAACATGCTTTCTTTAATAAAGAAAGCATATTTAATGAGGGGGAGAAATAATGGGAAATACAAACACTCTTTGCAGACACATCCAAACATAAAAGACTAATAGTATGGATAAATGTGATGACATCATAAAGACAAACCTTAGAGACCTTTAAGAGGCATAGTCCCCTAAACCAAAAAGGAGAAAGACCTAAAAAAATTAAAAAAAAGCCTATCACTTACCAACATAGAGAAATGCAAAATTGTAGAAAATCTACACTCTTATTCCCTTCTTTGAAATAATGAATGAAGAAAACCTCCTCCAAATTTTTTATCTCTAGTGGATATTGGGGTAAATACTCATTTCAATAATAGAAATAGTCATACATGAACCCATGCCTGTAGGGTCTAGGATTTTTAACCCCTAGTGATCTAAGGCCCAAATTGAATCCTAGTGGACAACTTAGCTCTAAATGAGGATCTAGATCTAGAGATAGAGATAAAGAGAACTAAAGAAATATTTATGTATTTTAATTATTTTCTTTCTATACATGGCATACTATTGAGAAAGATGCATGAATACTATCTTTTCCTATCTATTTATCTTCTATATATATTACATGTCTTGGAGACTAAGATTCATTAAGGAAGTGGAATTCATTAAGTGGAACTATTTCTATATATGAATCTATCTATTGATGGTTGTGACATGAAACCATATGTATATGGGTGCAAGTTATGTTAGAAAATGAATTAGCATTAAGGAAGTGGAATTCATTAAGTGGAACTATTTCTATATATGAATTTATCTATTGATGGTTGTGACATGAAACCATATGTAGATGGGTGCAAGTTATGTTAGAAAATGAATTAGCATAGTGGGAGCCTCATGAGTGCCACTTGAATTAATATAGTGATAGAATTATTTGATTTTTGAAGTTTGATCCTCAATATTGTCACTTGAATTACTAGAGTCATTGAACAATTTTCTCTAAAGTATGAGACTTAGAATTGTGGGAGTAAATGGTGACTCCCCAACACCCTAGGAATAGTTGTTAGACCAAAATATATTCCACAAGAGAGAGAATGGAAAGAAAACTTGCTTCAACAATGCATGATTGAATAATGGTTGAATATGCTTCAATATGTTTCAATGAAAATATGCATGAGATGCCTTGCTTATAAAGGCAAGGTAGAGATATAGGATTAGGCAAGATCGTGACAAGTGTCTTAATCCTATTACATGAGACAACTAACAAACCATGAGATGTAGGAATCAAGCAATACTAGCTAGATAAGATAAGTTTTAGAAAAGCCAACTAAGACTTCTAGAAAGAATCTTATATCTAGAAATGAAACTCAACATTGTGAATATGTCCTATTACCTGAGTGAGGTGGAATTGGCTAGGTCTGAGACATTAATTCACACCAGCGCACCCTCATAGGTGACTTAGGGAGGATTGATATACAAACTATGCAAGAGATTATGGCTATGGGTCAGCTTAACTGGGCCGTGGTGGTGCCATTTTACAGAAATCACAAATGGAAGCATAATCAATCTCACTGGCGGAGAGAAAACGAAAATGAGACTAAAACTCATAAAAGAGAAAAGAAAAAGCACTGATGTATGGAGGACTCAATGATACCCCCCAAGGACTACATCCATCATGTATATACAATCAATTACCCCCCCCCCCCAATAAGAGGTAAAAAGAGAGATAAGATATCCCCTTCATAATGAAGAAGCTCCAATGTCGATGAAGAATGCCTAAAAACAAATTTTATTGAAAATGGACAAATTAACTATCAAAATTCATCTAAGAGGCCTTTTGAGGGAAATGGTGATGCTAATCTAGGCTCACAGTGCTCTGAAAAATCAATGACCTATTGGATCAACTACTCTTCACACTTTTCCAAACCCTTCATAGATTAGCCAAAGGCTTATAGCCGTTTGATTGGAAACAAAGGGAAAGCCTTGTATTTCTGGTTCCATTTGGCCGGGGTTGTTCCCCAAAGTGGCACCCAGGAAAGTCCTGGCCAGCACTCAGACCCTCAGTCCCAGGAGAAGATGCTGGCCATTGGGAGCTTGATACCATGTGAGGAGATGTGGTGACTCCCCAACACTCAGGAATAGTTATTATACAAATATCTTCAAAGGGAGAGGGCCTTTAGAAAGCGCTAACAATTAGGAATTGAATAATGGTTAGAATATAACAATATGTTTTAAATTTCGAAGAAATGTGCATGAAGTTCCACTTGTACCGAGGGAAAGGTAAGAATCTTAAAGGGTTCGGGCAAGAATTAAAATGGTAATCTTAATCCTGTGCATCATGCCACTATTGGAAAACCAAGCTATCTGGGAATCCAAGCAATGCTAGCAGAGATGAATTAGAAGGTTCCACCAGAAAAGTCAGCTAGGGCTTTACAGAAAGGAATCTTATACCTAAAGTAGCTTACCTTTATGTAGGAATGTAATACCAAATTACCTAAATGAGTGGAATTGGCTGGGTTTGGCCATTCAGGGTTCACAACAGAATGATATATTGAGGTGGTGTGGGTTCCAGGGTTATGGTTTAGATACCAAGAGATTATGTTTGACCTTGCTGGAGGTGCCTGTGGGTAGAGCCTTAGGGTTTTGTGAGGAAGATGGTTTCACCGGGGCCTCACTCCTTGAGAAGTGCCGCGTTACACCTACTAAGGTAAGTGGCCAGCATTTGCTAAATGTGATAGATGGTACTTTTTGTGCATTTAGAGTGATTTAATTATCAACCCTAAACCATGGAGATGTTATTCAGGACATGGCCGTAGGGAGGGTCGTAGGACCAATGTTGGTAAATCCTTCTATGTTAGTCACATCTCCTTGTGAAGTAATAATATTGATTGCATAAGTCTAGGAAGATAGTGTAAATACTTGACATCTATTTGTTTCTTGATCAACCATTTGTCTTGTTCCATTTTCTTTTTCAATACTCTAAGGCTCATACAACATAGGATTTCTCGTATCTTGAGGTTTCAAATTGGCTCTCTACCTTTGAATTATCTCAGCATTCCTATCTCCTTTGGTACCCTCCATAGGGGCTCCTGGTAGAATATTTTGGACAAGTTTTGGGGGAAGGTGAACCATTGGACTCATCGATGGCTTTCAGCACTAAATGAGTTTCAACTTCTAAAAGTCGATGGATTCCAGAATGCCGGTCTATCGCCGGGTGCATTCCTATTAGATTTATCAAGGATTTGGATTCTTTGGGTAGGCAATTAATTTTTATGGGTTGGAAACTTTTCGTCTTCTAAGTGGAGCCTTGTGAAGTGGGACATTGTTTTGCATGGCACTAAATACCAATTTGAGTGAATCTGGGGTTGCATTCGATGTTGAATGGAGTTGGCGTTATTGCTTTATTAGAATGGTTTTGGGACTTGAGATCGTATGCAGGCTGTGCGTATGTCACAAATATCTTGAGGTGGGATTTGAAGTGCGAGGTCCCGATTACCCATTTAATAGGGGAAAGGGTTTGTTTGGGGACATGGCAAAAGGGTGCTAGGTTAGGTCAGGGGGCTTGTTTTGGATGTGACTAGGGGTCCTAAGGCTCTCTTTTGGTTTTGATACCTGGGATACGTATTCCCGTGTTGGTAGGTATCTAATCTATGGATCTTTGAAGATTGGCTGTAAGGCTAGTTGAGGCATGGAGATGGGTTTTAAGACTTTGCCCATCTTTTGTGAGGATGGAGATGTCTAGGTGGAAGACTCCTAGTGAATGGAAAATGGTTAGCTTGGAGGAGGATTGTGTTGAGCTTCAAAATATTTTGGAAATAAGCATTGTAGCTCTCTTCAAGATAAGGATATTTTGGCTTGGTTTCTAGATCCTAAGGGTGTTTTCATGGTGGCAAGTGGATATCAGGAGCTAGTAACTCGAAAGTATGGAGGGTTGGAAGTTCCTTGGTGGAAACATGTTTGGAATAAGTTCTCTTGGCCTAAGTGTAACTACTTCTTGTGGACCTTAGCTTGGAGCAAATGCTTGACTTGGGATAATCTTCGGAAGTACAGATTTCAAGGCCCTTCAGTTTGTGTTCTTTGTAGGTCCAATGAGGAGGAATCTTCCCACCAATTTTTCCATTATCCTTTTTCTATGCTTATTTGGTATTTTTGGTGGGATATCTGGAAACATCCTTGTTTTCATGTCTCCTCTTTTTGAATTTTGGAGTAGCCTAGGGAGACCTCCCACACAAGCCTCTTTCCTCCAAATTTTATGGTGCATTGGCCCTACCTTCATCCTTTGGAAAATCTAGCTGGAAAGGAATCGTAGGATTTTTTGGGGGGAGAAGTTGTTGATTCAATAGGTTTGGCAAATAATTGTTGGTATGATCCAAGAGATGGTGGATGCTAAATGTGAAATGGATTTTCCTTTGGAAATGAGTGATGATGATATTATGAACAAATTGGGTTTATGGGGTTTGACCTCTGATTCCTTTTGTGTTCAAAGAGATAGGCATGCTAGAAAGAAGGTTCAGAGGGTTGGGTGTTGGTATCCTCCTCCAGTGGGTTTTTTGAAGATCAACACCGATGGCTCTTCTAGGGGTAATCTTGGGCCTGCATGGATTGGTGGAGCTAGGAGAGACTGTTCTAGTTCTATAATTCTATTTTTCTCCATTCATAAAGGGTGGTAAACTAACAATATTATGGAGGGGTTGGTGATTCTTTAGGTGATTGAGTGGGCATGTGCTTTGGGTTGGTGTAAGATTATCTATGAATTTGACTATCATATTATTGTTAATTTTTTGAATGAGCAGAATTTGAAAGGGGCTCATTGGCAACTTGCTTCAGTGGTTTGACATAGTTTGTAGCTTTGTTCCATGCTGGAGGTGGTTTCTTTTACCCACATCCCTCGTGAATGGAATAAAGTTGTGAACTGTTTGGCCAAGTGGGCTTCTGAGCATGTTGGGGATTGGCAGACTGAGGGATGGGAGTAGTTATCCCTTGATTAGTGCCAAGTATTAGAGATGATTATTTTGAAGGACATGCCTAATTGAAGAGGAATGGTGTTGGTTTTGCAGTGGTTTTGTCTCTTGGCTAGGTGATTTGTTGATTCTTCTTTTCTTTAGGAGCCTTTTTGTTTCCTGATTTATTTGTACTAGTATTTTTTTATTTCAATAAATTTTTTACCCTCTTTTTAACAAAAAAACTATAAAATCAAGAGATAGAATATGAACCAATGATTTTATCACCAATTTACATGAAATGCCCACTATTCTTTTCTTTGGTTTCCTTAAGATCTATTCATTTGCTACTCAATGAATAGTTGAAGTGCATATTAAAGTTATAATTTTGTGACTAAATTTTCAAATTAGATGAGAAGTTCAACAAACCAAAAAAATATAAAAATATATTTTGAAAACCCTCTCTACATAATATAGAATGATGTTTCATAATAAATAACACACATGAAATTTAAAATGGAATAAAACCCTTAAGATAACGCTCTACCCCATATGTGAGCTTTAAATATTACTATAGAATAAATAAGTATTAATGTTACCTTAACAAAGTCTATCGAAAGAAATGAACAAAGGAAAACATCTCTATACCATCCAATTGCCATAACATCAATAAATTAGAATCTATTGCTTCTGGTTTTGATTGTGTAGACTCTTTTTTCATCAACGTTTCGGATCACACACAGTGAGCCATCATCAGGATGGAGAGTTGAAAAAGATGATGGCTCACTGTGTGTGATCCGAAACGTTGATGAAAAAAGAGTCTACACAATCAAAACCAGAAGCAATAGATTCAAATTCATATGGATTGTGGAAATCTAATTACATTGATCAATAAATTATTCAACTCACATTTCATATGACCAATAAAATATGTACAAGAAAATAAAGATTCTTATTCCTATAAGATTACATGAAAGGACATCTTAAAATTCCTAAAATAAAATGATATTAATTAGAAATAAGTTTCATATTTGATTCCATTATTTTCACCCATAATTGTAGTGTAAATTGACTATCTAATCATGACAAAAACATGGTTTCAGTAGCCCTTAATTTGATTAATACTAAATATTAGAATATTATTTTCCCTAAAATAATATTTATATAATATAGAGGAAAATATCAATTCATCCAAAGCCATGGATAGATTCTATGCGAGTTTTTTTGAAGGAGAATAATATTTGGAGAATAATACTCTATCAGCTTCAAAAAAATTGATAGTTAGTATCATGTTCTTGGGCACATGACAAAGGATTTTAAATAGTACACGTTTTCCTTTCATTCCCTATCCACACTGCACTTTTTTTTCATCTTATTTGGTAAAATATTAAGAAATTTCTTATGAAAATTTGTAAGACCTACAGCCTCTACAATTTTAGCGTACCATTTTACTTTAGGAGTATATTACATTGTTTAGTTATAGAGGTTTGGTTATAGAACCATTTCCTCAAACTTTTTCCTCCTTGTACAAAGGTTTTTGTAGATCATCGAATATTTATATCAAGCATTTTAACTCTTCATATGGTATCAAAGATGTTGGTTATGTTGGGTGTATTGCAGTATGGCATGATATTTCGTAGAAGATAATATAGACAAGGTGAGGCATGGAGGGGGGGAAAGAAGATGGAAATTTACAATCTATCAATATATATATTTTTATCTTTTGTTCCTTTGAATGAGAAATGAGTCCTAATCTTCTTGATCACTGAGGAATCTTGCAAGGTGAATATTGCCACACAAATGTTGTAGAAGTTGTGCATTGAATGCATTTAGCATGAATAAAAGAAATGATAGGGTGTTGAGAATATAGGTAGAATAATAAAAGAGACCAATGACTACCTTAGCAAAGTAAACAAGAAATAGGGGCAATGCACAACTCGAATCTATCCTTTCAGCTTGCATCTATGGTGTAAGTGAATGTTGTCTTCTGACAATTTTAATGTCTTTTTCAATTGATATTTGGTTTGAGCATTGTTGTTTTGGCACTTATTTCTATTAGAATAACCAATATAAAAAATCTTAAGTCATTTGATCATAGTATAGAGGTGTCAAGAATAAGAGATTGTATGTAGAGTGCCAAAATACTGCATTATTTTCAATCCATAAAGAATAATCACATTTTTAGACATGGTGAATGTTGAATTTTT